>JANAVB010042219.1:6994130-7496630 GCA_029216955.1 Iris pallida | reverse complement strand
TCTACCACAGCAGTCCCTAAACCCAGGTCATGACAAACTCAGGTTGAAATCTCAGTTTGGCACACAACAGTTCAACTAAAAGAAAACTCAGATTTTCAGGATTAAAAATGACAGTTCTATGGCTCATGTTAAACTCTAAAACACTTAAAACAGTACCTAAATCTAGTTTCCAGATTTAGGACTCAAAATACTACAAATTAAACCCAAACTTGACATAAAAGTAGAATATATATAGAAGAACACATTAGGCATTTAATTACATATAATCAACTGTGTTAAGTGGGTTTAAATGATACCCAAAACTCAATTAATCAAACCAGGGAAAAAACAGTAAAAGGAATGATATTCAGGTTTTCAGTAAATTGGAAACATTGAGAATTGAAAACCAAAATCGAGCTAAAATGCCATATCCAGGGTTGGTAACAGATAAACACATAGGACACGTGCCACACAAGTGATTTGTGTCCACAAAAGTGGACACAAACGTGTTCATTCAATTCTAAATACAAAACAGGAAAATTTCAGACACAGAGACTGGACAGTCTCGTACGGGTGTGCACACGTGTCATGCACCCTACACACGCCATCCCAGGCCTCGTGCTTGTGTCCCCACCTAGGCTAGGTCTAGGTGCTCGTGTCTAAGTGCCTGCATCGTGTCTTCGTGTCACCGTGTCCATGAACCAGAGCCGTATCAGTGGCTAAATACACAGTGTGCACAGTACAGTGCATCCCCGTGCGTGGCCGATTCTTCCCAACCTGACCATACAATCACGTGAAACTTGGGGAGCGTGATGACAGAGGGTGCCCAAGCTCCCCACGAAGTTCGTGTCAGGGCACGTTGTGTCGTGTCCTGTAGGGACCCCGATAGGCAGGGGATCCGCCAGGCCGCGCGCGGGGCCGTGTCCGCGAGTCCATACGACACGACACAAGCACGAAATCAACTCAGAGCTACAGAAATGGATAAGCGCACCAAAACATGATTTTCATTCAAACACAAATCAAAAATAACACGAAAAGTTTCATTGTGGCATTTCCACAAACACCATTCACAGGACATGATACGTGTCAGATTGGACACGAAATGAATAAAAACCTAGGGTTTCCTATTCCTACTGTTAGGTTAGATCTAGGGCCCTAATGATGAAGACAAAACAAAAATCCATGGAGTGTAGAGAAAGTTACCTATTGAAGAGATGGATTAAAAAATCCCCAAATGGAATGATTCCTCAAGCCACCGAAATCCACAAATTGTTTCCTTCCTGTAAACAATCAATACCAACAGCAAGAACAATGAATTTAGGTCCTAATGGAATTGGTTTGGGGAAAAAAGGATTTAAAATGGATTTAAATGAATTTCTAAAGATTTGAAAATACCTTTCTTCTCAACTTGTTCTTTCCTAAAGAGGCTAGCCCTAAACTAAGAGGGTACTTATAGGGGGTGGCCCAAAGTTTAGGTGGCTGGCCAAGTCAGGTATGGTTAGGGTTTTGCTAATTTTTGGGCTTTGGGCCAAGTCATATAGGCTATGGCTAAGTTGTTTTATTAAATGGTTCAAACCATAAGTCATGACTTATGACTTATCTAATTTCTATTGCTAATTAGGTTCTAATGACCAACCATAGATTAGGCTAGGTTAGACTAGAGTCACATAACCTAACCAAGTCCATACTAACTAGGGTTAGCTCCTAGGTTGGTCTACATGGGTCCAAACTAGCCAAAATCAATCTAGTCCAAACAATTCCAAAATAATTTCTAAAAATTCCCAAAAATTCTAATAAATGTAAATTACCCCAAAAATGACAAAAATACCCTCACACTAGAAATGTGGTAGGGACAATTGTAGAAGGACCCATATATATATATATATATATATATATATATATATATATATTTAGATTTATATATATATATATTATATATATATATATATATATATATATATATATATATGCATGAAAGTGATATTTATCTGATATATAATATCTATATAAGATATAAGTATATATATATATTATATATATATTATATATATAATGTTGAATATAATGTTGAATATATATAATGTTGAATATGCATGAAAGTGATAAAAAAAATATATATATATAATGTTGAATATGCATGAAAGTGATATATCTTGATATGTGACTTGTATGGCTTGTATAGCCTTGGATTGGTGTGTGTGAATGCTAGGGTAGACAAGGTTAGCCTAGTGAGACTTTATGAGTCTAGGTGACCCAGTTGACCTAGCTTTGATTAGATAGTGACTAGAGTTGACCAAGTTGACTTTGACCTAGATTGGCCTAGAAATCATGTAGATTGTATCATAAACTTCATTTGTCTTATTTTAAGCATATTATAACCTATATTACCTGTTTAGGACATTGTGACTCCGGTGTAGACATCTGATATTACACTACTCTTTTTAGAGTAGCAGGCGAGTACATTCTCTGATAGTTCTCTCATTTACTTATCAATTACTGTACTTCAGTTCTCGTTAGTTGTATGGATTCTTTGTTACAAACACGTATTGTTATTTCTGAATCCATGTATATGACACACATACTTAGTCGTCTTACCTCTATTATTCGAATCACCATACGAATCACTATTCGAACCACCTATTCGTATCTTCATTTGCTGGTTGGACTTGTATTCGTTATGTGTTAGATTATGGATCATTTATATTAGATGGACAGGGAAATACTTGATTAGACATGTGAACATTCCCACTATTCGAACCACCCCCTGTGAATAATATCCAACGATAGCCATCCCACACTTGGCCAGGTGTGCGATGTGCCGGATTATCCATAGCGTTTACATGTCTATCTAAGTATTTTAAAAACACACTTGGAGAATTTATTCGATCATGTTTGACTACTATTCGAATCACTATCGTATCACCTTATTCAAATCACCTTATTAGAATAAAGATTAGAATCACATTCAACTCATCTTGTATTAGACTCATATTGGGATTACACTCGATTATATGTACTGTCTGAACTCATTATGTTATGCTAGTTCAGCTAGATCTTATTTTACAGTCTTCATTGCTATGTTTCTCTCTTGTTAGCTTACTTTCCATGTACCTTAACTGCTCTCTACATCATTACTCGTACAAACTGCCATATTCATCAATACAACTGTCTATAACTGCTTTATAGTTTTCTGTCATTTACTTGGATTTCTTGATGAATTGTACTCGTTCTGTCTGACTGGACCTGTTGAAAATATTACAGATGCTTGCCCTGAGGATATTTGCCCTACTTGCCTTGGAGCGGAGATGGCTTAGCTACCTATGGCCACGACACTCAGGAGTGATCGGGAGACTAGCTAGTAGACTTGGTTTAGTTTTATGTTTTAGAACTTGAATTGTAATAAATGAGATACGAGTTGTATTTGAGTTTGTTTGATATATTTTATTTAGTAGTTTATAAATGTTGTTGTTAGTCTTTAGTTATAAACTTCTGTGTTTCTTATCGTGCTTAGACTGTGATTGAGATTTTATTATATCTATACTTGTCCTCGTTCGGAGTGAGTTTTGACAAGTACATTATATAATGCGTGAGTTGTGATTAGATAGTAACCTAGGACATCGTTCTACCGCCGACACTGCTGCATAGGGGACGTACCCACTTCTCATGCCCCTATACAGGGTACGGGTCGTAACACATTTTAGTGGTGGCCCATGCAGGTCGAGAGTCGTATTAGTGCGATATCGTGGTAGTACGGCGACTTAGTTTTACTACTGTGAGCCTGCGATAGGATTGAGAGATAGGCTTTAACGGAGAGGTACTCAATCACAGTTAGAAAAAATTCCACTTCAAATTCATGCCATCTATACATCTTCTTGATTTGTCTTCCTTAAAAAATAACTGTCCTCATTTGATTTATCGCTTCTATCTCAGTATTATTTCTTGTTTGATCTGTTTCCAGGATGGTCGAGACTAGATCACATCGCTCCGGACCGAGGGACACTATGAGAGGTCTGCCACCTCTCGTCTTATGCAGCCAGCCCCCGATATCGTGGCACCAGTTCAGCCAGCAGGGGTTGGTGTTTTAGGTGCCTTTGGAGGAGCCCCTCCACCAGTGCACAGACAGAGCCCGGTCATCCCAGAGATGACTTTCCAGCAGCGGCGCCTACAGGAAACATGGATACGGTACAGATGTTTGCCTACTTCCAGCAGTTTATGGACTGGCAGCAGGCCCGACAGGACAAGGGCCTGGAGTTGGCTCTTACGGCAGTCGCAGCTCGACCAGTGTCCAGCAGCGAGGACTATAGGGCAGTTCCAGAAGATGAGCCCTAGAGACTTCCTGGGGACAGAGGAGATTTTATATATGACGAGTGGATCGACCATATAGAGGAGATCTTTCGCCTGGCCCGGATACCGACAGATCTCCAGATAGAGGCAGCATCTAGCCGGATGTGAGATCTTGCTCGCACCTGGTATCAGTCAGACCCCAGGGTGGAGGTAGCTGGACAGACCTGGGGAGGAGTTCAAGGGCTTCTTCAAGAATAAGTTCTTTCCAGATTCAGCGCTCAGAGCCTTGGAGTCGCAGTTCGAGAGCTTTAGTTCAGGGGAGCCTATCAGTGGAGGAGTACGCTGGGGAGTTCGGCCGCCTCAGCAGATTCATAGAGGGCTTGAACGAGGCGGCGAAGGCCCAGAGGTTCCAGAAGGGTCTGGTCAAGGAAGTCAAGTCCTTGACCAAGGGCAACAAGGATGCCACTTTTGAGGAGATTTTGACGGGAGCTTTATTGGCTGAGGACGATCTTGAGCTGAGGCTCAAGAGGGGGCGAGACCCTGTTGGGGGCAGCAGCAGCGAAGGCCAGGCCAAGAGGCCTCATGTGCAGATTCAGCAGATACAGGCACCGGTAAGAGTACAGCAGGCACAAATCAGCCAAGAGGACAGGACTGCACGGTTCAGACTTGTGCTTGCTGTAAGAGGGCAGGACACGTTTGGGAGACTTGTTACAGGAGGCAGAAGGTTTGTCTATTCTGTGGATCCGCTGCTCATCAGGTCAGGGATTGCCCTACTGCACCCGTATATGACGGAGCACCGGGTCAGAGAGAGGGAGCTAGGCACCTGTAGCGCAGCACCATGCCCAGAGGGGTAGAGCTTTTGCGATGGCAGTCGAGGAGACCGACGTTGCAGGTGATAGGTTAGAAGGTTCGTTTTCCTGTTCTTCTTTCCCACTTTCATGTGTGATTTCTATTAGTACCTGCCAGGATATTGCTTGTGATTGCTAGATAGTATAGCTACCCTGTTCGAGACTGTGAAATCATGACCCGTAAGATTATGTTTGCATGATTATCTCTTGACCTTGATTGTTTGGGTTGACCTAGAAGGGGTGCGATCATTTTAATTTCAAGGATGAAATTTTTCTATGGGGGGTAGGATTGTAACACCCAATTTTTCAAATGAGGGTAATTTGAAATTTTGTAATTATAATTATTATTATTGATATTTATTTCACATTATGATTTTTGGCAATTTTTAATAATTTTAAACTATTTAAAAACTGCCTTAAGTCATGGCTTGTGATTTTGAGGTCTTGCTAGTGTAACCTGAGAGACTGCATGACCTAGAGCCTAACCATGTCATTAGGATGATTTAATTATCATTTTTAGCCTAAGTATAATTTGGTCATTTTGACTTATTTGAATTATTTGATGATTTATTGAATTGGTGAATTCTAGTTTGACCTTGACTTGTTGTGACCTAGTAAACCAGCCTAGAAGTTAACCCTAGCCATGGTGACCCTAGTCTAACTTAGGTTAACCTACTTTTAGTCATTATAGATTAGTTTTAGAATGAGAGAATTAGTTTAAGTGAAATTATTTCATGGTTTGAGATTTTAATGAAAGGACTAGTGATTTAAGGACTTAATGACTTGTGACTTGGCCCATGGCCCATTATTTGACACCCTAACCCTAACCAAACTCTAAATGAACAGCCACATAAGGATCCCCACCTATATAAACACTTATTCATTAGGGCTTGCCTCCTTTATTTAATTCCAACACTTGGAGAAAGAGAGGTATTCTTCCCCCTTCCAAAAATCCCCATAAATCTATTTTTATTCCTTTTTAATCCTAGTTTTTTGCATTAAAACCTAATACTCTCCTATTTTCTGATTGTGGGGTTTAATCCCAGCTTTGGATCAATTTGGAGCTTTTGCCATCATGAGGAATAATCCCTCATTTGAAGTTTTTCTAAGCTTTTTGCACATACAGATAAAACCCTTTAAATTGATTTAAATTTCTGTTTTCTTTACATTTAGGACTAGATCTAGGAGTCCCCTAGCTGTCCCTGAAGTTTGGGTCAAATTCGTGTCCGTTTGGTGTCCGTATCAGACATGTGTCGTAGTATTGTGTAGGTGTTTGATTAAATGCCACTTAGGAATTTATTTTCGATTTTTGTAAAACCAATTACATGAATTTGTAGATCTAGATATTTATATTAACTTTTGTGAAGACTGATTTAATTTTCGTGTCGATTTCGTGTCAAAATTGGGTGCGGACACGCTGCATGACACGCGTGTGCGTTGTCCTGCTACCCATGTCCTATTTCTCACTGGACACAGCGTTTCGACACGCATAACTTGGCATGGAGGTTGGAGCAGTGACTGACAAGTCACTCCCATGTTTTACGACACCTAGTTTCGTGTCGGACACGAAAACGCATTCGTACGGGTCATGCACTGCACTGTACGAACTCGTTTTCCTCACTGACACGCGAGTCGTATCGACTCTGGACAAGTTGTGGACACCTCGTGTTGACACGAGTGTGTAGCCTAACACGTGGGTTACACATGGACATGACCACGAGGCCCCATGTTGCTCGTGTCGTATCCACGAGACACTTGCATCGCTGCACGACGCTGCACTGTGCACGTGTATCAGTCGAGTTTTTCTCGACTGATACGGCATTCGTGTTGTGTCCTGAGGACACGTGGACACGGTGCAGGAACCTAGACACCTAGACCAACCCTAGGCGAACCTACACACGTATGCAGGAGACACTTGGACACATGTTTCGTGTCCTAGACCTAGGTGAACACGTGCACGAGGCCGTACTGAACACTGTGTCTTTCTATTTTCCCTTATTCGATTTTGACACTTCGTGTCCAGTTTTAGGACACATGGACACCCTCCACATGTGCACACACATGTGGGACACCACTGTACACGAATTCATTAGGTTTCGATTATTTTGATATTGAATTTTGATTGGGATGAACTTTAATATCTGATACATAGGAACTGAACCTGGGATTCAATGAGAGTCGGGTTTCCTTGATCCTGGGTTTGGTTTTAGGATTCTAGATTAGTTTCATGATGAGTGTAATGAGTTAGGGTTTATTTCATGAGTTGTTATTTGTGTTTGTGTTCATATGATGCTTTGATTGGCCATTTCAGAATATCTGTATAATTATAGGTTGTTCACTGATTTTCGAATGATAACCCAGTTGATATGCCAATTTCACATATTTAAACATGTTGTTTCATTGCTATATATAGACAACTTGTTAGGTTCATGTATGAGAATTTGATTGGGTTTGTGAATTGTATTGAACAGCAAACTGTCAGGTGCACACATTGGTACACTGTTTTGAGTTTGACATGATGTTCCATCCACACACAAACTGAAAATGGATGAACTGAGTGTTCCCAAACCTGAGGAATTCTCCTATAAGTCAACTGAAAATAATGAATGAATGCATGAACTGAAAAGTGGTATGGGTTTTAATGTTTAACCATATGTGAATACTGATTATGAAATCTGAGAGTGATGTGGATTTAAACTGATATCTCAATAGACTGAAAATCCTGAAATCTAAGATTGATGTGTAAAATTGAGTATGTTTTCTAAAATTTGAGAATTGAAACCTGAGGATTTCTTTCCTGTATGACACTGAGATGGGATTATAGGCTTTGAGTTTACATGTTGATTTTAAAACTGAAATGAACCCCATTCTCTGTTTTCCTGAACATAGATAAACACACACATGTATACCCTTAACCCTCTCTCTATCTCTCTATGTATGCATATATAAATGTATAGATGAAAGTAGGTAGATGTATGCATATATGTGGTGTTTAAATACCTGAGAAATGAAACATAAGAAAAATGAGTTTTAGTTGAAAGATCAATATGAGTTTGATTTTGTTAAAAACTAAGAGTTAAGACTGAATTTATGATATAACCTGAGATTTGGGGAACAAATAAGAAACTGAAAATCCATTTCATTGTTGTTAAAACTGGTGAACCTGAGAACACAAACACACACATATTCATGACAGGCCTACACACCCTCACCAATCTACACACATATATCACATATTCCACACTCTCTCATTCACACACCTATGTGACACACATATGTGAGTATAATGCATAGAGCCCAATGTCAAATGCAATAAAATGGCATTGCCTATATAGATAATGTGTGTATAGCCTAATATGAAGATGGGTTAGCTTTGTACCATGTGTAGTGTAAACACATAACTAGTGTTGATTTCTTTCTTTTCATGTACACCTCCATGTTCACACCCACACATAGCTTTACATGTTAGTTCCTTTCTCTTATATAAATATATATATATATATATATATATATATAATATATATATATATATATATATATATATATATATATAATGTTGAATATGCATGAAAGTGATGTATCTTGATATGTGACTTGTATGGCTTGTATAGCCTTGGATTGGTGTATGTGAATGCTAGGGTAGACAAGGTTAGGCCTAGTGAGACTTCATTGAGTCTATGTTGACCCAGTTGACCTAGCTTTGACTAGATAGTTGACTAGAGTTGACCAAGTTTGAGTTTGACCTAGATTGGCCTAGAAATCATGTAGATTGCATCATAAACTTCATTATCTTATTTTAAGCATATTATAACCTGTATTACTCTGTTTGGACATTGTGACTCCGGTGCAGACATCTATTACACTACTCTTTTCAGAGTAGCAGGCGAGTACATTCTCTGATAGTTCTCTTATTACTTGTCAATTACTGTACTTCTGTTCTAGTTAGATATGTGATTCTCTGTTACAAACACGTATGTTATTTCTGAATCCATGTATACGACACACATACTTACTCGTCTTACCTCTATTATTCGAATCCCTATACGAATCACTATTCGAACTACCTATTCGTATCTTCCTTGCTGGTTGGACTTGTATTCGTCTTATGTGTTTGATTATGGATTCATTTGTATTAGATGGGCGGGGAAATACTTGATTTGACATGTGAATATTTCTACTATTCGAACTACTCCTGTGAATGATATCGAACGATAGCCATCCCACACTTGGCCAGGTGTGTGATGTGCCAGATTTACCTATAGTCGTTTACATGTCTATCTAAGTATTTTAAAACACACTTGGAGAATTTATTCGAATCATTGTTTGACTACTATTCAAATCACTATTCGTATCACCTTATTCGAATCACCTTATTAGAACAATGATTAGAATCACATTCGACTCATCTTGTATTAGACTCACATTGGGATTACACTCGACTTATATTGTACTGTCTGAACTCGTAATGTTACTCTAGTTCAGCTAGATCTTATTTTACAGTCTTCATTGCTATGTTTCTCTTTGTTTAGTTACCTTACTTTCCTTGTACCTTAACTGCTCTCTACATTATTACTCGTACAAACTGCCATATTCATCAATACAACTGTCTATAACTACTTTATAGTTCTCTGTCATTTACTTGGTATTTCTTGATGAATTGTACTCGTTCCTGTCCTGACTGGACCTGTTGAAAATATTACAGATGCTTGTCCTGAGGATATTTGCCCTACTTGCCTTGGAGCAGGAGATGGCTTAGCTACCTATGGCCCCGACACACAGGAGTGATCGGGAGACTAGCTAGTAGACTTGGTTTAGTTTTTATGTTTTAGAACTTGAATTGTAATAACTGAGATACGAGTTTGTATTTGAGTTTGTTTGAGATATTATTATTTAGTAGTTTATAAATGTTGTTGTTTAGTCTTTAGTTATAAACTTCTGTGTTATCTTATCGTGCTTAGACTATGATTGAGATTTATTATATCTATACTTGTCCTCCGTTCGGAGTTGAGTTTTGACAAGTACATTATATAATTGCGTGAGTTGTTGATTAGATAGTAACCTAGGACATCGTTCTACCGCCGACACTGCGGCGTAGGCTGGACGTACCACTTCTCGTGCCCTACACAGGGTGCGGGTTGTGATAATTTTCTAACTGCTATGAACTATTGAGATGTATTGTGCTCGCTCCGTCCTGATTAGGCACCGTTGAATGTTTATAGAGGACGATGATGAGGCTGGTGTTGACACCTTCTATGGGACAGCCCTAGACGACACTTGTGAGCTGGACTCTCAGGAGGACCCATCTCTAGCTGATGACATTACCCCTACTGCCTAGACTAGTTCAGTTAGGCTTTATTTCTGTCATTGAGATCTGGATTGTATATATTCTTTCATACTCTGTAGTTGAGACCTTGTATTCTGGATGTTTGCTGAGATGTTATCTTAGACACTTAGACTCTTCTGGTCATCTGTATTTTATTTGAGTTCTATATCATATCGTGCTTCTTCTTCCTTAGTTGTGATTGGGTTTCATTCTGCTATGTCACCCCCAATCGGGGAGTATAAACTGCTTAGCATTATATTGTTAGATGTTGTGACCTAGGACAGCGTTCTACCGCGACACTGCGGCGTAGGCTGGACGTACCCACTTCTTGTGCCCTTACTCTAGGGTGCAGGTCGTGACAGTTTTTGAAAACTATTTTTCATGTTTTTATTTTGATTTTCAATCTGATTTATATCGTTGCCTAAACAACTTGAATTAAAAATAATAATTGGGTTTTCATCACGGTTAGGTTGTCTTTGAATCCGTTTTAATGGATTTCGAAAAGTCGCCATGGATTGGTGGCAATCTGCCATCTAATATAGCGAAAAAGTCGTCAAAACAGGACATGAGTTCTATAGTTTTTTGACTTTCGAGAAAATCATTCGACCAAAATATAATAAAAATCCTAAAACTAGTGGATGGATTTCCTAGTCGGTCATGTCTTCTAGGCGTAGGACTTAACAGAATTGAAAACGGTGGTTCCTACGTCAAGAGGGGTGTAAACGAAGTATCTTACCTAGAAGTGCTGTCGATGCACTATTTCGTGCACGCGCACAGTGCTGCTGTCGACGACTCGTGCGGTAGTGCCCGATCGCGGGGAGACCGTTCTGGCATCCGGGATGCGTCGTGGTTGGCGTGTAGGAGTTAGGGTTTGAGTTTCGTTCGTTCTCTCGATGCACATATGTATATATGAGCGACGAACTGAACGGAGGGGTCGGCTTTGTCTCGGGTTCGCGCATGGGGGATGGTTGAGCCTCAGCACTCGGGCTGGGCCAGGATGCTCTCTGCTCGGTTTGGTCTGTTAGCTGGGGGAACATGGTATGGGCTTTGATGCTTTAGTCTCTATAGACATATATGTTTACATATATGTATATATAATATATATATATATATATATATAAACAAATATATATATATAATATATATATATATATATATATATATAATATATATATATATCACTCCATCAATACCATTCTAAGCAGATATATTTACTTGTACAAATACCAACTATGAAATATTCTAAGTAAAATCAATATTACTAAAATTCATACAATGAAATATAATTATTTTGCTATATATATATAAGCCTAATATTCCTACACTATAAATATTAATATATATATATATATATATTTACTAAAAATAATATATATATATATATATAATATATATAATATATATTTACTAGTCATTATCGAACCCAAAATACCTCACAAAAGAATGAAAGAAATCCAACTCAAGCTGGGATTCCCTTCCGCGATTCCGGTTGTCATGACATTTGGATCTTCTTCGCAGCTGACTTCAAATTTGGCATCATCAACGACCCCCCAAGCCCTTTCCTGTTGGGTTGAGCCCCCGCCTTCAAGTCCCGCATTATCCTTTCGGCCATCCATGGTAGCTGCAGAATCCTGGAGCGCAAAGTCCTTTGGGAGCTACTGTCGGGCCCCCTCCATTCCTCATGACGATATGCCTAGGCTTTGCATCGGAGATTTTAACACAGTCTCTTGCAGAGAGGAGAAATCAGGTGGTCGAGACCCCCCTCATTCGGCCATGGAGGACTTCAACAATTTTGCTTTAACCGCCCATCTATCCGCCATCCCTTCTACGGCAACCAGTTCACTTGGTGCAACATACAAGATGGCTCGCGTAGGCAGTACTCCCACCTTGATTGGGCCATGGTGAATGACTGTTGGGCGGATTTGGGATTGATCAGCAATCTGTCGTACCTGAACTCCACTGAATCTGACCACTCCCCCCTCCTTCTCGAGATCAACATCTCTCATAATAGCATCAAAAATCCTTCCACTTCCTTGACTTCTGGCGCCACCACCCCCAGTTCCTGCTCATCGTGGAAGAGGCATGGGCTTCTGTCACTCACCCGGATCCTCTGGTCAGATTTGCTACCAAACTTAAAGCTACTAGAAAAGCCCTTACGGCCTGGAGCAAAATTGCGTTCGGAGACATTTTTCAATCCATCAAGGATGCTGAAGACTATGTCACCCGTGCGGAGATCAAGTTCACCCTCTTCAATTCCCAGGAGAATCGCACCTCTCTTAACCTAGCCAGGGCCATCCTCAAGTCTAGAATCAGGGTTAAATCTGAATTCTGGAGACAAAAGGCCAGATTAACCTGGGACTTGGAAGGGGACAAGAATTCCGGCTTCCACAAATGCGTCAAAGGATGTAGAAGCTCTCTTAAGATTCATCGTATCCGCGATGATAATGGCCAACTTCTTGACGATCAGAAGAATATTTGGATGGCCGCCACGAACTATTCTCCAACATGTTCGCTAAAGAGGCCGTGATTAAAGATGACGGATTACTGTCCGAGATCCCCTCCCTGATTTTTGAAAGGGATAACGAAAGCCTCCGCGCTCCCCCTCTGTAGACGAGATTAAGACTGCTGTGTGGTCTATTAATGCCAACAGCGTACCGGGTGGACGGATTCAACGGGTATTCCGCTCTTGCTCTGGGACATCATTGGGTCCGACCTTGGGGATGCCACAACCGCATTCTTTCAAGGTGCCACTTATCCGAAATCTATATCCTCCGCTCACATCATCCTCATTCCCAAGAAAGACAATCCGGACACCTTTAAAGACTTCAGACCTATCAGCTCTGCACTTTCACCAACAAAATTATCTCTAAAATTATCGCCTCCAGAATGTCGGACATCCTATCCAGAATCATATCCGAAGAGCAAAGTGGCTTCGTCAAAGGTCGCAATATCACCGATAATATCCTCCTGGCCCAAGAGATGATAACGTGCATGAAATTTCCGTCCAGGGGGGAACGTTGCCATCAAACTGGACATGGAAAAAGCTTACGACCGCCTTGATTGACAGTTCATGATCTGGGTGTTCAGAGCCTTTGGTTTTTCGGAACCTGTGATCGACATCATTTAGATCCATCAAACTCCTGGTTTTCCACTGTCATCAACGGCCAACCTCAGGGTTTCTTCAAAGCTACTCGAGGAGTCAGACAGGGAGACCCCCCTCTCCTCCACCATTTTTATCATCACTGCTGAAGCCCTGAACAGAAACCTCAAAATCATGCCGCGATCTCCTGGGTTCCAACACTTTCACACAACGACCGGTTGCCCTCTCATAACTCATCTTGCGTACGCAAACGACATCCTCATTTTCTCTGCTGGCACAATTGGAGCCATTGAGGTGGTTATTAGAACTCTGGCTAAATATACTAGTTGCTCTGGACAAAAATCAACAACAGCAAGAGCGTGATCTACACTCATCACAAAGCCGACAGAACTCACTCGGCTGTGCTGTCCTCCATGACCTCCTTCTCCACAGCTTACCCTCCTTTCATGTACTTAGGTTGCCCATTGGTGTACAGCAGAGCGAACGCTGGGATTTTCGAACACATGGTTGGCAAGATTTGCCAGAAAATTGCAGGCTGACACAACGCCTCCCTTTCCGGGGGGAAGTTAATTCTCATTAAGCACGTTCTATCCTCCATCCCCATATACACCCTAGCGGTGTGCTCGCCCCCCACCAAAGTGCTCTATTCTATTGAATCCATCCTCGCCAATTTCTTTTGGGGACGTATCGAGGACAAGAACAAGCATCACTGGGCCAGTTGGGCTACCATGGCCAAGCCTACTGAAGAGGGAGGTCTGGGATTCTGCAGGCTGGCCCACATGGTAGACGCCCTCTCGACAAAATTGTGGTAGAAAATCTGCTCTGAAAACTCGATCTGGACCAGGTTCATGAGAGCCAGATACTCCAGATTCTGCCACTTAACTGAGGCGTCTGCCAACAACAGATCCTCCGCGTCGTGGTGGCGCATCATCCGAGGCCGTATCCTTGCGGAACCACTCTTTCGCCTGACCCTGGGCGATGGCCATTCGCAGGCCTGCAAGGAACGCTGGTTGGAGGACGAAATCCTCAAGCCCAACGCGTTTACTCCGTCGCGGTGTGAGATACGAGATTTATGGGACGTTGACGCGGCAGGGTGGAATTGGGATAGGGTGCAAGACTAGCTTGGCCCGGCAGTCGCGGCGAGCTTGGGCGCTTCTAATCTGTCGATCAATGACGCTCAGGACGTGCTCAGATGGTCCCCAACCAGAGTGGCATCTTTACCCTAGCTTCGGCCAGAGCCATCTTTAGAGACATACAAGTCACGACATCCCCTTCTGCCAAGTTTTGGCACACGTGTATTCCGGCAAAATGGTCTTTTTCTTTGGCGTGCCGTACGTCGGAAGCTCCCCACGGATGATGCAGTTCAATCCTTCGGATATAGTCTGGCATCCAGATGCCACTGCTGTGCTGATCACCATCCTGAATCCGTCGAGCACGTGCTGCTTTCTGGGGAGTCTGCCTCTCATATTTGGACTCACTCCACCACAGGTACAATAGGGTCCCACAACCGGAGGCATCAATGATCTGTTGGGCAGCTGGAACACGTCCTACGGGCATCAGATCGTCGCTGCCGCCGCATTTTAGGTTTTATGAAAAAACAGGAACAAATACAGATTCGAGGGCCGTCAATTCCCGCCGCCTCAATTGTTCCGAGAAGTGATTAGGCAAATCTTCAAAGAAAGAGGTGTTGCACTCACTCTTCGAATCAGTTTTGGGCCGAACTGGACTGCTGACTGGGGCAGGGGTGCGGTCCCGTCGGGATCTCGCTCTTACCGCCTAACCTTCTGATGCTCGGTCCTGTTACCGTTTTGTGGGCAACACTTCGTATTTCTCTCTTTGTTTTGGGTCGGTCTTCGCGCGAGACGCGCTTAATTGTATAGGCTTCGACATTTGCGCCTATCAATAAAGGTTTTGTTTTATAATATATATATATATTTTTTTTATATATATATATATATATATATATTATACCATATTTTGGTGAAAATGTCTACTAGGTTACTAAATTAAAATACTGCTACCCAATGCATGTCTACAAGGACGTCGTGGGATGCACTATATGACTACCTGAGCTTGGGCTCAGTTCGGGCTAGTTTGGTACAAACTGGTCTTCTATACGTCATTAAATTAATTAAAATAATTAAAACAATTATAGAGGTTAGGTCGCAACTTGGCCTGGTTTTCCTAGTTAGGATGTACTATGGCTCGGCCTTCCCTATCAGGGCTAATATACTAGTCAAGCACGCCATTGCACTATCCGTGCAATGATTTCTAATACTGATGCTTCAAAACTCAACTATGGCTAAAGTCATCTACCAAAATAATTAAATAAATAATCAATTATAAAATCCTAAAAATCACAACTTAACTCAAATAAATAATAAAAAAATAATTGAAAATTTTTCGGAAAGGGGAGCTACAAATCTACCCACCTTAAAAATAATTTCGTCCTCGAAATTCTAATTCATAACTATTCCTAAAAATTCAAAGTCTATATTACTTTAATCTCCTCAAATTTAATTTCTCAAAAATATTTTATAACCCTCTCTAGCCATTTTATAACTTCGAATACTTGAGGACTTCTACACACCTTTGGTCACACTACTCCTCAAAACATGGTCACTAAAATATTAAACCTTCTAACTAGTAGCTAATAATTCTACCAGGATATCTAGGACATATGGTATCTATAGTTGTAACGACCGTGGTTCGTATTACGTATTTTGGTATACGTATACATATATTGCATGTTTCCTGGCATGGTTTATCTTGGTATTTCTCTTGCTTGGTTCGGCTTGGTTGGCTTGGTTCGGTTTGGATTGATTTTTATTCATGTAGACCAAACCCCCACCTACCCCCACTCTTCTCCTTTATAGCCGTCCACTCTTTCTCTCTCTCCTCATTACTTCTTCTTCTCATTACTTTTTCTCACCATTACTCTCTTCCACCTAACAGGAGGTTTAGGCAAGTATAACTTGCTTCATGGAGGAACTCAATTTTATTGTTCCATTTTCTTCTCCATAAGATTCTAAGCCACTTTAGTACTTAGCATTTTCAAATTCCATGGTTCATTCCATGTAGATCTAAGTTTCTAGCATTTTGATCTTCTTGGTTTTGATCTACTAAAATGGCTTGTTTTCGAAAACTAAGAGTTCCTGTAGTAGGCATTCTAATTTTTACACAAGTTCGGTTTTTGAATGGCCGGATTTTACCAAGTCTTGGCCGAGATGGAGTTCCTCGAGTTCCTGAGCTTTTACGCATTGTTGTTTGGCCAAGGGGAGAAGACGGAGTTTTACGCACACGTTCTAATGTGTTAGCGTAGTGTCAAGACTTTACGCCCATGTTTTACGTGTCAGCGTTTTATCTCAGCTTTTACGCAGAGTATTTGCGTGCCAGCGTACTCCGTTTTACGCTGAGTTCCTACGAATTTTACGATCGGGGCTCCCGCTCGCGTAAAATCGTGCGCATAAAATCCCTGGCTCTAGCGACTCTCGCGAGTGTAAAGTTTTGACCGAGTGTTTCCTCGCGTAGAGTTCACTCGCGTAGAATTTCACTCGCGTAGAGTTTCGCTGGGAGTTTGCGTGCGTAGAACTACGTGCGTAAAATCTTACACGCATATAATCTCGCTTGGTAAAGCCCGACTAGCGTAAAATACCACCCACGTTCACCCTTGCTCGCGCTAGCATAGGGCCGCTCTACGCTTGAGGCCCTTGTCTAGCATAGAGGCTCACTCGCGTAGAGCTTTGAGCCCTTGTGCATCCGATTGTCTTTCTAAAGCCTTGCACTTTTCATGACTTGACAAGCACGGATTGAGTGATGTGACCGGATCAATAATGATACATGGAATGGTGGGAGTGTAAACAGACATGACATTACAGGATATGACAAGAAAGCATGATGGAAACTATTGAAAGCTATTGCGACGGCTTGCATGACATGACTATAATAAATGGCTTGGACATCGTGGACGATTGTGTTTGTACAAATAAACCAGTAAAGTCTTGCATAATGTCTAGGACAGGGACCCCTGAGTACCACGGTCAGGGGTACCTATGAAATTGACTAAGGCTAATAATAATAATCCAGTAGTCATGAAGAGATTTTCCAGCTACAGGCAATCCCGTTATCTGGGCGCCCCATCATGGGATTTGTAGCCGACCATCGAGTAGGGCACATTTCCAGCACACTGTCATGTGTTGCACTCACCAAGCTACTTAAGGGTACATATGTTCTTGGACAATGTACCCGCATGAATTCAATCTCCTAATTGCGTCTGGATAACCTGGATGGTCTGCAGGGCTTGCGGCTGTTGGAATAATCTTATTGCATCTTGCTAGTAACTTGGCCTGTGATAACCCTAGTTAGTTAAAGTATTAAGCCGTACTAATTGCTTGGCCGTGATTGGTTGGATGGAGTTTAGCCCAGCTTAGTCTTGTCCTGATCCTATATAAGATTGTAACATGACCTGATTTCATGTACCTTACTTATCAATAAATGATGAGATACCAAGTTCTGTTCAGATGAAGAGTTATAATCCCGGTCCTTGTTTGGTTTAAGGGTTGTAACTTGGCTATCTGAATAGTCCCATGGTTGTCTTATCATATATCGTCCTGATTATTTATGCTTGCCTTAACAATAATGATCAAGGGACCAGTTCTGTTCATACGAAGGGTTACAACCCAGGTCCTTGTTTGGTTTAAGGATTATAACCTGGCTCCCTGAGCAGTTCTGTGTCCTCTCCTCGTTTATTGTCCTATTGTATCCCGTGTCATGATCAACATATTTTACAAGATTGTGACATGACATGATTACCTATGCTTGCCTTAACAATAAAGATCAGGGGCAAGGTTCTGTTCAGGCGAAGGGTTACAACCCCGATCCTTGTTTGGTTTATGGGTTGTAACCTAGCTCCCGGAGCAGTTCTGTGTTATCTCCTTATTTATTGTCCTATTGTACCCCGTGTCATGCTCGTCATGTTTTACAGATTGTGGCATGACATGATTACCTATGCTTGCCTTAACAATAAAGATCAGGGACAAGGTTCTGTTCAGGCGAAGGGTTATAAACCCAGTCCTTGTTTGGTTTAAGGGTTGTAACCTGGCTCCCGGAGCAGTTCTTTATCCTCTCTTCGTTTATTGTCTTATTTTACCATATGTCGAGCTCATCGTGTTTTACTTTATTATCAGTATTTGAGACGGGTTTCTATTCAGGTGAAGTGTTACAACCCCGGTCCTTGTTTGGTTTAAGGGTCGCGACCTGGCTACTTGAATGGTTTCTTCGTACTCAATTCATTATTGTTGCCCCTGTTATTATCAGTATCTTTATAATTATCTTTAATATTCATTTGATGATGTGCTGGTTTTAGTTCCTAAGTGAAGCCTCCTTTGTGGCACTTGCTCTTTCTGGGTCTGACCCAGCTGGTTTTGTATGGCCAGATATCGGAGCGGCTCAAGAGGATCTACCTACCTTCCAGCTAGATGGTGACCACCAGGCATAACCCTGGCAACGAGTGGGTTTATTTTTGGCTCTCCCACTTTATTGTAAAATATTTTTTTGAGGCATTTAGTCGACGAGCACGTGTTAGCTCGTATTGTACCTTTATTTGCTGTCTGCCTACGGGCTGTAACATGATTGACAAATCCTAGGGTTGATCATGTATGACTGAAACTCTTGCTATTCTTGACATTTTGTACGACTAGCTTCATGATCATCTAAGTATGTAATGTAGGGGATGCCTTGCTATTATATATTTGGTGCTCTGACATCTTGTAAACTGTTATTGCTTGCTTGAGATTGAGACAATAGGCTTGTTCATGACCATAGGAGACTGATGGCTTGTAGTTAAACCCTCATGTATCTTGACAGCCGTGACCGTATAGCGAGGTGGGTTGCACTTCAATATACGTAGCTGGCTATGTACGCCCCCGCTCTCCAGTATTCTGGTTCTGGGGCGTTACAATAGTCCCTATCTATAGGCAACCAAATATTCAATAGTCATGCAATATTATACTATAATTTAAGAATTTCTGATAAATCCTAAACAGCACGATCGTTCGTCCCCTTGAAATAAAGAGGGACGAGAATCACTGGTACGGAACGCGCAAGAAAGTATAATCGAGCAAATATGAAGTTTTCAAGGACGTAGTAAATTTCTAGAAGAATTTTCAAGACAGTGTGGATTAAGATTTCTAAGGGTTTAGTCATATTCGCAGGCTCGTATCAGTACAGTTACGTAACCGATACGATATGCTCTGACCTATATGGGCCACCAAAAAAACTTGTCACGACCCGCACCCACTTTTCGGACGCGAGCACGTGAGCAAGCCAACTACGCATCAAGCGAACTCCAGCCTGACTCGAATACGTAAACGCTGTCACGACTATGGTAAACTGCCAAATCATGGCAAATAAATCTATATCTCAAATCTACAATAAGTGTACGAATCATGAATGAACACTATAGATCGTGGTCTGCGGCCCACGAGCATATATGTCCGATAAGACTCAAAGAAATAACTAGAGTCTCTAAAGTGAATCAATAAGCAGTATATCTTATGATAAGGAATGTAAAGCACGAAGGGATAACAATGTAATATCACTAACAAATACCTGAATCATGGCACAATCATCTACCATCCTGTTCTGCTAACTAACTCCATGCAGTCGCTAACCTGAAGAGATCATCAGGTCCTCAGAGGACATAGCAAGATACATAAAAATATGCCAATCTAACAATTTAATCATGCATGAGAATATAAACAGGATATCAACAAGAAAAGACACTTAACATGGCACGAGACTATGAACAAACTGCTACCAAGTGACTAACGACAAGTGGCTACTGGCAGACGACTATGAACTATAATACAAGAACAACTACACGTAACTGAACTGCTGGATGAACAAGTGAACACGAGATCAATGGAATACCAAACCCTCATCCCGAGTGGACTCGCAGGTTTGAACTAATCACTAACTCTCGTCCCGAGTGTGGACTCTCTGGTTAGTTCACATCAAGGCACCCTCGTCCCGAGTATGGACTCTCTGGTACAAGTACTACATCCTCGTCCCGAGTGTGGACTCTCTGATGCAAGTACTACATCCTCATCCCGAGTGTAGACTCTTTGATGCAAGTAAATACGACAAACACCATCGTCCAAAGTGTGGACTCTCTGGTGTAACAGATCAAGACAAACACCCTCGTCTCGAGTAGACCCTCTGGTGCCAAGGAAACATAACAAGGATTTAGCAGTTCAATTACACGTATTCGTTCTATGACACAAACTAGTCGAGTACAAGTAATGACGTGGTATAACTCAGTCAAGATCTAGGTAAGGACAACTCTAATATGAACTCATAAGTTGAACAAGCCTGGCATATCTACTCTATCAAGTCATGAAGACGATATACAGGCAAGTCAAAGAACTAGTGAACATGGTACGAAGAACATATATAAATCAAGTCAACTAGAGAACTGATAATAACATATAAATCCATAGAACTAGAGTAACCAAATGATAACCAAATAATCATAGGAAAAACTATAAGCATGAAATTAAACTGTAGAGGAAGGCAAGGTATCTTGCCTGGAGATTGCACGCAGATCCAATAAAGTATAGTCAACTGCTAAGCCATAAAGTCCAAATCAACAACTGTCTCCGGAAGCTGAAATAAATATTACCAACGTTCTCAGAATAGTCAAATTAGCTAGGATTTCCTGTCCTTAAGTCCAATTCTGGACACAGGAGCAAAACGATAATTTTAGGCCAAAACGGTGTCCGCCGTTGGACCGCTTTGTACCAAAAAGTGTGCCAGGATCAATGGTCTCTAAAGTCATCAAACTACATGTCTATGAATTTGTTTTAATGATACAAACCCAGCGATATGTCCAATTATGAATTCCGATGGGCCGTGCACAAAACCGCTCATTGAATCGGATCGTGGGGTCCGTGAAACGGCGATCCAATCAACTGTCACAGAATCCGACCAAACTTGGCATACAGGACCAAAAAATGATACTGTCCTATTGGCGCAAGTTTTGTCTCGATCTGACAAATATGCATAAAGTAATTATAAAATATGCACATGGGCCGATACGGTGAATTTCGACGGATACGTATCAAATTCGTCGCACACACGCGATCAATTGATTTCCGTCAAAGTCCACACGTCCACGAAGCCGTTACGCACCTTTCGATGCTTTCGGTTCGCGACCACGTCGCCCGGTTTGGCAGGATGCACGTCGTATCGATAAATTTTAATATTTTTGAAAACTATTTTTCATGTTTTTATTTCGATTTTCAATCTGATTTATATCGCTGCCTAAAAACTAGAATTAAAAATAATATTGGGTTTTCATCACGGTTAGGTTGTCTTTGAATATGTTTTAATGGATTTTTAAAATTTGCCATGGATTGGTGGCAATCTGCCTTCCAACATAGCAAAAAAGTCGTCAAAACAGGACATGAGTTCTATGGTTTTTCTCAACTTTTGGGAAAATAATTCGACCATAATATAATAAAAATCCTAAAACCAGTGGATGGATCTCCAAGTCGGTCATGTCTACTAGGCGTAGGACTTTACGGAATTGAAAACGGTGGTTCCTACGTCGAGAGGGCAGGGGTGTAAACGAAGTATCTTACCAGGAAGTGCTGTCGCTACACTATTTTGCGCGCGCGTGGTGCTGCCGTCGTCCGGCGACTCGCGAGGCGGCTCGCGATCGCGAGGAGACCACCCAGGTGTCGGGGATGCATCGTGGTTGCGTGTAGGAGTTAGGGTTTGAGTTCGTTCGTTCTCTCGATGCACATATGTATATATATGCACGACGAACAGAATAGGGGGGTCGGCGTAGCCTTGGGTTCGCGCATGGGGGATGGTTGAGCCTCAGCTCTCGGGCTGGTCCAGGATGCTCTCTGCTCAGTTTGGTCTGTTGGCTGGGGGAACATGGTATAGGCTTTGATTTTTTAGTCTCTATAACATATTGTTTTCATATATGTATATATTTATACATGTAGATATACATATATAATGATATATATATTTTTATATTAATATATATAAAGATTACATATATAATGATATATATATATATATATATATATATTAATATATTATATTTATATATATATATATATATATATATATATAGATATATATATCTATATATATATATCACTCCATCAATACCATTCTAAGCAGATATATTACTTGTACAAATACCAACTATGAAATATTCTAAGTAAATCATTATTTACTAAAATTCATACAAATGAAATATAATTATTTTGCTATATATATATAATATATATATATATATATATATATTTTTTTTTATTTTTTATTTTTTTTATATATATATATATATATATATATAAGCTAATATTCCTACACTATAATATACTTTATATATAATAATATATAATATATATATATATATAGATTATATATATTATATATATAATATATATATATATATATTATATATATATATATATAAAATATATATATAATATATTATATAAAAATATATATATATATATATATATCTATAATATATATATATAATATATATAAATATATAATAAATAAATATATATATATATCTATATATATATATATATATATATAATATTTATAATATATATATATATATATATTAATATATTATATTACACATGTATATATATCCAGATGAATCCCAAAATCCAACATTTGTTAAAGAAATTATTTACTAAATTACCAATAAAATATTATTTAATATCAAGGACTTATAATATATATATATATATATAATATATATATATATATATATCTATATATATAATATAGAATATATATTTTATATAACCACATTTGGTGAAATTGTCTACTAGGTTACTAAATAAAAATATTGCTACCCAATGCATGTCTACAAGGACGTCTTGGGATGCACTATAACTTGTAAAACCCCTAAAATTTTACTAAATTTTTTATTATTTTATTTTGGAATTGATTTGTTATTTTGGTATTTGTACTTCGTAATTGTACATCGCGTACAGGTTCACATTTTTCGTATTTGTATGTAGCGTGCAAAATTGCGAGATGGTATATATTTTTATATATACAAATATTTTATTAAAAGAATTCTTCGTATAGAAAATATGTATTTTATTTTTATTTATTGTGTCGCGTCGAGATTACCAAACATTTATTTTTTATTTATAAAGAAGGCAATTTAATTTTATGATACAAATATAAGTGATAATTTAGAAAAACTATTGCTTTATGTCAAAATAGACTATTTGTGTGCGAGGGACATGAAATTTATTTCATTGTCCACTTTGATATTTTTTGAAAACTAATTGTTTGTTTATTTATAAAAATATATTCCAAATATTTAATTTTATTGTGAATTTTGAAATTATTTATTAATATATTTTTATTATTTATAAAAAGTTATTTTGGAAATTATTTAATTTAATATTTAATTAATTATGATGATTTAAATTGGAAAAGATTATAATGGCCTTATTTTAAAATAGCTTTAAATTAAAACAAGTTTTATCTAGATTGATTTGGATTCGACAAATTTATTTTAAATCGATTTGAATAATTATGTAATTATCTAATGGGGATTTAAATCCTTCCAAATCTTTATCCAACTGGGAATTCCCACATCCTATAAATAGGCATGTACTCCTCCATAAATTCCAGACACCCATAAATTTCTCCACAAGTATACGTGCGTGCATCGTGTCCGTGTTTCCCGTCCAAATTCTTATTCCATGTTTTTTTTACAAATACAATTTCATCTTCTCCGTGTCGGACACTCCCGACACACCATCAAATCCCTAAACCTAACCCGTTCCTCCTTCCTGACCGTCTCCCAGCTTGTCCCACAGACAAACCCGACCACAACCTTTTCTCCGACGCGCCGTCACCAAGACCAGGACGCCGCCACCACCGTCTCCGTCTCTCACCTGCCTTCATCCACCACCGCCACAAAATAAATCCGATAGCCCCAACAACCATCAATCACCACCACCACGAGTCGTGTCCGGCCATACCTGACCTGAGCCCGACGACCGCTGTCACAACCACAACATAAATTAAACCCAAAAATCCTTATCCCCCTGGCTGCCAACAGCCGCTCCCCCGTACACGACCACTACCGATCAAACTCCACCGTCGGTACCAACACATACCCGCCATCTCCATCATCATCCGATACTACCGCACTCCTCCGCCAGCACCACCCTACCATTGTCGACGTTCTGACAGCACCAGCCAAACCACTACCTACACCAATAACAATAAATTAAAATTTTGAAACCCCTTACCTGTCCGTCGCCGCCGTCCCCTTGCCTGCGTCGCCGACCTCTGCGTCGCCGACCTCCGGCGAGCTGCGTGGCTAGACCCGGTCCTACCTACAGCCGCCCCGAACCGATCCAGCCCGAGTCGTCACCACCACCCGCACCACAACAGTCACCACCGCCACCCCGTTACCCTGGACACTCCGGCCGCCCGACCCCCAGCGCTTCTGCCGTACCCGAGCCCCCTTCTTCCCTCTTCCCCTTCTCAAGCTTCCCCCGTTTTTCTTCTTCCTCCGCCCGCACCACTCCCTCGCCGCTATGCCCGAAACTCCCCGTCCTCCTCAGACCGCCCAACTGCCGCGATGACTCGAAACCTACCGCCGCCGTCTCCTCCAACCAGCCAACCCCCAAAACCTCCAACGCCTAACCCCCCAGATCCGCCTGACCGAAACCCGTCTCCGGTGCTTCCGCCGCCTCCACCGGAAAACATGCCGTGCCAGTCGCGCGCTCGAGAATCCCGGAGCCGCCTTCTTCTCCGACCGGCGCGCCATCGTCCCTTCTCCCGCTGACTGCCGCTTCCTCCGTGTAGCCGGGCAACCCTCTCCGCCTGCTCTAGCCCCATCTCCTTCCGCTGCGCCGACTCTGGCTTGCCGCCCGCCGCCGGCGACTTCGCCTCCACCTTCCTCACTGCTTTCCTCCACCCTCACTCCTCTCTCTCTCCCTCTATTTTCTCTCTTCTCTGGCCCTTTCCTCTCTCACTGTCCCCCCTTTTAAGAGTAGAATAATAAGTTTTTATTTATTATTTATTATTAATATTATTAATATTATTAATATTATTATTATTATTATTATTATTATAATATTGCTACTATTTCCTATTTTGTAAGTATTTTTTCACTATAGTATTACTCATAATTGTTGTTATTATTATTATCATTATTATCATATTTACTTGAGTTTTGGTTTTCTCCCAGTATATTCGACAGATGTTATAATTAATGAAAATTTATTATTAAAAATAATATTAATGTTCTTATTATCTTTATTATTGTTGTTACTATTAAAAATTATTAATTGCCAATACTATTATTTTAGGATTTTTGTAAAGATATTATTTTTCCAACTATTTTTAAAGGCAGATTTTACCAAACATAGTATTTTGACAAAATCTATTTTATAGCCCTAATTTATCTATTTGTTTTCTTTTTAGATTTTATATTTTCTAAAGATATATTGGTTAATCAAAGTAGTCACCAAATTATACTATAAATTTCTAGTTTATTAATTTTGGCTAATAATAATATGTAGTTTCCTACTAAAACTTATTTTGACAAACTTGGAATTTTTGCCTTAAAAATGACTTTCGATTTTTGAGTATAAATTGAAAGACTAATAAATTATATTTCAAGTATTATAAAATAGTTTCTAAAACCAAATATATTAATTGACTTCCTACGGTTTTCTCCATCTCGTGATTCAACCCATCTTTTCTATCCTTTTACCAATTCTATACTACCTTATGTCCATCCTAACTAATTCGACCCTTCTGGACCCGATAGAACAACTTGTGCCATCATCGAAGGCTGTCTTGCGTAGTTATAACACCGATCTTGTGCCACCTTTATTTTAACACACCAGACAACTCACCAGGCGTCGCAACAGGCAAGTATACCTTGCTAATTTACTGTCATATTATTTATTTTTTGTATTATTTACTTTGTTTCATATTGTTAGTTTACTTTATTACAAATTGCGCGTCCAAGTCACACTTGTGTTTGCAAAAACAAAAGTGTAGAACTTTATTGATACAAACTTTATAGAAGATTACAAGAATCCTGGGAAAGTACAACTGTAGGAATCCAATCTAGAAGACGATTGCTTTATCCCTTGGACGATGTGAACTTTGAAGACGATAGCCTCTGAAGTTGAAGACAACTGTGGGATTGAAGGCAAAAGCCTCGGAAGAACACAACAACACTTGGACAAGAACTCCTGGACTCTCTGATAATTCTGAACTTTTTTATCTCTGATCCCCTTGAATGAAGACTTGAAACTTTATTTATAGAGTTCTAGAAATAACTAACTTTTAGTTATTCTGGACTGCGCAGGATAGATTGCGCAGCAATTGGTTTACGCAACAGTGAACTGCGCAGGCAGTTGTTGGATCGTGGTCCAACTGTCTTGGACACATGGCAACTTTTGATTGAATGGCGCACAATCGTGTGTAGACGGTTGCCACGTAATGAACTATTGATGGCATGAGTGCCACGTGTATTTTGTCAATTATGTTGATAGAATGCGTAACCTGAACTGCGCTGACTTCAGATTGCGCAGGCTTGGACTGCGCAGGAATGGATTGCGCCAACATGGATTGTACTGCCAGTTGTCCTCGAGCGCCATACTGCACGATTAAACAAACAGTCGCCTCGTTCTCCGTGCTGTTAGCTGTCAGAAGATTTGATTTGTTTTAGGTAATGATGACGATTTGCCACGTCAGACTGCACGCTTGATAGTTTGTGCAATCTAGTATGCGCAATCTATATGCTGTGCAATCTGATGTCTGCGCAGTTCATTTGAAAGATTCATTTCTTGATCTTCATGACTTTGTTGATGTGTGCAACTTGATTTTTTAGGACCTACAAGACCCCCTTCAAAGTTTTCGAAAGTTAAACTTATTCAAAATTTTGAAATAATTTGAATTTTGAAATTATAATCCATTTGCGCATGAAATGAGGTGTCTGCGCAATCTGAGGGATTAGCCCCATTTTCAGGCGCAATCTGAGGCGGCCGTTTCGTTTTCAAAAACTATAAATAGTTCTCTACTTCTCATTTCATTCTTTACTTTGCCTTCTTTGTGCACTTTGAGAGAAATTCTGAGCTCTTTCTTCCTTTCTTCTCCGACGTTCTCGATAAAGAAACTGGGATGGAAGAAGCCAGGAGAAGGGTGATGTCATCTCGTGAAGAGCGACTACAGACTCTGAAACAACAAATTGCTAGTCTGATAACACCTCCACCTCATTAGAAAGAAATTTTTGTATCTTTTGTAGCACATATGTCTTTCTAATGTCTCATATTTTGATTAATAAAAGACATTTTGTTGTGGCTCTATCATTTATTGCATATCTTGTTCAGATATAAATAATAGATATAGAAAATATATTCAGAGGTACAGGACATGATATATTTCTGAATTTTGTAGGAAAATAATTATATTCATTATATCTGCTCAGAGGTAATATGGACGTAGCAGAATATATCGAATATTATTATTTCAATTGACAACTTAATCAAGAACGATAAGTTGCTAATATGGATGATGAACGATAACGAATTGTCAAAAAGGTGTGAACGAAATAAATCGTCAAAAGGAACGGGTAAACCGTCGAATGGTGGAATGAACGGACAAACCGTCAGATGGAAATAAATGAACGGATGAACCGTCAAATGATGATTAATGAACGGGTGAACCGTCAGGTAATAATAATAAATGAACGGGCGAACCGTTTGATGAATCGAATGAACGGATGAACCGTCGGATGAATGTGTCGCTTCGTTATTTGGAGAATCTCTGCCTATAAATAGAACAGAAATTTAGCAGAAAGGAGCACTTCCACTTTTCTAACATAAAAATGTCGTCTGGAGATGCACCCAAGAAGACTGAACTCGCTCCAAAAGTTGAAGAAGGCGTTGAAGAACGTCCGGCCGAACTGGTTTAGCCAAAGTAGGCAGAGGCAGGCGAAGGTTCGTCTGCACCAAAACCACCGCGAGATATTCTGGACTTCCTGCTTGAACCAGGAAAGACTGAAGAAGAAGAGGCCATGAGGCTGGCTGCTTGCAAGTTCCTCGTGGGTTCCAACAAGGAGGTTCTCGACTCTTTTGTTGACCGTGTCTTTGATAAAGACGACAGTAGTCCTCGTCCCAATGTCGATAAGGATGACAGTGATCTTCCTTGATATCATGTAACATCATTTATGATGAAATAAAAATCAAACTTTATTTATGAATTGTCTGATCATATTTACATAAATTTTTGTTATATTTATACATAGTATTTCTTGAGAAATTTGCCATTGATAGGCATCATTGCAACCCGACCATCTAATTCTGCGAGTTGATATGCTCCATTCGAAAAGACTTTGCTGACAACATAAGGTCCTTCCCACTTTACATCGAATTTTCCTTTGCTCATGTGAGTCATAGTCATAGGACGTCTGACTATTAGAACAAGTTCTCCTTGTTGAAAGGTTCTGACTTTAACTTTGCAGTTGAAAGTCTTCGAGATGCGGGCTTGATATAGCTCAATATGTTGCTGAGCCATTAACCGCTTCTCGTCGAGTGCCTCCAATTCTTGAAGTCGAAGAAGGTCGTTGTTCTCTGTAGTGAGCTCATTAGCAATGGCAATCCTTAAAGAAGGAATTTGAAGTTCTAAAGGGAGAACTGCTTCACAATCGTATACCAGAGAGAAATGTGTAAAGCCTGTGGGATTGCGGACAGTAGTTCGATAGGCCCATAAACACTCACCGAGCTTTTCACTCCAGTTTCGTTTGTTAGTAGATACAAACTTCTTGAGGAGCTTAATAATAGTTTTGTTGAAAGCTTCGGCTAATCCATTAGCAGCATGATTGTAGGCTGTCGAAGTGATATTGTCAATTCGGTGATCATCACAGAATCTTGTGAATTTCTGGCTGATGAATTGTGGTCCGTTATCATGAATGATCCTTCGAGGGACACCAAATCGATAAATGATATGGTATTTGACAAAGTTAATGACACTGCTGGTTTTGACTTCAGCCAAAGGTATAGCTTCAGTCTACTTAGAGAAGTAGTCGGTTATTGCTAGTATGAACCGATGTCCTCTAGAAGAAGGAGGATTAATAGGACCTATGATGTCCATGCCCCAAGCTTCGAAAGGCCAGGTAGCGGCTGTGGATGTAGAAATTCTGAAGGTTGATGAATAAAATCTGCATGGATTTGACAAGCTCGACATTTTCTTGCATATTCAATGGCATCTGATACCATAGAGGGCCAGTAGTAACCCATGCGTCGGATACGATCCTGTAGTTTAGGACCAGGTTGATGTGCTCCGCAGACACCATCGTGAGCTTCACGCAGTACTTGTTTTGCTTTATCACCAGCTAGACAGCATAGAAGAAGACCGTCATAAGTCCGTCGATAGAGAGTCTTAGTGGTTTGGTTGTAGTAGAATCGTAGAGATCGTCGACGAAAACTCGTAGCTTCTTTTAGATCTTTAGGGAGTATATCATGGACTACGAAGTCGATGAAAGGAGTTCTCCAATCTTCATTAATAACATTAACTTCAGCAAGATTACTGAACTCGATGTTACGATTGTTTTCGACACAAAACAATTCTCGATTAGAGATAACCACCACTTGTTGTCTTCTGATGGGAATGGCTAAGACTGCTGCAAGATTGGCCAAAGCATCTGCCTCAGTATTGCATGCTCGGCATACATATTCAATGAAGAAAGCTTTGAATGATGTAGCCATACTGATTGCTGCTTCAAAGTAAGGTACCAGATCTTGATGGCGGACTTCATAAGTTCCTCTAACCTGGTTGACAACCAGCTTAGAGTCGCCGTAAACTTCGAGATATTCGATATCCAATTACTTGGCTAATTGAAGACCGATGAGTAGAGCATTGTACTCTGCTATATTATTGGAGCAGGATTCATCTAGAGAGTAAGCTCTTTGAATGGTCGGTCCGTCTGGAGAAACGAGGACAACTCCAACTCCTGCTACAATGGCACCATTTGGTCCGACCTTGGATGCACCATCGAAGAATAAATGCCAGGTTGGAAATTCTTCATAGATCATATTGACTTCCAGTGTCTCATCTGGAATTTCATCGTAAAGCTTGGATGTTTCTGGTATGGGATGAGCCGCCAAGAAATCTGCCAATGCTTGACCTTTGACAGACTTTTGAGGAATATACATCATGTCATATTGGGCTAGCAAAATAGCCCATGTAGCCAGCCGAGAATTGAGTGTACTAGGCTTTTTCATGAGTACCCGAAGAGGATTAACTCGAGAAATAACATGAATAGTTTGACCAATGATGTAATGCCTTATTTTTTGAACAGCGAACATAAGAGCTAGACATTCTTTTTCGACCGGACTATAACGATGTTCAGCACCAATCATAGTACGACTGAGGTAGTAGATAGCTTGTTCGTGGCCTTCTTTGTTCTTTTGGGCAAGTAAAGCACCCAATGAATGGTCCATAGCACGGACATACATTAAGAATGGTATGCCAAAGATTGGTGGCACCAAGACTGGTGGGTTCATGAGATACCGCTTTATGTCATCAAATGCTTGTTGACATTCTTCGGTCCAAACGAAAGATAAACCCTTCTTCATTAGTTGAGTAAATGGTCTGCAGCGCCCAGACAAGTTCGAAATGAATCTCCTGATGTACGCAAGTCGACCTTGGAATCCTCGTAGCTCTTTTAGGTTGCGTGGAGGACGCATCTCTTGAATGGCTTTGATCTTCTCCGGATCCACGTGTATACCCTTAGAGGTAATAACGAAGCCGAGAAATTTGCTACTAGAAACACCCAAGAATGACTTGGTGGGATTCATTTTGAGTTGATGTTGGCGCATGAGGTTGAAGATAGTTCTCAAGTCTTGGATGTGATCTTCCTTTAGACGACTTTTGACAGCGATATCGTCCACATAGCATTCAACAGTCTTGCGAAGATGATCTCGAAAGATGGTACTCATGGCTCGTTGGTATATTGTACCAGCGTTCTTGAGACCAAAAGGCATTACAGTATAGCAATAGACTCCGCGAGGAGTACGGAAAGAAGTATGCTTTTCATCTTCAGGATGCATCCGAATCTGATTGTATCCGGAGAACCCGTCCATAAAAGATATTCTTTCGAACCCGCAGGTGTTGTCAATCATGACGTCCGTGATAGGAAGAGAAAATTCATCTTTTGGACATGCCTCATTTAGATCTCTGAAGTCGATGCTAACTCGAACTTTGCCGATTTTCTTTAGAACTGGGACGACATTAGCTACCCAATCGGGATGCTGTTCTTCTCGAATAAAGCCACAAGCGATGAGCTTCTTGACTTCATCATCAATTGCGTCCATCATTTCCAGTTTGAATCGTCGTTGTTGTTGTTTGACTGGTTTTGCATTCGGCAGGATATTCAATTTGTGAGTGGCAATTTTGGGATCTAGTCCTGGCATGTCTTCATAACTCCAGGCAAATACATCAATGTATTCTTTGATAAGAAGAATCAACTCTTGTTTATCTACTTCTGGAAGATTCTTGCTAATGAATATTGGACGAGGTGACCCGTTTTCTCCTACATCAATTTGAACTAATTGATCTTCGGTAGGAGGTTCTCTTTGTTCAAATCGGAGTATCCACTGATTGTCCATCTGTTGAGCCCAAGGATCTGTTTCAGAACCCTCTTCAATGTCTTCGTCATAACCTTCTGGAAGTTCAGCAGAGACCATATTGGAAGATACGACCAGTCGATGAACATCACCAATGCTGGTGTCAGAATCCCATGATCTGGAATCAGAAGAGTTAGAGCGCACTTTACTATCAGAGTCAGATACTGCTGGGGATAACATCAGAGAAGGAGTATATCCGAGACCTCTTTTGGTCCTGCTGAAATACATATCCGACTTTCCTTTCGGAACAGTTGTACGGACTGGAGTTCGTCTGCCTTTACCGTAATTGAGGCCATTTTTAAAGTCATAACCCATCTTACGAATGATGTCTTTTGATTGTTGACTGTAACGACGGAGTTGGAGATGTCTTGTATCGTTAAGTTTGCTGTCATCCGTATAGCTGAATTGTTGTTCCGGTCCTTTACTAAAAAGTATTGGACTTTCACCTTTCTTTCTAACAGGAACAATACGGTAAGAATCATCTGGATCTTCAAATGAGACTTTTGTTTGAAGAGATTGTACAACTCCCATTGTAAATAATTTGAAGTTATCTAATATATCCAAATAGCATTTAGTATGATAAACAACATCAGTATACTGGAAAGTAGATGCTTTTTCATTAATTTGTACATCTGTATTTACAGCAGAACCTTTAGCCTTAGCAGGCTTGGTCAGATTGATTACAAGAGGGGGAGAAGAAGAACACGAAGGAGGCTTGTTATGACGGAGGTCAATAACAAGTGGCTCAGAAGAGGTGAGCTCCTTTTTGTTCTTGTTACGACGTAAATCGATAACAAGTGGCTCAGAAGAGGCGAGCTCCCTTTTATCCTGATCGCCATCAACCGATTTCTTCTGAACTGGCAAGTGAATAGCCAGTGGTTTAGAAGACTGAGGATGAGAAACACGCCCTTTGACAGGTATAATAAGAGTGTCTTTGGGCACTGCTTCTTGGTCTTCTTTAGTATCCATAGCCAATACCACTTTCATAAATTCTTCCTTATACATACGAGCGTCATTACAGTATGCTTCGACACCCTTGAAAGGATAAAGGTCTGCAACTTCTTTGTGAACTTCTCCTTTGTCATCGACATATTTAAAGCATTGATGAAGAGTTGATGGAACAACATTATGTTCATGGAGGAAGGGTCTTCCCAGAAGAGCGTTGTAAGAACAACCATAATTATCGATGATATAGAAGGTCACCTTTGTGCGAAGATTGCCTATTTGGAGTTTTAGGCGAATCTTACCCAAAGGTTCACTCCTTCCTTGGTTGAATCCTAAGATAGTGGTGATTGTGCTTGAAAGACTATGTACTGGTATCTTCAATGCGTCTAGCATTGTCTTTGGCATAATGCTGAGAGCAGACCCTGAATCTATCAGGATACGATCGAATTTCATCGAATCGACATACCCTGTATAGTAGAGAGGACGATCATGTCTATTATCCTCCAGCAGCATATCATCCTGAGTGAAAGTGATATTTGGAATCAACTCTAATACGCTATGACAATGGCGGCAAGAGACTGGTTCGGCTTTCGGCTTTTTGAGAAGAGTTAGGCAAGTTTCAGCCTGCATCAGGGCTTCACTTAGAGTTTTTCGAGTCTCTTTAGAAAGGCGCAAGAGCTCGAAGATTGATAGTCTAGCCGGTATATTGGCTAGTTGAGCCAATATATCAAAATTGTACGGCTTTTCAAGTCCTGTAGGAAATGATTTCTTCAGGGGTTTGTCAAAGCGGACTTGTTGCTTGCCTTTGTCAGCAACCATCGGCTTGGGAGGAGTAGGCACTACAACTGGTGAGGATGTGGAAGGAATCTCTTCAGAGGAAGTAGATTGTACTGGAACAGGTTCAGAAGAAGAGGCAGGATTCTCTTGAGTATCAGGATACTCCTTTAAGTAAGCTTTCCCTGATCTGGTGCCTAGCAGAATTTTTTCGTCAACTATGGGGTCAAAAGATACCATGTTACAAGTCTTTGTCTTGCTTTTGGAGCGGTCTTTCTTCTTAGAAGAAGAGAAAACTTCGAACTCGGAAACAAGAACTGGATGGATCCACATAACTTCGCCGTTGTCGAGAGACAAGGGAACAAGACCTTCACTTGGTGGAGGCGGGAGATTCTCAATCTCAAGAGTAGCTTTGGAAATAGGAATGACACCGTGCGATACCATTTGCGGAGGAAAGTCACTAAACTGGACTGAAACCATATTCGCAGTAACATCTTCTCGTCTTGCTGTAGAGTGACAACACCAGCATTAACAAGCTCTTGAATTTTACCTTTGAGCACGTAGCATGCTCGAGTAGGGTGTCCAATGAACCTGTGGTAGGCACAGTATTTAGGATGATCTATTTTACCGACTTTATCAGGTTTCTTTGGGTCTGGGAGTTGAATCTTGTTGCTTTTAAGTAAACAATCAAAGATGCTTGCAGTGTCATTCTCGTAGAAGGAATATTCTACTTTCGGACGAGGTTCCCTTGGAGGAGGTGCAGAAGGAGTAGAAGTGGATGTAGGCGGAGCCACATTGACAGCCAAAGATTCTTTATTCTTGTTCAGATTGATGTTCAAAGTCTCTTTTGCTTTGCGGTTGTTCTGGCGGTTGCCACCACCTGATGTCTGGTGTTCATCTCGATCGGGGTTAGACATTTGTACCCCCAATTGCTTGAATTTTTCAGCACTCACTTCCGCAGCTTTGGCGTTGACAATGAATGAGGGCCAATCTTGGAACTGGGTAGATCCTGTCCACATACTGATGATAGGCAAAAGATTTGCCTTACAAGTATCAATAGTGACAGCAGCTGGAGTTCCGGGAGGCATCTTCAAGGCTTCACGGCAGAACCGTTCGATAAAACTCTCAGCAGTTTCATTGTGTTTCTGTTTGATTTTGTTGAGAGCCGACATAGTCATGTCGTTGAATCCTTCATAGAACCTTTCCAGGAAGATTTGCTTGAGACCTGAGAAGGAAGTGATACAACCATCGGGCAAACTTCTGTACCAGTCGTATGCTACGCCAGCTAAATAACCGACGAACACTCTGATAAGAAGAGCGTCATTTGGCTGAAGTTGAACGGTCATTACCTTAAAATGATTGATGAACTGACTAGGAGAAGTACTGCCATCAAACAAAGAGATCGTTGGGATCTTGTACTTTGGTGGGAACGGGACTTCTTTCCATTCAACTGGATAAGGCTGCTTGATCCCTAATCTTTGCAAGTTGTCTTTCTCTTTAAAAGCTTCGAACTGGGTTCACAAGAGTTTGACAGCTTCATTGGCGTCTTCAAATGACGAAGAAGGAGCAGGTTGAGTTAGAGTGGTAGGAGGAGGAACAGCATTGTAAGCACTACCCCCAGCTCCTGACTGACTAGGTGTAGTTTGAACTTGTACTTGTACAGGAGGTATTTGAGGAGACACTACTCCTAGCCCAGTATTGGCAGGTATCGATGATGCTATGATTTTAGGATTAGCAGTAGGTACAGTCGGTGGTGTGGCATGTTGTGCCACTATGATAGAATGCATACTAGCAACCATTTCAGCCATGGTTTTTAGCTTGTCTTCTAGTGCAACGATTCGCTGTTCCTGATTTGCAGAAATTGAAGCATCTGGATCTTCATTGACAACATAAGCTGTCACTTCTCTTGGTACAGTGGAAGACACTGTCTGTTCAGAGCTTTTGCTGTATACATCATAGTCAGAGAAAGAGTCGTCTCCTGACTGAGAAGTAGGAAGATGACCCGAAGGACCTTGAAGAAGATTCCTTTGACTGATTGTGTCTCGGCTTCGGGACCGGGTCTGTCGAAACACTCCTTCAGAAGATTCTTGAAGTAAATCTAGATACCGTTGGCTTGGTTTACGAGGTTTGCCGTGCTTAGAGCACCTTCTACCCCTAGTGTCTCGGGAAGTCATGTTGATAGAAGCATACAAGACTTTATCTTCCTCTGACACTACTTCAGAGTTTGCAAAAGTCAGACGATCAAAGACAGATCTTTTTGTTGTTTGACAACAACATTGGATGATGACTTTGTGGTTGCAATGACGATCAGATGGTTGAACTGGAGGTGTTGAGACGTTGTCTCATTTTTGTCTGAGATGCTCTCGGAGATCGGGAACCACAGCAGGACGAGAAAAACTCTAAGGGGTCCGTTCTTTGATAATGTTTGGAACATGATTCCGATTCTTTAACTGTTTAATCCCTTGAGTATACAGGGAAGTACTCACTTCGTTGGCATAAGTGTCAGGACCTTTGACCCTGGGAGACTGCCTCTGATGATGTTTGGTCTTCGGCATTGGCTGTTTGCGTTTCACCGAAGTTGGTCTGTTAAGATAAGTTCTTAAATCAGCAAATTCACCCCCAGGGGTTTCTGTTTAAGACACCAGTAATTTTCCCTGTTTTGATCAAGATATTTTGAGAGTTGGGAGGTCCTGGAATTCTGCTACTGGGGTAGACAGAATACCTCATTGGTCAGTACAAGTTTTCTTGTCATAAAGAAAAGAAGAATCTTTGTTTGAAATAGTTCTAGTACTGATTGGTGCCGAGGCACGTTCAGATTGATCTTCTTCGGTAAAAACTGAAGAAGATTGAGAAAAGACCAAAGGGCATTTTCCTTTGTTTTGTGAAGAAGGGTTAGCTAAAGAGCGTTTCCCTCTATTGTCTTCCAAGTCATGTGACAAGGAAGTTTGAGAAAAGACCAATGGGCCTTTTCCTTTATATTGAGGAGGAGAAGGAATAGCCAAAGGACTACCCCCAGTGGATTGCACAGGAGCAACAGGGTGCTTGAGAGGAGGAGCAGAGCTTTTCCCTTTATTATGAGAAGAAGAGAGTTTAGCCAAAAGGCTGTCACTCTTGGATTGCGCAGGCATGCTTTGAGCATGAGTGGATGGCGCACTGGTTCTGTCCACAGAGACTGTGGTTTGCGCATCAGGAGTTCTTGTCACATAGTGCCTAGGGTGGACTCTTGTTGCTGGAGTGTTGGTTTGCACAGAGAGATTGGCAGCCAACTGCGCCAGAGGCATAGGAGTCTTGCACTTAGCTAAGGCAGCATATGAAGTACTCTGTATACTGGCAACAACAGATTGTGCAGCATTAACTGAGACAGATTGTGCAGCAGGCTTGATGACAGAAGCTTTGGACTGCGCAACAGTCTTGCTAGCAGACTGCACAGAAGTCTTGCTAGCAGCATCAATAGACTGCGCTGCAGTCTTTGGGACCCATACTGGGCGTACTTTGCTTGTGGCAGAAGTGGTTGCAGTGCGAGGAGTAGTCTTGGAGTTGATCATAGCCTCGTAGGCTGTCTGGTTGATCTTCACAACCAGTGTCTTCTGCGTCTTTCTGATTGACGCTACGTCACATTGAGTTGTCACTTCCTCATCGGAGGAGAAAGTCGTCCCCAGCAGAGTCGCCATTTTGTTTGCAAAAACAAAAGTGTAGAACTTTATTGATACAAACTTTGTAAAAGATTACAAGAATTCTGGGAAAGTACAACTGTAGGAATCTAATCTAGAAGACGATTGCTTTATCCCTTGAACGATGTGAACTTTGAAGACGATAGCCTCTGAAGTTGAAGACAACTCTGGGATTGAAGGCAAAAGCCTCGGAAGAACACAGCAGCACTTGAACAAGAACTCCTGGACTCTCTGATAATTCTGAACTTTTTTATCTCTGATCCCCTTGAATGAAGACTTGAAACTCTATTTATAGAGTTCTTGAAATAACTAAATTTTAGTTATTCTGGACTGCGCAGGATGGATTGTGCAGCAATTGGTTTGCGCAACAGTGAACTGCACAGGCAGTTGTTGGATCGTGGTCCAACTGTCTTGGACACATGGCAACTTTTGATTGAATTGCGCACAATCGTGTGTAGACGATTGCCACATAATGAACTATTGATGGCATGAGTGCCACATGTATTTTGTCAATTATGTTGATAGAATGCGCAACCTGAACTACGCTGACTTCAGATTGTGCAGGCTTGGACTGCGCAGGAATGGATTGTGCCAACATAGATTGCGCTGTCAGTTGTCCTCGAGGGCCATGCTGCACGATTAAACAAACAGTCGCCTCGTTCTCCGTGCTGTCAGCTATCAGAAGATTTGATTTGTGTCAGGTAATGATGGCGATTTGCCATGTCAGACTGCGCGCTTGATAGTATGCGCAATCTAGTATGCACAATCTATATGCTGCGCAATCTGATGTCTGCGCAGTTCATTTGAAAGATTCATTTCTTGATCTTCATGACTTTGTTGATGTGTGCAACTTGATTTTTTAGGACCTACAACTTGGGTGCAAGCGACTCTATTAGTCGTTTTACTTTACTATATGCATGTTAACTTAGTGTTAGCGAACTACCTTTTGTTTTGGGATATTCTTATATCTCTCTTAGCCATGACACACACACTACACGGTTGGAGACAGTTTGCTAGGGGCATGACTTATTGACTGACCATCTCTAAAGTTGTGTGATGGATAGATGATCGTAACTGCTATGACTAGGGTTTTAGAAACTCAAGTAGTTACTGGACGAGCCATGGACATGACTTGGTCAGTGTAGGAAATATTGGGGGAGGACAGTCGCTAGTGCGTATGGGAATCCAAACAGGTAAACCACAGTCTCCGAATGGAACTGTGGCGATTTATTTGCAGATGCCCTCTGACATTTTGGACGTTACGGACGGATACGGATCACTGGATGCCAATTACGTACACAGAGCCTAAAATTCCACCCATGCGCATGAAAGTTGTCCTCTAAATTGCACATTGGGCGGTTAGAATCTCCTTTGCATATTTGTATCTTGGATAGTCTTTTATATATTATTTTATTATTCTGACAGTTCATATTGGCTTGTTCTTTCTGTATCTTGCTACGTCCGTCTGAGGACCTGGTTATTCTCCAGGTGTGTGTTCATGTCTTCCGCAGGTATCCTAGCCGGGATCGTGGTCTTCTCCATTTATTCGAAGATGACGTGACTTGGTTCCTCCTTGCTACTTCCACTTAGTCCTTTTATATATCTTGTACTTCTTCCTTTTTATTTTTGTTGGTAGTGGATGTGTCTCCACCCAACCTATTGTACCAAGACAATTCATTATATGATATCTTTTATTCTTTTATTTTGTGGATAAGATTAGTTAGTTGTGGTTTACTGCATATTACAGCTTATGTATACATACAAGGCTCCTGTACTTCGTATGTATACAGTTGGCATGTCTACGTGCTTAGTCCTACGTATTTTGGGACTGGGGCGTTACATGTTTTTATGGTGGCCCATGCAGGTCAAGATAAATTGTTTGGTTACTTTACCGTACCAAGCAAGCCTGCGTATAGGATTAGAGTCTAGGATCTCATCCATATACTTGACTGCCTTCTCGCTTGACTCCTCGAGTTGCATCTTGCTTGATCCCTTCTATCGTGATTCGTGCCCTTCTTTCATGCTTGATAGAGATTAATAAGGTAACCCATACTAGGTGGACATGACCCATTGTCCCATTACCTTACTAGTGTAACTCTTATAAGTTGGGTAAATACCTCACGACCTAACATTTCTTTTTCCTTGTGACCCATATTAACATGATTACTTAGACTATAGCCTTATTGGACCCTAGCTTATCTAGCCCACTAAGTCTTAGACAAAAGACAGTAGGATGAATGCATAGGAACAATCACATGACAAGACTTAGATTCTTAAGGAGTTGAACTAATTCTACATTCTTTCACTCTTACGCTCTCGTGCCTATGTTTTTACCATCGTGACTAATGCTGCTAAATAGCCAAATTTTTGCAAGCTTGCTTTTTATCAAGCTTGTTCAAGGACATATATTTTATTGGGGGCCCCCACTAACGTATTGTCTACTCATAACCGGCGCATGATGGTCTGATCAACCTAGTGCACTTTGGTTTGCCTTTCACACGATTATTCTACGTGGTTGAGATATAGTTAAACTTATCCTTAGTATCTCATCTACTATTGTCTTGACAATTCTTTTTGAATTATTCGGTCTCCTTTGAACTACGTATTCATATTCATATTCGATGATCTCTTCTTCGAACCCTTTGTTACTTTCGCCTTCACCTATTTTAGAAGGACGAAAGCGCTGTACTTGAATTTCCTCTAGCTATCCATCTTTTGTGACCATTAACACTCAATGTGACTATATCTTTGTCTTAACTACTCGTCCCTTCCTTGACCTTCTATCACAACCTCCTAATCATTTCAATTAAGGAGTGAATCTAATCGTTCTCCTAATCGTGCCATCAACCTACTCCCAAGAACCCATATCTTAAGTCTCTAAATTATTTATATGGATCCAGTTAAAACCTTTAATCTTTTCCTTTTACGTTTATTAGCCATGTCCATGATTTATTATCTAAATCACGATTTTCTAATGCTTCTTTATGTTGTTTCTTGCCTCGCCCAAGGACTCGTCGAATTGTCATTACCAATATACCCCTTGTGTCTTCTAACCCCCTACTTATTCTTAATTTCGAGGAAGAAATTCTTGTAAGTTGGGTAGGATGTAAAACCCATAAAATTTTACTAAATTTTTTATTTTTTTTATTTTGGAATTGATTTGTTATTTTGGTATTTGTACTTCGTAATTGTACGTCGCATACAAGTTCACATTTTTCGTATTTGTACGTAGCGTGCAAAATTGCGAGATGTTATATATTTTTATATATACAAATATTTTATTAAAAGAATTCTTCGTATAGAAAATATGTATTTTATTTTTATTTATTGTGTCGCGTCGAGATTGCCAAACATTTATTTTTTTATTTGTAAAGAAGGCAATTTAATTTTATGATACAAATATAGGTGATAATTTAGAAAAACTATTGCTTTATGTCAAAATAGACTATTTGTGTGCGAGGGACATAAAATTTATTTTATTGTCTACTTTGATATTTTTCAAAAACTAATTGTTTGTTTATTTATAAAAATGTATTCCAAATATTTAAAGTTTATTGTGAATTTCAAAATTATTATTAATATATTTTTATTATTTATAAAAAGTTATTTTGGAAATTGTTTAATTTAATATTTAATTAATTATGATGATTTAAATTGGAAAAGATTATATTGGCCTTATTTTAAAATAGCTTTAAATTAAAAACAAGTTTTATCTAGGTTGATTTGGATTTGACAAATTTATTTTAAATCGATTTGAATAATTATGTAATTATCTAATGGAGATTTAAATCCCAAATCTTTATCCAACTGGGAATTCCTATATCCGATAAATAGGCAGGTACTCCTCCATAAATTCCTGACACCCACAAATTTCTCCACAAGTATACGTGCGTGCATCGTGTCCGTGTTTCCCGTCCAAATTCTTATTCCATGTTTTTTTACAAATACAATTTCATCTTCTCCGTGTCGGACACCCCTGACACACCATAAAATACCTAAACCTAACCCGTTCCTCCTCCCTGACCGTCTCCCGGCCTGTCCCACAGACAAACCCGACCACAACCTCTTCTCTGCCGCACCCGTCACCAAGACCAGGATGCCACCACCACCGTCTCCGTCTCTCACCCGCCTTCATCCACCATCGCCACAAAACAAATTCGACAGCCCCAACAACAATCAATCACCACTACCACGAGTCATGACCGGCCATGCCTGACCGGAGACCGACGACCGTTGTCACAACCACAATATAAATTAAACCAAAAAATCCTTATCCCCCTGGCTGCCAACAGTCGCTCCCCCGTCCATGACCACCACCGATCAAACTCCATCGCTGGTACCAACAGACACCCGCCATCGCCATCATCATCTGACACCGCCGCACTCCTCCTCCAGCACCACCCTGCTATCGTCGGCGTTCCGACAGCCTCCGCCATATCATTACCATCACCAACAACAACAAATTAAAATTTTGAAACCCCTTACCTGTCTCCTGCCGTCGTCCCCGTGCCTGCGTCGCCGACCTCCGACGAGCCGCATGGCCAGACCCGGTCCTCCCTACAGCCGGCCGAACCGATCCAGCCCGAGCCGTCACCACCACCCGTACCACAACAATCACCACCGCCACCCCGTTCCCCTGGACACTCCGGCCGCCCGACCCCGGTGCTTCCGCCGTGCCCGAGCCCCCTTCTTTCCTCTTCTCCTTCTTGAGCTTTCCCCGCTCTTCCTCTTCCTCCGCCCGCACCACTCCCTCGCCGCTATACCCGAACCTCCCCGTCCTCCTCAGACCGCCCAACTGCCGCGGCGACTCGAAACCCACCGATGTCATCTCCTCCAACCAGCCAACCCCTAAAACCCCCAACGCCAAACCCCCCAGATCTGCCCGATCGAAACCCGTCTCCGGTGCTTCCGTCGCCTCCACCAGAAAACATCCCGTGCCAACCGCGCGCTCGAGAATCCCGGAGCAGCCTCCTTCTCCGGCCGGCGCACCACCGTCCCTTCTCCCGCTGACAGCCGCTCCCTCCGCGTAGCTGAGCAACCCACTCCGCCAGCCCGAGCCCCATCTCCTTCCGCTGCGCCGCCTCCGGCTTGTCGCCCACCGTCGGCGACTTCGCCTGCACCTTCCTCACTGCTCTCCTCCGCCCGCACACCTCTCTCTCTCTCCCTCGATTTTCTCTCTTCTCTGTCCCTTTCCTCTCTGACTGTCCCCCCTTTTAAGAGTAGAATAATGAGTTTTTATTTATTATTTATTATTAATATTATTAATCTTATCATTATTATTATTATTATCATTATCATTATTATTATATTGCTACTATTTTCTATTTTGTAAGTATATTTACACCATAGTATTACTCATAATTGTTGTTATTATTATTATCATTATTATCATATTTACTTGATTTTTGGTTTTCTCCCAGTATATTCGGCAGATGTTATAATTAATAATAATTTATTATTAAAAATAATATTATTGTTCTTATTATCTTTATTCTTGTTGTTACTATTAAAAATTATTAATTGCCAATATTATTATTTTAGGATTTTTGTAAAGATATTATTTTTCCAACTATTTTCAAAGGTAGATTTTACCAAACATAGTATTTTGACAAAATCTATTTTATAGCCCTAATTTATCTATTTGTTTTCTTTTTAGATTTTATATTTTCTAAAGATATATTGGTCAATCAAAGTAGTCACCAAATTATACTATAAATTTCTAGTTTATTAATTTTGGCTAATAATAATATGTAGTTTCCTACTAAAACTTATTTTGACAAACTTAGTATTTTTTGTCACTACCACGTTTCTAGTTTGGGGGTATTTTTGTCATTTCTGAGGTTATTTGAATTTATTTGAATTTATTTGAATTTATTTGAATTTACGGGAATTTTTACGATTTATTTTGGAATTATTTGAATGATGGTTGACTAGGTTGACTTTGACTAGCATTGACTTTGGTAGACTAACCTAGAAGCTAACTCTAGTTATGTTTGGACTTGATTAGGTCATGTGACCCTAACCTAACAATAAGTTAATTCCTAATAGGCCATTAGAATTTAAGTTAGAATAGAGAGGCTTTTAGTCATAAGCCATGACTTATGGTTTGAAACCATTAATTAGCAACTTAGCCATAGAGGCCCAAGCCCAACCCATTACCTAACCCTAACCCTAGCATTAGTTGGCCGGCCACACCTACATTGGGAATCCCACCCTATAAATACTCTCTTCCTTTAGGGCTAGCCTCTTTAGAATGTTCATTTGGAAAGAGAGGTATTTTTCCAAACTTTATTAATTCATAGAAAATCCATTTTATTTCTTTTTTCTCTCAAACAAATTGCAATAGGTTCTAAATTAGGTATTCTTGCTGTTTGTGTATTTTATTCTCAGTTTGTTAGCAATTTGGTGAAGTTTGGGGAGCAAGGAGACACCTCCTCTTTGGAGCTTTCTTTGGTTTTTGACACCTATAGGTATTTCCTCCAAATCTCATTGAAATTACTATTATTATTGCATATTAACCTAGATCTAGGTGTCCCCTAACTAACCCTAGATTTCTGTAGGATTTCGTATCCATTTCGTGTCCTAAATGGACACGTATCAGTCGTCTAGTCTATGTGTTTGATTAAATGTCCCTAAGGATTGAATGCTGTTGTTTTCGAAATATTTTTCATAGGAATGTAGTTCTATGTGTGGCTTATGGATTTCCATGTGAATGAGTTTAGATTAGTGTCGTGTCGTGTCGTATCGGTTTGGACACGTGAACACGCACGATTCAGCCGTACACACTGTCCTGCTACTCGGGGTAGATTTCTCCATGGACACGACGACTCGACACGAACCACTTGACACGTGGCTAGGGGCATTGACTGACACCACATGTGTCAAGTCTCATGTGTCTCCGTGTCATGTCGAGCGAGCACGAGCTCGTGCACTGATTCGACACTGCACGCGTACAGTGGGTTTTCGGCCACTGATACGGCTTGATAAGTCTGGATACGACACCTGTGGACACGAAACAGGGTGACACGAACCTAGGTGGACACTAGGCGAAACACCCTACACAGGGACATGACCCAATTCGTGTCGTGTCGGGTGCACGACACGCATGCACACACGTACGAGGCTGCAGTGCTGTGCAGTGTCCAGTTTGTGTTGTCTTGGGTTTAATTGAGTGTGGACACGTCTGTGTCGTGTGTGGTGGACAAGAATTGGACCCTAAGACACGTGCACAAGTTATATTTGCAATATCAACCATTATATTTATATCTTAGCATGTTTTAACCCATCAAATCATATTTACCCTAAAATCCTGATACCAGTTTACATTTCAGTATTTTTCCAGTTTTTAAATCGAACTTTGGTTGATTTATTAACCCATTTAAATGTTATTAAATCATTGTTTAGTCCCTAATGTTGTTCTCCTACATGTTTCCTAGCTATATGCCAATTTTGGAGATGTTTGGTTGAGTTTTTGGGTTTCGAATTGGAATTAGAAGTATTGGGCTGAAAACTGTTTTAAAGTTGAGCATTGAGTTGATTTTTAAATCCAAAACTGAGTTGTTTGTGTATTGAATGTGGGTTGGCTTGTGAAAACCAAGTTTTCCTTTATGTTAAACCTGAGATTTAGTTATAGGTAAACTGTCGTTTGCGGTTCTGTCAAATCCAGGAAACTGAATTGGGTTCCTTTCCTAAAATTCTGAAAACTGAACCTTATGTTGATTTCCTCTTGCACACTCACACATATGTTGACACCCTCTCACTCTTCACACACACTTCACTATTTTTTCCTGTGTAACACGTACACACAGTCACTCATACACACACACATTTCATGTTTTTCACCCTTTATTGATACACACCTACACACACACACTAAACTGTCCAGATTTGGACTGACCCTTAGTCCTCTCACACACATTGCACACTCACACACTCGCTCACTCTCTATCACACACTTGTCACTCTCCCTTTACCTCACTCTTTCTAACTCTCTATCTTTCTATCTTCCTATATATATATATATATATATATATATATATTTTTTTTTTTTCCTATGTATATATATATATATATATATATATATATATATTTTTCCTATGTATATATATATATATATATATATATATATATATATTTTTTTCCTATGTATATATATATATATAATATAAATATGTATGTGTATCTAATATATAAAGTATATTATGTATATATCTAGGTATCATACATATTATAATATGTGTGTACTATTATATATATACTATATATATGTATGTATGGTATACATATAGGTAGCCTATGTGTACATATATATGTATGTGCTATGTGATTTCCATGTGTAGGCCTAGATGCAATATAGGTTGTATGGACTTGGTATACTAGCATAGGCTAGTTTAGCCTTGTTTAGACTAGTATAGACTTGTTTAGACCTAGAATGACTTGTTTGACCTAATTTTGACTTGTTGGACCTAGTTTGACCATAGTTGACCTAGTTTGACTTCTAGGGTTTACCAGAGTTGACCAAGAGTTGACTTTGGCCTATATTGACCTAGATTCATGTAAAATACATTGTAGTGCATCTTATTACCATTCTGGACCTGTTATGACTTGTGCTATTCTAAATAGGGGCCATACATCACTCTTCGGACAGTACCTTCATCTTGTACACTCAGATACCAGGCGAGTACATTCTTTGATCATTTCATATCCTGTTTAGAATTATTTTTCCGCTTTAAATTACTTTACTTGATACTATCACGTTGGTCACACGAATTAGTACTATATGGATCCCTTCTTGAGATGTTATCCCCTCAGGGAGCATCGTATACTACATGTTCTGTGCGTTTCACTTACATAGTGTATCACTATGCTTCACGGTTCATTGATCACTTGTGACATGTACTCTCATGATCACAGAGTCTTCCTTGAATCACCCCATTTATGGGCATTCCCAGAATCACCCTTTTTTGGGCCTTCCATGTATCACCCCTTGTGGGCCTTTGCATGGAATTATAACATAACCTGGCTGGATCCTTGTGTATTGATTGGGGGTACGAGGGAGTAAAAGTAGACATGTGAATAATATCCAAGTAGTGTAGTTCCCAGAATCACTCCATAGTATAGTTTCCAGAATCTTCTATGCCATTCACATGTTTACATTATACTCTGACTCACTAGCCACTGATAGTTCTCTATTTACAATATATATTTCTATTACAGCTTTCTCTGTTTACATCTTGTACTTTCTTTCAGTTCTTGTATCTTACTTTAATGCATGATTATATTTTCAAACCTGCTATGATATATTGAGATGTATTGTGCTTGCTACTGTCCTGACTGGACCTGTTGAAATATTACAAAGGACGAGGAGGAGGCCTGTATGGATACCTACTACGGGACAGCTCTAGATGACACCATTGATCCGAATTTCTAGCCGGATCCATTAGCTATAGAGACTGAGGCTCTCTAGTCTAGGTTTACTATTATTGTCATTTGAGATCTGGATTGTATATATTCTTTCATATTCAGTAGTTGGGACTTGTATTCTGGATGTTTGCTGAGATGATATCTTAGACACTTAGACTCTTCTGATCTTTTGTATTTCATTTGAGTTTTATATCATATCGTACTTCTTCTTCCTTAGTTGTGATTGAGTTTACATTCTGCTATGTCACCCCCATTCGGGGAGTATAAACTGTTTAGTCTTATACTGTTAGATGCATTGAGACCTAGGACAGCGTTCTACCGCCGATACTGCGGCGTAGGCTGGGCATTGTTACGTTCTCGTACCCTCACAGTGGGTGTGGGTTGTAACATGTTTTTAGTGGTGGCCCATGTAGGTCTAGATTAGAATATAGTGGTATTCGAACTAGAATATCACTGCAGCCTGCAGTAGAATTAGGTAATTTTTGAAGGTACTCAATCACATTAGGAAAAACTCTTTATCAGATTCCGTATATCTAATTTTGCTTCTTATTGTCTTCCTTTGAATTTAAATTTTCCTCCTTTGATATTTCGACTCATTCTTAGCAATTGTTTCTTTTGATCTGTCTCCAGGATGGTTGAGACGAGATCGCATCGCCAGGGCCAGGGGGACGCCAATGAGAGGTCTGCCACCTCTCACACTCTGCAGCCAGCCCCTGGTACCGCAGCCCCAGTCATGCCGGCTGGGGTAGGCGTTTCAGCTGCTTTCGGAGGAGCTCCTTCACTTGTGAGGCATGAGCCGGGTCCGGTGATTCCGGATGTGCTTCAGCAGCAGCAGCCACCTGCGGGAACAATTGACGCCGTTCAGCTATTAGCCTTCTTCCGGCAGTACATGGAGGGTCAACAGACCCAGCAGCAGCGGCACACAGTAGAGCTCACACGAGGTATTGAGCTGGCCGTGACTGCGGTAAAGAGAGTTGTAGCTCAACGAGCAGCAGCCCCGCAGCCGCACCAGCCACGGAAGAAGGACGTCCAAGATTTTCAGAAGATGCACCCTAGGGACTTCCGAGGGACAGAGGGGATCTTGTATGCCGACGAGTGGATTGAGCACATGGAGAAGATATTCAGGTTGGCTGAGATCCCGACGAGGCTCCAGATTGAGGCAACAGCCAGCATGATGCAGGATCTGGCCCGTACATAGTACCATACCGACCCGAGGGTTGGTACTACAAGACAGACTTGGACAGCATTCAAGAAGCTGTTCAAGGAGAAGTTCTTTCCGGACGCAGCACTAGGAGCCCTCGAGACTCAGTTCGAGGCCCTAGTCCAGGGGAGCCAGTTTATGGAGGATTACGCAGGAGAGTTCTGCCGCCTGAGTAGATTTGTAGAGGGCTTGTCGGAGGCGACGAAGGCCCGAAGGTTCCAGAAGGGCTTGGTAAAGGAGGTCAAGTCCTACACCAAGAATGTCTGTAGCACTACCTTTGAGGAGATCCTAGTAGACGCGTAGCTGCAAAAGATGATCTTGAGCTTAGGCTCAAGAGGGGGCGAGACTTCCAGGGAGGCAGCAGTAGCGGAGGACCGGCCAAGAGGCCGCACTTTCAGCAGCAGCACCAGCAGCACCACCAGCAGCAGAGGTTCCAGCCGCAACAGTTTCAGCAGCCGAGGCATCAGCCAGTACAGCATCAGCAGCAGAGGGTACAGCAGCAGGCACCGAGGCAGCAGGCCACCACCTGTGCTTATTGTAAGAAGCCAGGGCACGGATGGGGCAAGTGTAGGAAGAGACTGGGCAAGTTCCTAGTATGTGGTTCAGCAGACCATCAGATGAGGAAGTGTACCTTGACCACGGGACGAGCAGCTCAGGGGGCAGCAGTCAGACCTCCAGCAGGCCAGCAGAGGGGACCAGCCCTGCCGACACAGCCGCAGAGATTTGTTCAGCATCAGCAGCAGGCCAGGGGAGGCCAACAGGGGCGAGCTTTTGCCATGGCGGCTGAGGATGCAGAGGCGATAGGAGAGCTGATCGCAGGTTCGGTTCTTCTCGACTCCAGACTAGCTTTTACATTATTTGATTCCGGTGCTTCGCATAGTTTCATATCTGTATCATTTGCGATTAGACATGGTATTATTGCTGAATCATTGCCTAGGACTTACAAGATCACGACCGGGGGTGGCATTATCCTCGTGAGTGATGTTTGTAAGGGTCGGAGTATTGTTTTGGGAGGCCGTGAATTGGAGGTGAGCCTGCTCGTAATGCCATTGCCGAACTACGATATAGTACTCGGTATTGATTGGTTGAGGAGGCACCATGCCAGCATTGATTGCAGAGGGGGTAGAGTTCTCTTCAGAGTGCCAAGGGAGCCAGAGTTCGAGTACTCCAGACGTCAGGCGGAGAAGAGCAGCAAAGTTTTATACGGAGTCTCGGTTGAGGAGCAGACGATTCCACACCCCTTGATAGCATAGTATATGGATGTTTTTCCAGAGGAGTTGCCTGGATTGCCACCAGACAGAGACATTGAGTTCTCGATAGACTTGGTTCCAGGAGCGGAACCTATCTCTCAGCATGTCTATCGGGTGAACAACAGTGAGTTGGTGGAGCTGAAGAAGCAAGTGGATGAGCTGCAGGAAAATGGCTTCATCCGTTCGAGTTCGTCGCCATGGGGTGTACCAGTATTATTTGTGCCGAAGAAGGATGGATCAGTACGGATGTGTATTGACTACAGGGCACTCAACAACCTCACGATCAAGAACAGATACCCACTGCCGCGGATCGACGATCTTTTTGACCAGTTGAACGGAGCTCAGGTATTTTCCAAGATTGATCTGAGGTCAGGATATCACCAGGTGAAGGTGAAGAGGGAGGATATTCCCAAGACCGCTTTTAGGACGCGGAACGGGCAGTTTGAGTTTTTGGTTATGTCGTTTGGGCTAACCAATGCACCAGCAGTATTTATGAACCTAATGAACAAGGTGTTCCAACAGTACATGGATAAGTTCGTGGTGGTGTTCATTGACGACATCTTGGTATATTCCAAGACTGAGGAGGAGAACGAGGAGCACTTGAGGATAGTGCTGGAGACTCTCAGGAGGGAGCAGCTTTATGGGAAGCTCTCCAAGTGTGAGTTCTTCTTGGACCGAGTTAACTTTTTGGGGCATGTGGTGACTGGAGATGATATCTCAGTTGACCCCAAGAAGATCGTAGCAGTTGAGGCATGGGCAGCGCCGACTTCAGTGGCAGAGATTAGGAGTTTCCTAGGGCTGGCAGGATATTATCGGAGATTTGTGCAGGATTTCTCCCGGGTTACAGAGCCGTTGACTCGGTTGACCCGAAAGGATGCTGAGTATGTTTGCTCAGAGGAGTGTCAGGCATCTTTTGTTGAGTTGAAGAAGCGGCTTATGACAGCTCCGATTCTGACATTGCCTTCAGGATCAGGGGGGGTTCACTATTTATAGTGACGCTTCAGGGAAGGGGCTGGGTTGTGTCTTGCAGCAGCATGGGAAGGTGATTGCCTATGCTTCCAGGTAGTTACGTCCCCATGAGAAGAACTATCCTACCCACGATCTGGAGCTAGCAGCAGTAATATTTGCTCTGAAGTTGTAGAAGCACTATCTGTATGGAGAGAGGGTGGAGATTTTTACAGATCATAAGAGCTTAAAGTATGTGTTCACTCAGAAGGAGCTGAACATGAGGCAGCGCAGATGGCTAGAGTTAATGAAGGACTTCGACATATCACTTCAGTATCACCCAGGGAAGGCCAATGTGGTTGTCGATGCCTTGAGTAGGTATCCGACAGCCATGTGTTTGACCATGGATCGGCATTTGCTTGCAGACTTGGAAAGCCTTGAGATTGAGGTGATCGTGCCAGGAGTACAGATACAGTTATGGGGCCTGCAGATACAGTCGAACTTGGTGGAGAGGATCAAGTCGGCACAGTTTGAGGAGTTGCTCTGCGGTGTCTCCGATAGCAGGTTCGTACAGAATTGGTGGATGGCGAGTTTTTTCTTGTAGAGGATGGTGCCTTGAGGCACGGTTCCAGGTTATGTGTGTCCAGTGAAGAGCTCAGAGAGCAGGTTTTACAGGAGGCCCACAGATCTCAGTACTCGATACACCCTGGTGCCAACAAGATGTACCGAGATCTGAGGGATCATGTTTGGTGGTCCAGGATGAAGCGGGAGGTAGCTCGCTTCGTAGCTAGGTGCTTGGTCTGTCAGCAGGTCAAAGTAAAGAGGCAGAGGCCCGATAGATTGTTGCAGCCGTTGCCCATTACCGAGTAGAAGTGGGAACATATCACTGTAGATTTCGTATCTGGATTGCTGCATACACCAGGAAGGAAAGACGCGATTTGGGTCATCGTTGACAGGTTGACCAAATTGGCCCACTTCTTGCCATTCAAGGTGGGTATGTCTACAGAGAGGCTTGCAGAGATGTATATGCGACAGATAGTCAGGATTCATGGAGTTCCGGTCAGCATCGTCTCAGATCAGGATAGTCGTTTTACTTTCCACTTCTGGAGGAGTCTACAGATGAGCTTGGGCACTCAGCTCAAGTTTAGTTCTGCATACCACCCCCAGACGGACGGACAGTCAGAGAGGACTATTCAGACGCTTAAGGATATGCTGCAGACGTGCGTCTTGGACTTTGGAGGTTCCTGGGAGGATCATCTACATTTGGTGGAGTTTGCTTACAATAACAGTTTCCAGGCCAACATTGAGATGTCACCTTTCGAGGCTCTGTACGGGCGTAGGTGTCGTATACCCTTATCTTGGGATGATGTTGGTGAACGAGCTTTACTGGGGCCAGAGATGGTTGTGGACGCAGCCGAGAAGGTGAAGCTCATCAGGGATAGACTTCGCGTGGCGCAGGAAAGACATCGGCACTGGGCCGATAGCCACCGGAGGCCTTGGAGTTTGAGGTACAAATTAGAGTAGGATTAGATTTAGGTTTGTTTGTTGTGTTTTATTGATCATGTTTGTTTATCATAATTAAATTGAGACCTTGCTTGTGATTAGGTTGGAGACCAGGTTTTCTTGAGAATATCTCCAACTCGTGGTACGATACGTTTTGGTGGAGGCGAGAAGCTTAGCCCGCGCTTCATCGGCCCGTTCGTTATCAGCGGAAGAGTCGGTGACGTGGCATACAAGCTAGACTTGCCACCTGCACTAGTGGGGGTCCACAAAGTATTCCATGTATCACAGTTGAGACGGTACGTGGCTGACCCTAGCCATGTGCTTGATCATTCGGAGATTGAGGTTGGGCCTTCTCTCAGCTATCCAAAGCAGCCAGTGGAGATTCTGGATCGACGGGAGAAGGTTCTGAGAAACCAGGTGATACCTTTGGTTCACGTCGCATGAAGTCATCATTCTCCAGGAGAGTCTACCTGGGAGTGGGCGGATGAGATGCTCGAGCGATACCCTTATCTTTTTGGACCGCGAGGTATACTTTCTATCCTTCTCATCAGTTGTATTTTGCCTTTCAATTTCGAGGACAAAATTCTTTTAAGGAGGATAGATTTGTCACTACCATATTTCTAGTTTGAGGGTATTTTTGTTATTTTTGAGGTTATTTGAATTTATTATAATTTATTTGAATTTATGGGAATTTTTAGGATTTATTTTGGAATTATTTGAATGATGGTTGACTAGGTTGACTTTGACTAGCATTGACTTTGGTAGACTAACCTAGAAGCTAACCCTAGTTGTGTTTGGACTTGATTAGGTCATCTGACCCTAACCTAACAATAAGTTAATTCCTAATAGGCCATTAGAATTTAAGTTAGAATAGAGAGGCTTTTAGTCATAAGCCATGACTTATGGTTTGAAACCATTAATTAGCAACTTAGCCATAGAGGCCCAAGCCCAACCCATTAGCTAACCCTAACCCTAGCATTAGTTGGCAGGCCACACCTACATTGGGAATCCTACCCTATAAATACTCTCTTCCATTAGGGCTAGCCTCTTTAGAAAGTTTATTTGGAAAGAGAGGTATTTTTCCAAACTTCATTAATTCATAGAAAATCTATTTTATTTTTTTTCCCTCAAACAAATTGCAATAGGTTCTAAATTAGGTATTCTTGTTGTTTGTGTATTTTATTCTCAGTTTGTTAGCAATTTGGTGAGGTTTGGGGAGTAAGGAGACACCCCCTCTTTGGAGCTTTCTTTAGTTTTTGACACCTATAGGTATTTCCTCCAAATCTTATTGAAATTACTGTTATTATTGCATATTGACCTAGATCTAGGTGTCCCCTAACTAACCCTAGATTTATGTAGGATTTTGTGTTCATTTCGTGTCCTAAATAGACACGTATCAGTCCTCTAGTGTAGGTGTTTGATTAAATGTCCCTAAGGATTGAATATTGCTGTTTTCAATATGTTTTTGCATAGGAATATAGATCTATGTGTGGCTTATGGATTTCCATGTGACTGAGTTTAGATTAGTGTCGTATCGTGTCGGTTTGGACACGTGAACAGGCACGATTCAGCCGTACACATTGTCTTGCTATTCGGGGTGGATTTCTCCACGGACACGACGACTCGACACGAACCACTTGACACGTGGCTAGGGGCATTGACTGACACCACATGTGTCAAGTCTCATGTGTCCCCGTGTCGTGTCGAGCGAGCACGAGCTCGTGCACTGATTCTGCATTGCACGCGTACAGTAGGTTTTCGGCCACTGATACGGCTTGATAAGTCTGGACACGACACCTGTGGATACGAAACAGGATGACACGAACCTAGGTGGACACTAGGCGAACCATCCTGCACAGGGATACGACCCAATTCGTGTCGTGTCGGGTGCACGACACGCGTGCACACACGCACGAGGCTGCACTGTTGTGCAGTGTCCAGTTTGTGTTGCCTTGGGTTTAATTGAGTGTGGACACGTCTGTGTCGTATGTGGTGGACACGAATTGACCCTAAGACACGTGTACAAGTTATATTTGCATTATCAACCGTTATATTTACATCTTAGCATGTTTTAACCCATCAAATCACATTTACCCTAAAATCCTGATGCCAGTTTACATTTCAGTATTTTTCCAGTTTTTAAATCGAACTTTGGTTGATTTATTAACCCATTTAAATGTTATTAAATCACTGTTTAGTCCCTAATGTTGTTCTCCTACATGTTTTCTAGCTATATGTCAAGTTTGTAGATGTTTGGTTGAGTTTTTGGGTTTCGAATTGGAATTAGAAGTATTGGACTGAAAACTGTTTTGAAGTTGAGCATTGAGTTGATTTTTAAATCCAAAACTGAGTTCTTTGTGTATTGAATGTGGGTTGGCTTGTGAAAACCAAGTTTTTCTTTATGTTAAACCTGAGTTTTAGTTATAGGGAAACTGTCATTTGGGGTTCTGTCAAATCCAGGAAACTGAATTGGGTTCCTTTCCTAAAATTCTGAAAACTGAACCTTATGTTAATTTCCTCTTGCACACTCACACATATGTTGACACCCTCTCACTCTTCACACACACTTCACTGTTTTTTCCTGTGCAACACATACACACAGTCACTCATACACACACATTTCCTATTTTTACCCTTCATTGATACACACCTACACACACACTAAACTATCCAGATTTGGACTGACCATTAGTCCTCTCACACACAATGTACACTCACACACTCGCTCACTCTCTATCACACACTTGTCACTCTCCCTTTACCTCACTCTTTCTAACTTTCTATCTTTCTATCTTCCTATGTATATATATATAATGTAATGTATATAAATATGTATGTGTATCTAATATATAAAGTATATTATGTATATATATAGGTATCATATATATTATAATATGTGTGTGTACTATTATATATATACTATATATATGTATGTATGGTATACATATAGGTAGCCTATGTGTACATATATATGTATGTGTTATGTGATTTCCATGTGTAGGCCTAGATGCAATATAGGTTGCATGGACTTGGTATACTAGCATAGGCTAGTTTAGCCTTGTTTAGACTAGTATAGACTTGTTTAGACCTAGAATGACTTGCTTGACCTAATTTAGACTTGTTGGACCTAGTTTGACCATAGTTGACCTAGTTTGACTTCTAGGGTTGACCAGAGTTGACCAAGAGTTGACTTTGGCCTAGATTGACCTAGATTCATATAGAATACATTGTAGTGCATCTTATTACCATTCTGGATATGTTATGACTTGTGCTGTTCTAAATAGGAGCCAGCCACCACTCCTCGGACAGTACCTTCATCTTGGACACTCAGATACTAGGCGAGTACATTCTCTGATCATTTCATATCCTGTTTAGAATTATTTTCCTGCTTTAAATTACTTTACTTGATACTGTCACGTTGGTCACACGGATTAGTACTATATGGATCCCTTCTTGAGATGTTATCCCCTCAGGGAGCATCGTATACTACATGTTCTGTGCGTTTTACTTACATGGTGTATCACTATGCTTCACGGTTCATTGATCACTTATGACATATACTGTCATGATCATAGAGTCTTCCTTGAATCACCTCATTTATGGGCATTCCCAGAATCACCTATTTTTAGGCCTTCCATATATCACCCCTTGTGGGCCTTTGCATGGAATCATAACATAACCTGGCTGGATCCTTGTGTATTGATTGGGGGTATGGGGGAGTAGATGTAGACATGTGAATAATATCCAAGTAGTGTAGTTCCCAGAATCACTCCATAATATAGTTTCCAGAATCTTCTATGCCATTCACATGTTTACATTGTACTCTGACTCACTAGCCACTGATAGTTCTCTATTTACAGTATATATTTCTATTACAGCTTTCTCTGTTTACATCATGTACTTTTTTTCAGTTCTTGTATCTTACTTTACTGTATGATTATATTTTCTAACCTGCTATATCTGTTGAGATGTATTGTGCTCGCTCCTGTCCTGACTGGACCTGTTAAAATATTACAGAGCACGAGGAGGAGGCCTGTGTGGATACCTACTACGGGACAGCTCTAGATGACACCATTGATCCGGATTTCCAGTCGGATCCATTAGCTATAGAGACTGAGGCTCCCTAGTCTAGGTTTACTATTATTGTCATTTGAGATCTGGATTGTATATATTCTTTCATATTCAGTAGTTGGGATTTGTATTCTGGATGTTTGCTGAGATGATATCTTAGACTCTTCTGATCTTCTGTATTTTATTTGAGTTTTATATCATATCGTACTTCTTCTTCCTTAGTTGTGATTGAGTTTACATTCTGCTATGTCACCCCCATTCGGGGAGTATAAACTGTTTAGTCTTATACTGTTAGATGCATTGAGACCTAGGACAACGTTCTACCGCCGACACTATGGCGTAGGCTGGGCGTTGTTACGTTCTCGTACCCTCACAGTGGGTGCGGGTCGTGACATTTTTGTCTTAAAACGACTTTCGATTTTTTAGTATAAATTGAAAGACTAATAAATTATATTTCAAGTATTATAAAATAGTTTCTAAAACCAAATATATTAATTGACTTCCTACGGTTTTCTCCATCTCGTGATTCAGTCCATCTTTCATATCCTTTTACCAATTCTATACTACCTTATGTCCATCCTAACTAATTCGACCCTTTTGGACCCGATAGAACAACCCGTGCTATCATCGGAGGCTGTCTTGCGTATTTATAACACCAAAGTTGATCTTGTGCCACCTTTATTGTAACACACCAGGCAGCTCACCAGGCGTCGCAACAGACAAGTATACCTTGCTAATTTACTGTCAATATTATTTATTTTCCATATTATTTACTTTGTTTCATATTGTTAGTTTCCTTTGTTATAAATTGTGCGTCCAAGCCACACTTGGGTGCAAGCGACTCTATTAGTCATTTTACTTTACTATATGCATGTTAACTTAGTATTAGCGGACAACCTTTTTGTTGTGGGATATCCTTATATCTTCCTTGGCAATGACACACACACTACACGGTTGGAGACAGTTTGCTAGGGACACGATTTATGGACTGACCATCTCTAAAGTTGTGTGACGGATAGATGATCGTCACTGCTATAACTAGGGTTTTAGAGACTCAAGCAGTTATAAAACTGGACGAGCCATGAACATGACTTGGTCAGTGTGGGAAATATTGGGGGAGGACAGTCGCTAGTGCGTATGGGAATCCAAACAGGTAAACCACAGTCTCCTGATGGAACTGTGGCAATTTATTTATAGATGCCCTCTGACGTTTTAGACGTTACGGACGGATACGGATAACTGGATGCCAGTTACGTACACATAGCCTAAAATCTCACCCATGCGCATGAAAGTTGTCCTCTAAATTGCACATTAGGCGGTTAGAATCTCGTTTGCATATTTGTGTCTATGACAGTCTTTTATATATTAATTTATTATTCTGACAGTTCATATTAGCTTGTTCTTCCTGTATCTTCATACGTCCATCTGAGGACCTGGTTATTCCCCAGGTGTGTGTTCATGTCTTCCGCAGGTATCCTAGCCGGGATCGTGGTCTTCTCCATTTATTCGAAGATGACGTGACTTCGTTCTTCCTTGCTACTTCCACTTAGTCCTTTTATATATCTTGTACTTCTTCCTTTTTATTTTTGTTGGTAGTGGATGTGTCTCCACCCAACCTATTGTACCAAGATAATTCATTATATGATATCTTTTATTCCTTTATTTTGTGGATAAGATTAGTTAGTTGTGGTTTACTGCATTTTATAGCTTATGTATACATACAAGGCCCCTGTACTTTATATGTATACAGCTGGCATGTCTACGTGCTTAGTCCTACGTATTTTGGGACTGGAGCATTACATGACTACCTGGGCTCGGGCTCAGTTCGGGCTAGTTTGGTACAACCTGGTCTTCTATACGTCAATAAATTAATTAATAAATAATTAAAACAACTATAGAGGTTAGGTTGCAACTTGGCCTAGGTTTCCTAGTTAGGACGTCACTATGGGTCGGCCTTCCTACCAAGGCTAATACACTAGTCAAATCACGCCATTGTACTATCCGTGCCACGATTTCTAACCACCTGATGCTTTAAAACTCAACCATGGCTAAAGTCATCTACCGATATAATTAACTAAATAATTATTTATAAAATCCTAAAAATCACCATTTAACTCAAATAAATAATTAAAAAATTCAAAAAAATTCGGAAAGGGGAGCTACAGCCTATACATTCGTCCTCTTGTCGTCTTGCCTAAAGCCGTGGTTAAGGTCAAAAGGAGTGTTAGGTCGTGAGGCATTCTACCCAACTTATAAGAGTTAAACTAGTAATATGATGGGACAATGGAACATGTCTTCCTAGCATGAGTCACCTTCGTAACCTTTATCAAGCACGAAAGAAAGGATAAGAATTACGAAAGAATGAATCAAGCAAGACACAAATCAAGGAAGTCAGACGAGAGTTCAAAAATGGAATCGAGGAAGAAGGTCAGATATGTGGATGAGATCCTAGACTCTAATACTATATGTGGATGATATAACTCTCCTACAAGTTATTCTAAGTCATATCTTCAATTCTATTCAGGCTCACAGCTAGTACTACTAAGTTGAAGTACTAACCGTGAGTTCGCAACCATATGCGAAACCGAACCTGCATGGGCCATCATAAAAACTTTTTACGACCTATATCCGCTTTTTAGATACGAGACGTGTCCAAGCCCAGCCTACACCACTGTGTCGTTGGTAGTACGTTGTCTATGATAAACATTATCTATACAAGTACATAGTTCATATTTACCAACCACAACTAAGTTATAACCAAAGATTAAACTTAATCTCAATAAATAATTTAAAAAAGATTCACTACAACTCAAAATAGTCTCAGAAACAAATTCGCTAAAATAAATATAAAACCACTGAAGCTAAAGTTCGCTAAGCTCACTAACTAAGAATAACACGAAAAAGCATAAGAAAGAAATATGCTACTCCGCATCAGTAGAAGTAACCGGCTCATTGGTAACTTCAGTGTCACCAAGATACGCACCATAAACCTCATGGCAAACCACGTCGTCTAAAGATGAAAAATAGTTATCCAGTCAGGATTAGAGCAAGATCACCATAACACCACACTACACAATATAATATACAAGCACGCCGAATAGCAATAAGAAAAGGAAGAATATACCTGATGCAAAAAGGGACCACTATACATTGGAAAAAATAGTTGAGAATACAATTATGACATAAAACAATTGAAGGTATAATAAAGACACGAAGACAATATAAGAGAACGACGAATATAAGACAAACCTCTGGACAATATGTCAACACGAATCAAATTACGTGTACTTTGTGTTTTAGAATACAAGTGTTCCGCATGTGGGCGGGTTATGACATTCGACAGTCGGTACATGAGGTGCAATGACTGCTATCAACATTGACATTGGGGAAAAATTGTACATTGCGTAGACCACATGCATACTATTTTGTATTCCCCCTCCCGACTCTCTCACAGGTAAACATGATCACTTTAACATTAACTTTAACTTTAAACATTGAACATTGAAAATTGAACATTGAACATTAAACATTGAAGATAGAACATTAAACAAAAATATTAAGTGAATATGTATGGTTATGGTAACAATTATAACTCTCGTGCACCAATAGTATAGAAGATAAGACTATCAATTTAAGGAAAAAAATAACATGCAGCATAAAATAAAGGTAACATAGGTCATAGTGATACTTGCCATGCTCGAAAAAGGATAAAGTCGCGACTCACGACGTCATCCGATCTACCACGACAAATAAATAATCATAGGTTAGATTATGAAAATCCCACTCTAAAACCCTAAAACGTGGCAAATGGTTTAACATAACTAATCCTATTTAATTCTAAAATAAGTCATCTAAAAACTTAATTTTTTCTATTATAATTCTGGAATTAAAATTAAATTCTAATTTTTAGCCAAGGAAGATCACGGTTTCCAATTCGGAACCCGTGGCATGCAAATCGTGGCGCATCGATGACTAAATAGTTAAACATCATGAGCTAAAGATTTGGAGAGTACAGATTGGTAGATTTCAGCGCAACGAGTGCACTGGAATCGATCGTGCCACAAAATCATGCTTTGGTCGAAAGATATTGATGTTATGGCTAACCGTGACCAAAACGGTGATTTATCGATCAAATCTGAGTTTAACTTAATAAATAAAATAGAAAACGAACCTCTAAAATCCTAAAAAATTTATATGTTGAAGATGATCGTATTAGCTTGTCAACCCCTTGACCAAAAAATTTTGAATTTGTGAAATTGAAACTCATTTTCATTTGTCTCATATTCGTTATTGTCTCACATATACAATTTTATGCTTATATTGGTTTGTTACTTTAAATTACCAAAAGAAGGGACCAAAGAAGAAATAGAGAAACACCAGGGGCCTTATTGTAAGAAACCCTATTTCAAATTTAAACGATCACCTGGATAACCACAGGGAATCTAGAGAGGATTCAAATCCATCTGGCTCATCCTTTGGCGATTCGAACTCCAAACAATCCTATCTAAACCTCTCATATAAAGGGCCAGGAGCGCCAAACCCCCGGAATACCCAAACCTTAATTCTTCCTGTGCCACTTGAGTTCAAGAAGGACTTCTGTTGAGAGGGTGCGGCAAGAAGAGGGCATTCAACTCCTTAAGCAGGTAAGCCTTCATCCCTCGCATCGATTGTCTGATTTTAGTTTTGGTTAATAGGTGATGTTGTTCTGTAGTAGTAGCCTAGGTATTTGCTTTTATTTCTGAACAGAAGGCAAGAGGGAAGGGGATAGGGTACCTGTTCAGGTTTTTGGGTGTCTTTGTGCAGTCGTGTAGGGAGGGTAGCACTGCCAAAGGTTCAGGGGGGGTACACCTCAACTGATTTTGGCCATGTCTCTAGAAACCTAGGAATAAGAGCCACCCAATAAACCACTGGTTAACAGTAGACACAGGCAGGACACGATTTGGGTACCAGGCATACCACCAGGGAATCCAGATGGCCACATTGTGTGAGTATCAGATGTGTCTTACAACTGTTTCCTGCTGCCTGTACATAGGCACAGAGAATAGGCGATAGGCTACAGGGCAGGATTCAAACTTGACATACCTACAAGATTTAAGGAGGATGTGGCCATCAGTACCAAGCACCAAAATCGATTAAACCCAGGGAATAGACAGCATATCCTTAGGGACAGGGGTCCTTGCACCTAAGAACTTTTGAGCATGAGGTGATGGGAAATAGCTGATAGTATTAATTGCAGATATGATAGGTATCCAGGGAGGGGAGTATCCTTAGATTATCTCATCCACATTATTCTTGGTACAGGCACATGGAATGAAGACCCATGTTCTGTATCCTTAAATATTAGTCGAAATCAGCATATCATTTAATGAGCAAGCCAGGTAATGTATGGGACCTGGTATACACATGAACCCTGTAAAGCAAAGGGGGTGCCAACTGTGAGGGGAAATACCAGGAATCAATTATCCTGGATCTGATTTCATGTTGTAATTTGGCACATTTTGGTTTAAGTGATATATCATTATAGCCTTATGAGAATTTCTTCATGAAGTGCAGAACATTCATAGTCCTATTACTTCCTGTCAATTGTGAGTGCAGGGTATGTTCAACCTAGTGTACATCTTAGTGAATATGTGAATCATACACCAGTATAGTATGACAAAGGGGTGTCATGCTTAGCCCTTGTTCAAAAGCCATACCCTCTCTACACTGCTATGTTCCCAGGAGTATCTTGTACTCATATTTTATGTGTATTATAGTACCAGGTATGGTGGAAGAAGGCTTAGACTAGCCTAGGTCCTTATTGTCCAGGATTCAAGCACATGACTGAGTTGAGGCTGCCCTTCTTGGTTTATTTTTATATAAGAAAGTTCCTATGCTTGGTTGTCCTTTTGCTACTAATTGACCTAAGAAACTATTAGAAAAGCTTAGGGTTCTGATAGATCTCACTTTTGCTTTGTAGTCGTTTACCTTTGAAACAACACAAACAACACATTGAAATAAAGTAGTTACACAGGTAGGTACACCATAGTCATTACTTATGATATTCAACCATATTACATTATCAGACATGATAAGAAGGTTATCTAGTCACTTTGCACCAGGAATTGCAAACATGGTGGTTAGAAAGTTGGAGATTGTCAATGTGCCTCTTGTAGAATAGATGGAATTTGTCATGGTCTGTCAGACATGGCTACAACTGACTGGTAGGAGAGCCTTGGTTGAATGTGTCAGTTGTGAATTAGTTATTATCAGGAATTTATAGTATATAAGAGGTCTAAGAGTATTAGCAGGGGTTATCTATCTAAGAGAAAATAGAAAGTGTTAGAGAGAGTTGGATTTAGGCCAAAGTCATGTGGTCTTGCCCAAGCAGCAGGGCATTAGCAGCAACAGGCATTTTATTTCATTGCTTTTGCTTGCTGTGGCATGGCTTGCCTGCACTTGCATCAACAACATGGTTTGAACAGCAGCAGGCTTAGGCTATAGGCCATATGGCCATTGGCCATTCTATTTCTGAAGGTATTTAACTGTATGATACAGTAGCAACATGGGAAAACCAACCCCCTCTCTGATAGCTTGTGTAGGCTATAGACTAAAGATGCAGGTATTAGTAGGGAGGCAGACCTTGGTTGGCCCATTTGATAGCTTGCATACCAAGTGTGGTGTGCCATAATACATGTAAAGTGTCATGAGCCTATATCTAGTGATTATGTTAAGAGAACATGTAGACATGACCCAAGACACCAAGTAGTCTAAGAATACATGTCATAAATAGGTTGGTGACCATGAGGTAAGGTACCACCTACTCGTTAAATTCAATAAACTTAGAAGCCTAAATAACTAAATAGATAAGCTAGTTTGTACTCTTAAACATTGTGTCTTGATTCTATGAAATTCATAACAGGTTACTTGGACCGTGATACGGATTGTAGTCTGTACTTGCAGCTCAGGACCAAAGGCAAGTATACCTTGCCTTTCTACACAGCTTTATTTACATGCACTGTCTTTTATTATTATCTAGTTTTCATCATATTATTGCCATGTATCTTTCATACCCTATTTTTATGCTTATATCATTGCTATATAGACAGTGTTCACTGTTAGCCTTGTATCTTATGGGACGTATTCATTGAGCCTTGATCGAGTCGTATCGGGAGTCGTGAATCGAACTGCTGTTTCCTTCGTGTCTTGAACCTTTAAGCTAACCTGCGAGTCTACGATAGGGACGGGGGTTAGTAGTTATTGGTCCACACCTGCGAGTCCACACTAGGGACGAGGGTGATGCTAGCCTGCGAGTCCACACTAGGGACGAGGGTTAGTAGTAGATGCTAGCCTGTGAGTCCATACTAGGGATGAGGGTTAGTAGTAGATGCTAGCCTGCGAGTCCATACTAGGGACGAAGGTTAGTGGTATAGGGTTTACGCCTGTGAGTCCACACTAGGGACGAGGGTGATGCTAATCTGCGAGTCCACACTAGGGACGAGGATTAGTAGTTCAAACCTGCGAGTCCACGCTAGGGACGAGGGTTTGAGTATTCGTTTCGGTTATCCGTTGACACCTTGACATGAGTTCTATCGTCCTCGTTCCGCAGTCCATGTATATGTAGACAGTGTATAGTTTCGTGCTTTATTAATTGCTCAGTTTTACTTGTTTATTCGGTATTTTTTCCATGCATAATAAACTGTTAGAAAGGCTCGTTTTTATGTATCTTGCTAGTCCTCTGAGGACCTGATGATCTCTTCAGGTTAGCCGAGTTTGAGTCAGGAGCAGGCAAGCGGATTTGAGTTAGCTTGCAGATAGCGGTGCTTTGCAGTCGTTGTTACTTGGTTAGCAGGTTGTACTCAGTTAGTTCATTTCATGTATTTTTCCTCTTTTTCCGTCTACTGGTAGTGGATTTGTGTCCACCGGACGTGACAGTGATTCTTGATATTCAGTTATATTCATTATTGTTCAGTTCATGTCTTTTTCATTGATCTTGGTTGATTCGATTATTCTGTGGATGAGATATAGTTTTCCCGTGATTCTAGATTGCCGTGACTTGAGTATAGACATCGTACTACCGCCGACACTGCGGCGTAGGCTGGGCTTGGACACGTTTCATATCCGAAAAGCGGGTGCGGGTCGTGACAAGTTTTTTTGGTGGCCCATGCAGGTCTACGTTAATCACTTCGGTTACATCACTGTGTCGTCGTGAGCCTGCAAATAGGATTAGACACTTAGAATCTCATCCACATGTCTTGATTCCTTATTTGAATTATATCCTTGATTTTATTGAATCCTTGACTTGCATCATGCTTGAAATCTCTTCAACGGCTAAAGTGTTTGCTCTTATTACAGTTAAGATAAACTCTCAAGACAGTAACAACGCTGTACTGAATACTCCACCGGCTACAGGAGGCTTTTTCACATACATGACCCCGCCAACACAAGGAGGCCAGCTCACTCACATGGGAAATCAGCCGCAGCTCTCGAGATTCAATAGAGAAGATATTCCACCGCCTCCATAGTTTCCTCCGCAGACTCCACCACCAGCACCCGGTCTGCCACCAGCATCTGTTCCACCGCCAGGGGTTCCACATCCAGTACCCGCCATGTATCCCGCACCAGTGATGTATCCAGCTTTTCCCATGCACCCACCGCCGGCGATGTATCCAGCCTCGATGATGTATCCAGCACATGTTCTGCCTCTGCCACCAGCACTGGACAATGTCACACTCCTCGGAATCATCCAGCACCAGGCCAACATGTTTTGTGACACCTTGAGAGAGGTTCTTCAGATTCGAGATGCTCCGCAACAGCGTCCGGGGAATCCCAAGCACTTCATGGACTTTAGGCCCATGTCATTCCATGGGACAGAGGGGATCGTCTACGCTGATGAATGGTTGGAGAACATGGAACGATACTTGAAGATGGCCCAAGTCTGAGAAGATCTAAAGATAGAGTCAGTCAGTGGACAGCTTTTCGACATCGCACGGATGTGGTACCAAGGCGAACCCCAATTTTCTGCTCCAGACGTGACTTGGGAGGAGTTCAAGCGACTGTTCAAAAGGAAATTCTATCCATACGTAGCACGAGAAGTGTTGGTGAGTCAGTTCGAGCACTTAGAGCAGGGCAACCATACCGTCGACGAGTACACATCGGAGTTTTCTCGCCTCAGCCGCTTCGCGGAGAACTTGGTCAGCACCCCTGAAGATAAGGCGCGATGCTTCAAGAAAGGACTGTCTCACGAGATTCGTCTAGCCATCGCCACCAGTCGAGCTACCACTTACGAGGAGATCTTAGAAGTCGCCCAAGCTGTAGAAGAAGAACTGAGTCACAAGCCGACGAGGAATCGAGATGCATTCGGAGGAGGCAACAACCAAACAGCACCAGCAAAATGCCCCAACATTTCTGAGAAGACCTCAGCACAACCGCAACAGCAGCAACCACAAGCAGCCCCACGCCAAGTCCAAGACATTCCCATCTGCCAGCATTGCTCGAAGAAAGGCCACACTCAAGAAAATTATCGCAGCAGATTAGGGTTGTGTTGGACTTGTGGATCCAATCAACACCTGTCTCGCAATTATCCAAGGAAGAACGCAAGTGCCCCACCACTACCAACCGCAGGAGGAGGGCGAGCTTTTGCCACAATCACGGAGAATGCGGCGACACCACCAGGAGCTAATGGTGGAAATTTTCAGTAGAGATTTGTAGTAGTAGCATAGATAGACCTATATTTTAAATTGAATTGTTTAAACTGAATTTCTGTCATAGCAATTTATTCTAGACTTTTCATTTTAGTAGATCATGGCTCCTTAAATTTCGAGGACGAAATTTGTTTAAGGGGGGTAGAGTTGTCAACCCCTTGACCAAATTTTTTCGAATTTGTGAAATTGAAACTCATTTTCATTTGTCTCATATTCGTTATTGTCTCACGTATACAATTTTATGCTTATATTGGTTTGTTACTTTAAATTACCAAAAGAAGGGACCAAAGAAGAAATAGTGAAACACCAGGGGCCTTATTGCAAGAAACCCTATTTCAAATTTAAACGATCACCTTGATAAACACAGGAAATCTATAGAGGATTCAAATAGTTCTGGCTCATCCTTTGGCGATTCAAACTCCAAACAATCCTATCTAAACCTCTCATATAAAGGGCCAGGAGCGGCCAAACCCCCGGAATACCCAAACCCTAATTCTTCCTACACCATTTGAGTTCAAAAAGGACTTCTGTTGAGAGGGTGCGACAAGAAGAGGGCATTCAACTCCTTAAGCAGGTAAGCCTTCATCCCTCGCATCGATTGTCTGATTTTAGTTTTGGTTAATTGGTGATGTTGTTCTGTAGTAGTAGCCTAGGTATTTGCTTTTATTTCTGAACAAAAGGCAAGAGGGAAGGGGATAGGGTACCTGTTCAGGTTCTTGGGTGTCTTTGTGCAGTCGTATAGGGAGGGTAGCACTGCCAAAGGTTCAGGGGGGGTACACCTCAACTGATTTTGGCCATGTCTCTAGAAACCTAGGAATAAGAGCCACCCAATAAACCACTGGTTAACAGTAGACACATGCAGGACACGATTTGGGTACCAAGCATACCACCAGGGAATCCAGATGGCCATATTGTGTGAGTATCAGATGTGTCTTGCAACTGTTTCCTGTTGTCTGTACATAGGCACAGGGAATAGGCGATAGGCTGCAGGACAGGATACAAACTTGACATACCTACTAGATTTAAGGAGGATGTGGCCATCAGTACCAAGCACCAAAATCGATTAAACCCAGGGAATAGACAGCATATCCTTAGGGACATGGGTCCTTGCACCTAAGAACTTTTGAGCATGAGGTGATGGAAAATAGCTGATAGTATTAATTACAGATATGATAGGTATCCAGGGAGGGGAGTATCCTTAGATTATCTCACCCACATTATTCCTGGTACAGGCACATGGAATGAAGACCCATGTTCTGTATCCTTAAATATTAGTCGAAATCAGCATATCATTTAATGAGCAGGCCAGGTAATATATGGGACCTGGTATACACATGAACCCTTTAAAGCAAAGGGGGTGCCAACTGTAAGGAAAATACCAGGAATCAATTATCCTGGATCTGATTTCATGTTGTAATTTGGCACATTTTGGTTTAAGTTATATATCATTATAGCCTTATGAGAGTTTCTTCATGAAGTGCAGAACATTCATAGTCCTAATACTTCCTGACAATTGTGAGTGCAGGGTATGTTCAACCTAGTGTACATCTTAGTGAATATGTGAATCATACACCAGTATAGTATGACAAAGGGGTGTCATGCTTAGCCCTTGTTCAAAATCCATACCCTCTCTACACTGCTCTGTTCCCAGGAGTATCTTGTACTCATATTTTATGTCTATTATAGTACCAGGTATGGTGGAAGAAGGCTTAGACTAGCCTCGGTCCTTATTGTCCAGGATTCAAGCACATGACTGAGTTGAGGCTGCCCTTCTTGGTTTTTTTTATATAAGAAAGTTCCTATACTTAGTTGTCCTTTTGCTACTAATTGACCTAAGAAACTATTGGAAAAGCTTGGGGTTCTGATAGATCTCACTTTTGCTTTGTAGTCGTTTACCTTTGAAACAACACAAACAACACATTAAAATAAAGTGGTTACACAGGTAGGTACACCATAGTCATTACTTTTGATATTCAACCATATTACATTATCAGACATGATAAGAAGGTTATCTAGTCACTTTGCACCAGGAATTGCAAACATGGTAGTTAGAAAGTTGGAGATTGTCAATGTGCCTCTTGTAGAATAGATGTAATTTGTCATGGTCTGTCAGACATGGCTACAACTGACAGGTAGGAGAGCCTTGGTTGAATGTGTCAGTTGTGAATTAGTTAGTATCAGGAATTTATAGTATATAAGAGGTCTAAGAGTATTAGCAGGGGTTATCTTTCTAGGAGAAAATGAAAAGTGTTAGAGAGAGTTGGATTTAGGCCAAAGTCATGTGGTCTTGCCTAAGCAGCAGGGCATTAGCAGCAGCAGGTATTTCATTTCATTGCTTTTGCTTGTTGTGGCATGGCTTGCCTGCACTTGCAGCAACAGCATGGTTTGAACAGCATCAGGCTTAGGCTATAGGCCATATGGCCATTGGCCATTCTATTTCTGAAGGTATGCAACTGTATGATGCAGTAGCAACAGGGGAAAACCAACCCCCTCTCTGATAGCTTGTGTAGGCTATAGACTAAAGGTGCAGGTATTAGTAGGGAGGCAGACCTTGGTTGGCCCATTTGATGGCTTGCATACCAAGTGGTGTGCCATAATACATGTAAAGTGTCATGAGCCTATATCTAGTGATTATGTTAAGAGAACATGTAGGCATGACCCAAGACACCAAGTAGTCTAAGAATACATGTCACAAATAGGTTGGGGAGCATGAGGGTACCACCAACTCGTTAAATTCAATAAACTTAAAAGCCTAAATAACTAAATAGATAAGCTAGTTTGTACTCTTAAACATTGTGTCTTGATTCCATGAAATTCATTACAGGTTACTTGGACCATGATACGGATTGTAGTCTGTACCTGCAGCTCAGGATCAAAGGCAAGTATACCTTGCCTTTCTACACAGCTTTATTTACATGCACTTTCTTTTATTATTATCCAATTTTCATCATATTATTGCCATGTATCTTTTATACCCTATTTTTATGCTTGTATCATTGCTATATAGACAGTGTTCACTGTTAGCCTTGTATCTTATTGGACATATTCATTGAGCCTTGATCGAGTCGTGTCGGGAGTCGTGAATCGAACTGCTGTTTCCTCCGTATCTTGAACCATGAAGCTAACATGCGAGTCCACAATAGGGACGAGGGTTAGTAGTTATTGGTCCACACCTGCGAGTCCACACTAGGGACGAGGGTGATGCTAGCCTGCGAGTCCACACTAGGGACGAGGGTGATGCTAGCCTGCGAGTCCACACTAGGGACGAGGGTTAAGAGTAGATGCTAGCCTGCGAGTCCACACTAGGGATAAGGGTTAGTAGTAGATGCTAGCCTGCGAGTCCACACTAGGGACGAGGGTTAGTGGTATAGGGTTTACGCCTGCGAGTCCACACTAGGGACGAGGGTGATGCTAATCTGCGAGTCCACACAAGGGACGAGGATTAGTAGTTCAAACCTGCGAGTCCACACTAGGGACGAGGGTTTAAGTATTCATTTCGGTTATCCGTTGACACCTTGACATGAGTTCTATCGTCCTCGTTCAACAGTCCTGATATGTGTAGACAGTGTATAGTTTCGTGCTTTATTCAGTGCTCAGTTTTACTTGTTTATTCGGTATTTTCTCCATGCATAATAAACTGTTAGAAAGGCTCGTTTTTATGTATCTTGCTAGTCCTCTAAGGACCTGATGATCTCTTCAGGTTAGCCGAGTTTGAGTCAGGAGCAGGCGAGCAGATTTGAGTTAGCTTGCAGATAGCGGTGCTTTGCAGTCGTGGTTACTTGGTTAGCAGGTTGTATTCAGTTAGTTCATTTCATGTATTTTTCCTATTTTTTCGTCTACTGGTAGTAGATTTGTGTCCACCAGACGTGACAATGATTCTTGATATTCAGTTATATTCATTATTGTTCAGTTCATGTCTTTTTCATTGATCTTGATTGATTCGATTATTCTGTGGATGAGATATAGTTTTTCCGTGATTCTAGATTGTCGTGACTTGAGTATAGACAGCGTACTACCGCCTACACTGTGGCATAGGCTGCGCTTGGACACATTTCATATCCGAAAAGTGGGTGCGGGTCGTGATATAGCTTTCTAAAATTTCAAACGGATCGCATATCGGAGTTCGGGATCTCTCGGGATTTCAAAAACCGTACGACTTGTCAAGTTTTAGATAAGCAACACTAAAATAATTCCCCAGAAATTCAGATGCAAAATATTCAAAAATAAATTCTAAATTCTAAATATTTACCTCAATACGAATCCAATAAAAAAATGGCGCGTGAATCCGAGGTCGGGGCTGTCCGCAATCGTCTCAGGAAGTTGAAGAACCCTAGATGAACTCTCCTCTAAAAAGCTGCTGGAATTTCTTGGTTTTCGAAATAACAGTAAATATATGTAGAGAGAGGGGAGAGTAGTGAGCCAGCTTGAGTCAGCTATAGTCGACACGTGGCAGCATCTCCACAGCTCATCTCAGATCCAGTGGATGAGGGAGCTGCCAGCTCAGCTAAGCTCGATCTTGGCTCGGCTTGGATTCTGGGTGCGACTCGGAAACCCAGTCTTACCCGCCCCCAGTGCATGACAGCTGGGCCTGCCTCACGCAGCTGAGTGGCTGACAGGTGGGCCTGGCTACGGCTGACTTTGTAATGTTTTTGGGAAATAGGTTTTTAATTACTAGAAATTAGTTTTTGATCAGGTTTTAATCAAATAACTCCAAATAAATATGTAAAAATATCAGAAAATTCCAAAAAAATTCTAGAAAGTGTGAAGTACCATTATAAAATATAAAAAAATAATTGGGCCCTTTTATGCACATAGGCTTGCACAATAAATTCTAGAGGTCTATAAAATATAAATTCTATAGGTTTTAATTATCTAAAATTTTCCAAAAAATCTAAATAAATCTAGAAAAATTCTAGAATATTGCAAAGAATATTTATAACCTAGTAGAGCCTAAATAAAATACTGGGTCCAAAAATAACCCCGAATGGCCATATGGTAAATCATGAAAGTCAATAAAGTATATAAATCTTCACAAAATAAATATTTAAAAATTATCTAAAACATCTAAAAACTATGATAAACTATAAAATAGCTATAGAATGTTTATATAACCTACCTAGAGGCAATATAACCAAATAATGGTCCTAACTCACCTATGGGCTTAGGCATGCCATCCCATGATCATAGAAATCAACCGTAATCTAGTCAAATAAAATTGAAAAAAATCCCCAAATTTTTAATCGGGGTGGCAGATGCCACACTAGACTTTGATCATATCTTAATCATGATTAGAATCTATCTTAGTCATTACCCTATTATTGAATAAACCAAATCCTAATCTTAGTCACGCCTAGAAAACCTTGCATGACGAAGTAATTTTGATCCATTGATCTTGACTATATTTGATTCTTAATTGTGCCTAAGCTTTCTTCTTCAATATGACTTTAATTTCGACCTTGATCATACCTATCATTGTACACTTAAATTTGGTCATTTCGACTTGATCATAATCAATAATTTTGGCTTTATCACGACGATATCCTGCCTAAAGATAATAAACTTCATCGTGCCTATACAATTTTAAACATATTTCAATTTTTTCCTTATCATGATAACATGACTTAATCGTGCATAAACAATTATGACTTTGATTATCCCTAATCATGCCAAATCACAATATTTCAATATTTGATCATACCCTAGCAATTTTGATTATTTTGAGGATCTCCATTTCACCTAAAGTTGATTCTTATTCATGCCTAAATTTGATTTCTAAATTTTGATCTTGCAAAATGATTTGAAATATACTAATGTATATGCCTAGATCATTCTATGCTTTTCAACCTGATCATGATGTTGATCTAAACGACCTGATCCTTTTAGTCATAACTAGTTCTTGCCTAAAAGATTAAATTTTATTCTCCATCGTGCCTATACGGTTTTGAATTATGATTTTAAATCCATACCCAACTGTGCCTAATGATTTGAAATCATGCAATAGTTGATCACTCTTAAATGATTTTTGACCATATTTTGATCAAGCTATTCTACAAATTTTAAGGAACTAAGAAAGAATAAAAAATGGGACACTGAAGATTTGAAGGAATCAGTTATAGTGTGGTAGGGATACATTTTAGACTGGTTATGATACATTGGATAATGAGGTAAAAATTGATGGAGAAAATGTGTAACTAGGAATGAAGGCAAGTCAAGGGGTTAGTAGCATCATTGAATTTTAGAAATTGTTGTCTAAATAATTATTTCTAGTAGGGATTATTTTCATGTAAAGATACAAGGTGGAAGAATTCAAAACAAGAAGAATAATAAATAATACAATTGATGGGGAAATAATAGAAAGGAGTTGTATTCTTAAGGCTGGTAAGGATATTCAATAGTAAATTGATTTAAAAAAATCGATATTGGAGGTTACAAATTCTTGATATATTTTTTATATTGAATTACGGTTAAGACGCTGAGTTGAAGAATCTCAATTTGAGGGATTTAAAAATTTAAGGACAACTAAGTTTGATAATGGATTGCGGAGAAGAAAATAAAAGATTTGAGTATTATGATTGAGGACGTAATTATAGTAGTTTAATTTTCCAGGTTTAATGGATTGATGATTTTGTTATTGATTTTTCTAGATTGGTAAATAGAAGCATAATAATGACCAGATAAACCTTGTAGTATGGTGAGATGATTGCCATGTATTCCCTTTCTGCATATCCTAGCCTGTAATACTTTTTCCTATAATAGAGATCTCATTTTTCCTATTCTTGTAAATCTTCCTTTGAATTTTTTATTAGTAGAATCAATTCCATTTTGATCGTGACTATACGCTTTTAATCATACTTGAGATCTTTAGATCGTGACTTCGATTATATTCTAAATTACATCTAAATTGTAAAAAAAAAGATTTGATTTATTCCAAAATCGTGCCCAAGTTCTATTCTTCGATCACATCATTATGGTTTAATTCTAATCGTGCCTAAATTCGAATCTTTAATCACGTCATATGGCTTCAACATGCCTTAACCATTCTATGCTTAAATTCCAATTTGATCATAACTAATGAGTTTGATCTAAATAGGTTTTAATTCCATATCGTGCCTAAGAGATTGGATCCATTTTTTTTGTCGTGCTTATATAATTTGATTTCGAATCCATTCTTGATTGTGTCTAAACCATGTTATATTTGATAGTGCCTAAATGGTTTTGACCATAATTTGATAATGACCTTCATCGTCCTAAATTGGTAAAATCGTGCGTAAATAATTCTGTAGATTACCATATTAGATTATCCTTAGTCGTGCCAAATCAAAGCATTTCTATTGATCATGCCAGATGATTTGGTTTTATTCATGATCATGCCTTAATCATGATCAGATTTGATCGTGCCAAGCCATACCATTCTTAAATTTCTTTATTTGATTAATTTTAGTCGTGCTAATTCGCTGTATTTGATCAAGGCCAAGTGATTTTACTTATATTAATAATTGTATTTATATTTTAATAAATTTTTTATCGTATTTAGATTTTAATTCTATTGATCGTGAATGTTTAAATTTCGAGGATGAAATTTCTTTTAAGAGGTGTAGGCTTGAAACTACCTAATTTCAAAATTCTATTTTTGAAAAAAATCAATATGGAAAATTTTGAGATTTATAAAAACATTTTTCTTCAATTATTGTGAATTACTTCCTATTTTTGGATATTAATATTTTAATTATGGATTAGTTAATATTAATTTTTGAATTATTTTATTAAGTATTGTGAGCCTACCAAGCCTTGGGCTTGGATTGTGGGCCTATTAGACTTGGATTAGAAATACGTGGTATTTATATAGATATTTACTAGTTAGCAATAATTATTTATTGATTAATCTTAGCTATTTATTAGTTATTAATTTTCGATTAGTTACTAAGGAGGGATTAGTTAGTGTTAGTTAGTAGTTAGTTAGTAGTTAGTTGGTTTTGTTAGCAGCCTTTATTAATTACCCTAAGATCTATGACTTATTAGAAATTTGCCATTGAGTCTTGGGGAACGATCAAACTTTTCTCCTATTAGAATAATGGGGACTCTCCATTATTTTATACAAAAATATTTTCTCTCTCCATTCTCACTCTACTGTCTGACTTCTGTTGCTCACTGGCCGAGCTCCGGCCATCCATGGCCCCACAACCACCTACTTCTTCCCGACCTTCCGACTTCACCGGCCACCTCGTCGCTGCCACCACCACCATCACGACTACTCTTTCTTTCCCCTCGGCCCCCTGCAGTTGACTCCTCCACCACCAAGCCACTGCCAGTTTCTGACCGACCCAACACCACTACTCGACCCCTGACACCACCGCCAACTCATCTCAATCCACCACCCGACATCCTCACTCTTTCCCTGTTCTCCCACCAGCACCCATCGCTGACCTAGCTCCGTACCACTCCACAAACACCACCCAGATCTACCCAACCGTACATCACCAACAACTACCCCGACCTCACTCCACCACTACATCACCACCCATCCCTACGCGTAGTCACCACTACGCCAACCCCTCTAGCTCCACCCTCTACACCACAGATCTGCCGTCCCACCTTTGGATCTAGATCAGTTCGACTCACCCACGACCGCCGTCGGCCATTTTTCCCGACCTCGTAAAAGCCACCGTTGAACTCGACTTTCTTTTTCGGTCCTTCCTCAACGACCCCGATCGCGACCACTGTCGTTGTTCACCACTCGGAGGTCGACTAAGCCCCTGACGGCTGCCACTCCCTTTCCCGATTAGATCCCATCCACGTTGACCGAGGTCCGGCTGTATCACTTGGATCCAGGGCCGCCGTACTCGCTAGACCACTCGCTGAGCCTCCATGCCTCCGTAGTTGCCATCACTAGCGACGCTCGGTGAGAACCTCCCGCCCCTTCCTCTTTCCTCTCGAACATCCCTCGAGTTCTCCTTCTTCCTCCCCATTTTCCTCTTCTCTTTTGAACGGCTGATGCTGTTCCCCTTTCTCTCTCTTCACTAAGAGAAAGATGGGTTTTAAACCCTAACGGGTTTAGTTTTAACAATGGGCCAAGCCCATTTACTTATAAATGGTTTTAGTTTTTTTAATATAAATTCCTCTAGGCCTGGGCTTTATGGATCCATTGTCTTAAGTAATTTAGAGAGATTTAATTCCTGCGGACTGGGCTCAGAGTCCAGTCACTCCATTTTATCTTTGTAGGTTATATAGATACAATTAGGCTGGTTATATACCAAGGTTTATAAATAAGTAATATATCTATATATCTATTTGCATGTAAATATTTGTATAATTATTTAATAGTATGGTGTATAAATAGTTGGTGGTAGTAATAGCATTTTGGAATGAATATATTATTTAATATTATTATAATATTTTACCTAAAGATGTTTAACCAAGTAGTATTTATAGTATTTTTAAAATATTATTTCTAAATATTTTAACCAAGTAAAAACTTAATTTCCAAATAATATAAATTATTTTCTATAAATGGATTCTAGAGTTTAGGTAGTGACTTACCCTTCCATTATCGTGTTAATCATATTCTAATCGTACTTTCCTAATGTGTGACATTGCTATCAATCGACGGCTTATTGGACTATATTTGGGATATTGGACATCGGATACGATCATGGACTTTATTGGACTTTGGACTCGATCTTGGATCGCTTTTGGGATTATTATTACTGGACTATAGGCTGTGATCCTTTCCGTGTCGACACGTTTGTGTCGTGCACGTCGACTTCAAATACCCAAGGCAAATACTCATGATGATCACTTTCATTTCCTGATAGTTACTCTATTTTATGCTTCTAGATGCACATTCTTGACTATCGACACGACATTACACGAGTTTAGTATTATGGATTCTATATCATGATTCAGTGTTTTCTATGCTTCCGTAATTTCTATGCTTCCATGTTTACCCTATTCACATTATGATTTAAATCCATAATTATTAGTCAGACGCGAAATACCCTAGTATATATGTGATCAAAACTCTGTAAAATACGTGATTTCGTGCCTGGTAGCTAATCATACCTTACACGTATAATTGAGCCTGATTCCATGACTGATAGCCAATCATTCACCACACGTATGATTGAGCCTGACCATGTAGATCCCTCATCCCGATCACATATAGAACATGGTATTTCAAACACACTTAATGTAGTGATGACTTTTGCACTCATATTGTTTACTTCACATATTGATCTCTTGCCATGTTTAGTCTTACTTCTATCTCCATATTTGTCAGATCATGTTTATGGTTATTTCAATTTTGCTCTTTACATCTATTACATGTCTTATAGTCTATCATGTTGTGAGTAGTGGATCATGAATTGTACTTGCTCCAATCCTGACTGGATATATTGACAATTTTAGGTTTTATTTGGACTTGTGATATAACCACCCAAGGATGCAGACGATGCTGTAGCAAGACTTACCACTGGAGGTTGTTAAGTTTAAAGTATCTTTTACTTTCTGTGGTTTAGATTTATGTTATCAGAACATTTGCTGAGTTGTACTCTTTCTGAGGATTACTATATTTGACTCCGTGATTAAACTCTGTGGACTTGTCATTTCCATTTCATATCTACCTTTTAGAATCTGTGATTGAGTAGAATTTGGATATCATTATTTTGTTGAATTTGGATTTACTTGAGGACTACACAGCTTACTGCCGCCGACTCTGCGGTGCAGGCTAGGCGTGCTTCCACATACCCATGCCCAATCAACAGGGTGCAGGTCGTGACAGCCGTGTCGACAAGACCTTAAACTATGTTGATAAATTTTATTTAGGCAAAAAATGTTGGACCTATATTTTGGCTTCGGTTTGCATGCCTATGATAGTAGACCTCAAACATAGGTAAACCTAAGATCTAACTTCTATTCTAAGATCATTATATTCAAAGCTTATATAAATCTTAAGGATGGATTAGAAAACCTAAAACATTGGCTAACTTGTAGGCTAGTTAACAGTAGGCATATTTTGGTAATATTTTGGTAATTGTTTTTATCTAACATAATTTCATAACGTTGTATGTGATCATGGATCGTTTGATTGCTGATTTTGTGGAATCTAGAGGTGTCTTTAAGGAATTAACTAGTCATATTCAAATTTGTAATCCGTTAGAAAGTCCAGGCAAGTAAAATATTACTCTATTTTTCTATCATTTTATATGTTATTATCACTTTCCTTCTTGCTTAGATTATGATTCATGTTTAGATGTCATATTTACATGTTATTTGTGCACGAGAGAGAGAGAGAGAGAGAGAGAGAGAGAAAGAGAGAGAGAGAGAGATAGAGAGAGAGGGAGAGAGAGAGAGATTTATATACTTGCTGGAATTCATGTTCACCTTCTTTATATTTATTTTCTATGTTTATGTGTTTATCATATCTAACATGTCGTGATCATGCTTGTTAGTGAGTTACGAGTGAATAAATATTGTTGGTATGGATGTTGTATTTCCAACTAGTGTTTACCTTTAACCAATGTTTGCCAATTTTTGTGAACCTCACGCATTGACTATTGGTTCTTTTTCTATCCACATGCGAAAAATCAATATTCTAAACACACTATACACGGATTGTTATTCCTTGATAGAGTTGTTGCATGCTATATTTTTTAAATTACTATTAAATTATAGGTCTTGTTTCTATCACGTTTTTCTTATGGTTATGTACATGTTTCTATATTCAACGTGTTTTCTTTATTCCGTGTTAGTGTTGCTATATCTTGGTGTGTAGTTATACTATATTACTTGTACTTTGCTACAATCATGACTGGATACGTTGACAATTTTAGGTAACTGGTTACCTATACTATGAACCCTTTGATGGAGATAGAGATGTTTTTGGAGACCAACCATTGATTCATGAGTAGATGTTAGTTAAATAGTTTTATAGAACTTTGAACATTTAGCAGGTTTGTTCCCTAATTGTGATTTAAATGAAGTTTTAGATTTTTTTTTGTACATTGTATAGTTGTTGTGAATGAGCAAGATGTTATTTATGATTAAAAATATTAATAAATATTTGGATGAGAATTGCAATTGAAGATTAGACAGCATACTACCGTCGATGTTGCGGTATATGCTGGCTTGGCTACGTACTCGTATGTCGAAAAATGGATGCAAGTCGTGACAAGTTTGTCTTTGCAACTTCCTTGAAGTCTTATATTTGATTATAGAATCAAAACTATGGTATGCAATCTCTCATTTCCCTTAACATATCCACTAACTTCCCCTTGTGAACATTCCAAGTGATTATATTCATGAGACTGTGTGATTAATCGCCTTATTGACACGAGGACTTACCTTGGGGTAAGGGCCAAATCCTCCTCGTAAGCACCATCTTGCTAACACGAGGACTTACCCTTGGGGTTAGGGCCAAATCCTCCTCTTAAGCACCATAATGCTTTAGACTATCACTCTTGTCTATGTTGTTCTTTTTGGTCTCCAAATGCATCACCCATTGGGGATTTGGGATGTCTACCTAGTCAATCACATTTCCCATCACCGTATCCTACATTTCCAGAATTAGAAATATCACCAAGCAAAGTATGACGAGTATAGTTAATAGAATTGGCCTTATTCTTGGCTCGGGATGGGTCCTCATTCGTTACTGTTTCTCTAGCACTTATACTGGCCGCTATCCCTGTTAATACTAGGGTTCGAAGTATCAGTATCGAAATCGGTATCAGACCATTCCTATGAGTATCGGATCGGCGGTATCGACAGTATCGGAGGTTTCTGATTGAAGTATCGGATTTATTGGTATCGGAAAGCAAATAAATATTAATAATTTATTAACATTTTAGAAAATATATTTTATATATATTTAGGCATAATTTTAATATTTTCAGTGTTGTTTTTTAGTAGTTTTGAAATTGAATGAAATAATACTCACCTTATCGATTGATTTACATAACAAATATAACTTTTATTCTTTTACATGCTTTTATAACATTTCTATGCTTTTACACCCTTGCCGATTACTCTTTTTCGTTCAATTTTCTTTGCCGAATTGACCGAAAAAGAGATCCACAATGTCGGTATCGGTCAGTATCGGGTATCGGTCGGTATCGGATCGGGATATGCCAAACTGTATCGGTTGGCCGTATCAGATCGGTATCGTCCGATACTGTCCGATACTGCAAACTATGATTAATACGCTGCTCTCTTACTTTCTCCCCAATTTTATTTGTATTGGCATATGGGATCAGTAACTGCTCTCCTACTTTCTTTGTTTCCATATCCTACTCCTCACAAAAGATGGAACTTCCACATTCCTTTACCTTTTCCTTTTTGGTTGGTATCACCATTACTGAGCATCGACACTTTTGTTTATCCTCGTCTTGGTTGGCTATCCAACTCCTTCTCTATGATGATCTAGTCTTGCTCTCCCTCCTCCATCATCTGCACTTATTCTGTACCTACCACTTTGGATATTGGTGCCCATATCCGCCTCTACCTCCCCAATACAGTGGGAGCTCACATGTCCAAACCATTGACATTTAGGACAACTCCTGGGGAGCCCATTCATAGTCGACCCTCTGTTCTATTGATTTACCATTAGGCAACCCCATGTGTACTTTTTTGTGGTAGAGAGTCTGTAGCTTTGATCTCCACGAAAAATCTTTCGTAGGCCAATAGTTGTCTCATTGTCATTGGCATATATGTCCTAATAGGTAAGTCTACAATGCTAGTTAACTTGATAATAAACAGAGAACTCAATAGTTGTAGAGAGAGCCACAACAATTTGGTCAATATTGGGATTGTGGTAAGACTATCTTGCTCGATATTAGTGGTTAGATCCCAACTCTTCATTACCACCAGACGACCGTCAAAATTTCAAGGCCCATTCTCAAGAATCCGCTCTAGGTCTTCAGCTAGAATAAACTTTATAAAATAAAATCCGCTCTCCCTTGAGAAGATTTCCATCTCTCATTTTGGACGCCATTCTCGCAACATAAACACATGAAGCAGACAAAAGAATTGTCTAGAACCCATCACATATACCACAATTCTATTTGTCCAATATTCCTCTGCCTCGACCAGATCATGACTCATTATCTCCGTCACTTTGACACCATTAACAACTTTGGGTTGAGACACTTTGTCAAACAATTAGTGACCCCCCTCCTTGATGGTTGTCCAGGCCCGTACCTGATATTCAAAGTTTGTCACTGCTGATGATTGAATGATTTGTTGGAAATATTTGCCTTTATCTTCAAAACTCTGTAAACAAAAATAAATAAAATTAAAGTTACCGGCCTCCGAGGAAGTCGTGCACGAAGCACTGCCCTAAGAGTTGATTCGGGTCTATGTGCAGACTTTGTCCGAATGCTCCTAGTGGTAAAACCCCCGCTCTACCGGTATCCCGTCATCGCACACGACTCGGGGAGATTGACCCGAACTTAGCTTTTGCCCAGAAGATAGAAAGAATTAGAATGGAAGTGGATGATTGAAAATGGAGTAAATTTTGTAGGAGGAATAGACATAATTTTTAGAGGGTGAAAACCTTTTATTCTCATTTTCAACAACATAAAGGAGACATGTATATATAGGAATCATGTCACAAAATAATATATCAATGGTCTTTCAATATGATTCAATAGGAATAAAGGTGTGATAATGGTCCGAGCTCTCTAGCCTAGTGGTATTAGAGCGGACACCCGGAGGGGCCGGCAAGGTTCGAGCCCCCCAATTGCGTGTGTGAGTGGGATTTCAAAAAAAGGTGTGATAATGGGTACTAATGTGACCGTTTTAGGGGTTAAAGAAATGATTCATGATAGGACTTTAATGTGAATAAAGGGGATAATAATATGGAGAAAAATTGATTTTTTTTCACCAATTATTACAACAATCACCCCAAAAAAATCAATTTTTGAAACCAAAGATAACAATGTTCAAAAGGAGTAAGGATAGAAGAATTTCTGGGCAATTATATACTATGCATAGATGAGATGGACTACAGCCTTGAATCTCACTTAGTGATTATTGTCTTTATCTGAAGAAGTGCTTGATGGACTACGCCTTGAATCAGACTTCTTGAACCAGATTCAGAAAATAACACACGTAGTACGCTAGAGGTTCTTGGGTCTATCGGGTGGCGCGTTTGATTGGCCATGCGCACTTTTTCATATTCATGAGAGTTGTCTAGGATCGCCCCGTCCTACAGTCGCGGCCTTCACGACCTCTCACATAGGTAAGTCCTCAAAGGTTGGTGATAGGAATCAACCCTGCATATCATGCTTGGACTTATTAAGAGTTTAAACTCACCCTATCCATATCACAAAAAGAACACTGTCACCATAGGGATAGGGTATGAATGTACACATGTACAGCCTCCTGGGCTTTTATTTTAAAGAAAATTTAATCTCAGGTCAGTGTTCCATAATAGTCACCTAGTCCAGCTTGTTCCTACCCATTGAACCGGCTTCTTGGGATCTCCAATCAGACTCGGTTGGGTTGCCACTGCTGGTGACTATACTATGGGCTTAACCCCATCCCCCTCGATGATTCTAGGATTAATTTCCTAGAAAAACTCTTCGTCAAGAGTAAACAGACTCTTCGTCAAGAGATCTGTAAAGTTCTTTATGACTTTTATAGTCAAGAACCACAATTTTGTCTTTTAGGCTCTTTTAATGTCTTGAAATGCAGCTGCAAGTACCTGTTCATCTTAGAATTCACAATATCATGCTTTAGCAGTTCTTTAGCATAATTGATAAAAATGACAGGTACATAATATGTATATCATGTATTTGCATAATAAGAAGCTTAATCTATTCAATACTTCATGAAGTCATAGCAAGAGTAAAATTTAGGCTTGGGTCTGTAAGATATCTGATCCATTCAGCTTTAGTACAAGCTATGGTTAAATATACAATTTCAAGTTCTTTGATACTCCTAGCTATGATAGTTTGTCACATAGACCTATCATGTTCTGAGTATCAAAGTTGTTCCACAGATAAAATCTTACACTGGATCTTAGTGATCTTTAGTGTCTTTATATTTAAAGAAAATGTCATACAATGACTTAGAAAAACACTTAAGAATTTTATGAAACCAATAATAATCCATTTCTTCAGGAATCTTTGGTTTGACTAAGCCGGATATTTGTGTTACCCTTAAATCATATTGTGTGTCTTCATAACCAAGGTGTATGATTCCACTAATTGCTAGATAAGCCCTAAGATAATGAGCCAAAACGTATCTGAGTCTATCAACTCTTAAAGTAAGACACAATAACTTTCAGTCTTGGCTCTAAAGATTTATCTTTACTAGCCATGTTTGCAAAAAATGACAATATAAAGTATTAGAATAATAGTTTAAGAGATTTTGCTAATCAACCTTAAAAAATCTTTAGTTTATCAAGTGTTGATTAATTTGTGTTAGCTGTAGGGGCCGGTTCCCAGCTAGCGGAGGTCCACAGGGGGACGATTAAGTACCGTGTCGCTTAGGGCTATTTACGCCCGGTTGACAGAAGGACCCTTTCGGCTTGTACCCAAAATAATCTCAACTTTAAAAACTTAGATTTAAAGGAATTTGCAATTTAACTAACTATTTTCTTGTAAATAAATTGTCTGAATGAATCAAAGAATTGTAACGTCACGAAATATAAGCAAAATAAAGTTTTTCTCAATATTGTGACTGAACATTATTGTAATAATTTTTCTTTTCCCGACTAGAAAGTCTAATATTGTGATAATATAGTTATTTAAGGTTCAACCATGTAAACCGACTAAGGAAAGAATATCACCATATTCTACATACAGAAACCTAGAATGATGCCTCACATACTTCATATATTTGTCCAACTAAATTTAGTAGACAAAATGAATAGAATATGTGAATTGTAAATTTAAAAAAATACCTTTCCACGTGATTGGACCAATTTTGTACTTCTTGAATTCGGCTTAGTAATAGTACTTCAGAAGAAATGTCATTTAGTACATTACTTTGAGATAGTTCTATAATCTCACATCCAATTTTGTCCAAGAATTTGGAAATAAAAAAATTTATAACCATCAAGTTAGAATAATAAAGCAAAAACTTTGTACTACTTACCTTATATCTTAGCATGTTTGATCCTTTTCTAACATGTCATAACTTCTAATGGTTCTGACTTGAAGAAATAACATTACAAAGATCATATCGGAAAAAAAAAGAAGATAAACATCTCTAACATTTCGGTCTTCAAAAATATAATTTGAACCAATGCACAACTTGTTCATTCTGACACATCAATGTATATTGTTTACCATTAAAATAATTTAACAATATTTTTATGGTAAATATGAAAACAAGAATTATAAAAATGCTATCAGTATGTTCAAGTCTGACATATATTTTAGTTACATAATACAGTGAAAGAAAATATTTGATAATACTATATAGCAACATGTATCAAAAAAATCTATAAATTAAATATTACATATACAATAACTACATAACGATATATTTATACTTGGATGACTTTGCAAAATTATATTCTAGATGCAAAACTCCATAATTAATATTGAATGATGTAAATTTTTATTATTGATGCGTAGCAATACCTAGTTTTGTATGTAAAGTCATAATTAACAGGCCTGACAAAATTCTATGTCATCATCCATAACATCGGGCTACTAAATAGTTATTAATAATATTAAAAGAAAGGATTTCTCGTGATGCATCAGGAATAGAAAACATGAAATTAGAATAGGTGTTATGAACCTTGCACTTTACCAATGATATGCAAAAGCAACAAAAAATAAAGCAACATGAGTTTATCACTCCACGTGCCTTAGTATATGTTACATAATAAAAATTACATATGTTAAAGCATGTGCTAATCAATAATTTGCTCTATATGTTAGCATAATTATTAGCAACCAAAATTGTGCACATATAATAATCTAAATAAAATTGTTAAACAATATACATAATTAAATTAGATGCTACACAATATATATATATATATATATATATATATATATATATATATATATATATATATATATATATATATATATATATATATATATATCTACATACATTATCTAGGTAATAGTTCTAATCTATTTGAGAACTATTAAAATATTCTATAGAGCAAAGTTAGGCATATGAATTTAGATTTTACCAAAAAAAAAATCTTTGTTCTGCCAAATGCCTTTGCAAATGCATATACTATTTATAGAGATAAAAAAATTCTATTTGTTGTAATTGCAAATAGCAATTTTGAACAAAGTAGCTTATCATCAAAAATAATTCATTGATGCATGCTACATATTGTTACCAATCAATTTGAAATAGTGGAAAGGCTAAATGCTATTGAGTTGGAATTGACAATATTCTCAAGATGTTACTATTGGCTCAAGTTATTGCAATGAATTTGAAAGTGAATTTTATTCATCCATACATGTTGTATATTATTTCTAATTGGAATAGAACAACAAATTCGTTCTGTGCTAATAAGTATAAGGATGATTGGAATATTTTGTGCTAACATAATGAACAAAATGAAGAACTATTCTAGATGATGTGGAACATAATTTCAAACATCTATTTACAAATATTATGAATGAAAACGAAAATTCACTAGGGATTAGTTATAACTCAAACCACTACGGACTAAAGGAGTAAAGAACTTGAGTTATTGTTAAGGCATAAATATTCTTAAAATCATTCATCATATTCATATATCAAAAGACATGAAACATCCTATTAATCAAACTTGAAAGTTATAAACCATAACCTAGATAAAATCATGACTACTCATAATTTGACCAAAATAAACCAACTAAGTTCTAAGAATCCAACTGGACCCAATCTTCTATTGAACTCAGGGTGTACAAACTGGTGCAATAGTCAGCCTTACCAGAAATAATAAAATGAAAGAAATCGTATATTTGCCATAAGCAAGTATAATTATTGGATTCATAAAGTTGTATAATTAATGTGAAAAATAACAACATCTAAGTGATAAAATTGCACTAATTAAAAATATAATCCAATTAGTGTGATGTCATTGCATTAATTCAAAATGAAACATCTTCCATGCAACATATAGGACATGTAAGGACACCCATTATTGATGATCACAAATATATTAAACATGTATAAGATTTTCTATCATATCAATTTCAAACTACCATATAGTTTGATAATCGTATATGAATTGAATTTAGTGTTTTACAAACAAGTTGTACCATCAAAAAAAAATATGAATCGTATGTAACACTGTATCCGGACTCTATTCTATCCGAAAACAAAACCGGTTGGGAGTGACAATCACATCTTCTTCTTCCACAAACTTTTGCTTATGCATAATAAAAGTAAGACATGCATAGTTTTCTTTATGCATGTGGAGAATCATGAAAGTGCATTACATATATAGGAGGAGCAATTTATTCTTGGAAAAACAAATAGAACTTCTAATGGTTACTATGGAAGAGCAGTAGATATCCTGCACCATCAATAATGTTAATACTTGAAACTAAACAACATGCTCTCTTAACCACATATCCATAATGCAAAAATGAAGAACGAAAAGTGAAAAACAACATAAATTATTATTTCCAAATGGGCCAAAACTATTCTGTTAAGTATTTCTTTTTCTACTCTCGTCTCAAGTCAACATGGCTTGTTCAGTTGTTTGATTAGCAATAAGGAACGTTCTTAGAAAAAAGACAACGAACAGATGTGACAAGATTGAATCAACTTGTTAAAAACATTATGTTAAAGAATTACATCAACATAACAGACTAATCTTTAGAAAGAATTAATAATATTAAAAAATAATTATAAAGTAACAATAGCACATAATACTTTCAACCCATGGCTACAATAATGGTATCTAATATCCCACCACATTTGTTCCATGAAGAGAAATGGAAAACTTTATCCGTCCCAAGAGTATATAAACTTTTGATTTACTAATGAAACAAAAAATAAAGAAAATTACTATTCATCTCTTTACGGACGTTAGAACAACATGTATCAATTCTTTCACTTAGAACAATATTTAAACATAATGTCTTGTATGACAGGAAATAAAAATTGTAAATGGTTAAACTAACATATATAAAATGATAATCAACTCTTGGAATTTTGAAGATAAAGGCAAATATTTCCAACAATCTAAGAGTTGATTCGGGTCTATGTGAAGACTTTGTCCGAATGCTCCTAGTGGTAAAACTCCCGCTCTACCGGTATCCCGTCATCGCACACGACTCGGAAAGATTGACCCGAACTTAGCTTTTGCCCAGAAGATAGAAAGAATTAGAATGGAAGTGGATGATAGAAAATGGAGTGAATTTTGTCGGAGGAATAGACATAATTTTTAGAGGGTGGAAACCTTTTATTCTCCTTTTCAACAACATAAAGGAGACATGTATATATAGGAATCATGTCACAAAACAATATATCAATGGTCTTTCAATAGGATTCAATAGGAATAAAGGTGTGATAATTGGTACTAATGTGACCGTTTTAGGGGTTAAAAAAATGATTCATGATAGGACTTTAATGTGAATAAAGGGGATAATAATATGGAAAAAAAATTGATTTTTTTCACCAATTACTACAACATGATTGTATGTTGATATCCGATCCAAATCTCCTCCTCTGCCCTGACTCCCTTCCCCTCTCGCCCTTAGGAAACTTAGGGTGCAGATTTTTTGCCTTTGCCTAGTTCACATGCCATTTTTTATATATTAGATATGATTATATACACAAGACTTCTTATTAGAAGCTAATGAGAATGAATGTCTAAAGCTACTTGGAGGACTCCAAATGGTTAAGAAACAAGGAGTCCCCTAAAGAAAACCTGGGAGAGTCAAGAGGCCCATTGTATACACAAGACTTCTGATATATCCCCATGTATAATTACATATATGCATGCTAATGACAAAATTCAATTCAGATCACACACTAGAGCCATTTCATCAACTTAGACAAGGATTCAATTCAGATATAGCAATATAGATAGATGTATGTATCAAATTGGTCAAACCAATCAACACCGGTTCCCTATCCTCATGAGCCCGGGGGAGTTGGCCCTCCGGCACTCATGGACGAGGGCCTCACGGGCCGATACGACGCCGTCTGGGACCATGGAGCTGTCGAAGGCCGAGCAATCCACCCACTCCTTGAGGAAGCTCTCCTGTCCCCACATGTCCGGGATCCACACGCGCCCCGCCATCTCCGACCAGTGTCTCATCAGCCTCTCCCTCGGCGAGTCCTCCTCGACAACCTTTGGCATCGACACCGGAGGAATAGTATTGGATTCTTGCTCAGCAGCCAGTCTGGGCTTCTTTGCTTCAGGTTGGATGCAAACATATGTACTGTTTGCGGATGAACCACTAGTTGAGCCATATTGTTGCTGAATCATCTTTGATTCAAGAACAGAATGGCAACTCTTCTTTGATATGCTATAGGTATTGTGTGAAGGTGGTGAGAGCTAGCTGAGAAAGATGAAGAGGGAGTCATTCAGAAAATAGCAAGTGGTGGAATGAGAGAGACTAAGTACTAGAGACAGATTCGGTGGGAGCATGGAAAACACGTAGGGCACAGAGTGGTCTCATATGGTGGGTGAGGAATGAACGTGTACAAGTTGGCGTTCGTGTGGTTCATTGGCTACTTGTGGCTGCTCTCTCTTTGAGAAAGATTCTAGTCTAGAATGGAATGGAGTGGTTTGAACTTGGATTTTGAGTTTTGTGAACCATAGTGCAGTTGGAGAGAAGGAATTCGTTGGATATTAAGGTGGCCACATATAGGTACGTTTGATAGATCATATCATGGTGCAGCCACCCCCTCTTATTCGCCCAGGAGGGGCCGAAGCTTTAATGGTTTGAAAGCCTTTTGCCAACTGTTTGGCCACTTGTCATGGTCTTGACCTACACTTCAATGTGTATGACGTATGACCTTTCTCCTAGGAGATCCATACTAGTATTCTCAAAATACTTAACTACATTGTTAAGACAAGAACAGATATAATATGGAGGAAAAGAGAGATTTGATAAACAATTTTACTACGCTAGAGAATGATGGTGACAAACGAGTCATCCTCTATTTATATCAATCATCCATGTGTCATAAATCTAATGGCTAGAACTCTTTAGAAACTAAATATTTAAAATCACAACCAACATAAGTCCAATTAGCGACGTTACTCCAGCAACAGACGTTGCTAATTTCTAAAATTTTAGCGACTCCAATAAAGTAAAATGTGGCGCTGGTTGCGGTGAACTACGATGATTTGCTACTACTGTGAGGTAATATCAAAATTCTCGCCGTTAAAGTTGTGGAACGTCGTAACGGCGACACCTAGCGATATCACTGTGAGAAGACACATAGTTAGCAAAGTCTTTATGACGTCCCTAAATATTTAGGCAAATGTTAAAGGCCACCCCCTTTCTACTAATGGCCACCAACTTAAAACTTTAAAAAAATTACAAGTTTGCTATTTTGAAAACAGTAAGGGCCACCAAGTTAGAATGTAACAAAATTACAAGTTTGCCTTTCTTCTTCCTTTGTCTTCTTCCTCTTTTCTCAATCCTCAAAACACTTTTCTCAATCCCCATCTCCATTGTTGTCCCCACCCCCTCCATTGGTGTCCCCACCTCCATTGTTGTTGTCCCCATCTCTATTGGTGTTCTCTATCTTCGGTGATTCTCTCTCTCTTTTTATTTTATTTTTTTAATTAGGTTATTTTGTTGACACTCAATGTTTGTTTAGAATTATGGACCAAAATATTTTTGAAGAAGAGATTCGGTCATCCAATCCCAGTATTGGTCCCCAAGAACCAATGATTACGTGTGAACCATCCTCGGTAAGTACATGAAATATCAATTTTCGAGATTCAGTACGCCTGTACAAAGGTAGGACTGTAGGCTTGCCCTACAGTCCTTTACAAGGACTGGACTGCAGTATAGTCCTGCAGTCCTGTACAAAGAGAGGCCTGCAGTCTAGTCCTGCAGTCATGTACAAGGTTTTTGATTCAAGTCGTCTAATTGCCTAAAACATTGATTTTGAATATGTTGTGAAAATTTGATTTTTTATTACTTTGCAGGCTGTACATTGTACAGATCCTGTTGTCCAACATAATGTTGACGTACGACACTTATTCTCAATATCCTCTACATTTCCTTCTTGTGATGCGGCGCTCGGATGGTGCAGAGAAGTTGGACGCCTACATAACATTGTTGTTGTCATTGTGAAATCGGAGAGAGGAGATGCATGATAGAAAAAGTTGGAACTCAGATGTGAAAGAGGTGGTATTTTTAGGAGCCATAAAAGTGCGAAAGATTCTGAAACCATGAATCTGAACATCGTCAAACGTAGAAGAGGAGGGACGAAGAAATGCGATTGTCTTTTCGCCTTAAAGATTGTATCACTAGGATGTATGACGGATTATACAGTCCAAGTGAAGAATGGAAGGCACAATCACCCTATTGCCGACACACTCGTGGGTCGTGCTTATGCCGAAAGATTGATTAGTGATCAAAAGATGCTAGTTAAAAAACTAGCCACTAGCGGAGTTGCTCCTAGACAGATTCACACAGCCTTGCAATAAGAAAACGTCGACACGAAGTCGACACTAAGGACCATCTACAATGCCTTAGCAGAAGCAAAATCTCATAAAATAATGGGTAGAATGGCGATGCAGCAACTGATAAAGTTGCTTTCCGATAGTCACTATGTCCAGTACAGTAGAAGACATCCAGATTCGCAGGAAGTTCTTTTAATCTTATGGGCTCATCCTGATTCAATACATTTGGCTAGGTCCTTTGCCGATGTACTGATCCTGATTGTACGTATAAGACAAATAAATACAAGATGCCACTTTTTTATGTCGTCAGATTCACCTCAACGGGGAAAAGTTTCACGGTCGCATTCTATTTCATGAAGAGTGAGACTATTACGGATTACACCTGGGCAATGATGAGAGTCAAATCACTTTACAATGAACAAAAAGGGCCCACCCTTTTTGTTACGGACAGAGACTATGCACTAATGAGTGTTGTGGATGTGATATTTCCTACCGCGTAAAGAATCTTATGTAGTTGGCACATAAATTGAAATGTTCAATCACAGTGTAAGCTAAAGTTCCAAAAGGTGGATGGAATGCTCGATAAGGTCCGATTTACTGAATTCTATAAGGATTGGGAACTTGTGTAGCGAGCCACTACCATAGACAATTACGATACGACATGGTACATGTTCAAGGAGAAGTGGGGGCTGTTTGCCAATAAAATTCTTTTATTGCAAATTTTAATACAAACAGAACAGTGTTACAATATAGGACTTAGATGTAGTCCTAGGAGTACACTTTTGTTTATCTGGGTCCCTTGTGCCGATGGAGTGAGTGGTAATGCGTTGACTCCGTTGACGATCTGCCGACGGTTATCGGTTCTCTGAAGGTCTGGATTGCTCTGGGTGCTGGAGCTTGCTGAGAGGAGGGATATGTTGAGTGTCTGTATCTGCCTCTCTGGTGGTGTGTTTGTTCGTTTTTCCGTTCTTGTGTGTGTGTGTAAGAAGGAAATGATCCCTCTTATTTATAGTCTGCAGGCTGGCTGCTTATGCGCACATATGTAGGATGCGTCTGGACGCGAGGACGCCACGTGGTGATTGCTGATGGAGGCGTATGAACGATGCGCCCTGATCGAGGGGTTGAATTCTTCATACTGCTGTTGTGGGCCGGCACGTAGCAGAGGAGAAGATCTTTTTGTTGCTGAGATCTTGGGTGAATTGAGTCAAAGGACACGTGTCATCGACCCATGGCTCAGAGGTCTCGGATTTGATGGGGAATGATCTGGTAGGATGCGCCTAGGATTGGACACATGAGGAGGCTTTGGCTCATAACCTTTAGGAGTCACGAACCATTCGGGGCGTGTCACGCCCTAGAACCAGAATACTGGAGAGCGGGGGCAGACATAGCCAGCTACGTATATGAAATGGAATCCATCTCGCTATACGGTCACGGCTGTCTAGATACATGAGGGTTTATCTACAAGCCAACAGTCTCTTAAGGTCATGAACAAGCCTAGTGTCTCAATCACAAGCAAGTAAGTAAAAGTCACAAGATGTATGATCATTAAATATACAATAGTAAGGCGTCCCAAATATTACATATTCAGTTGATCATGAAGCTAGTCGTTACAAAATGTCAGGACTAGCAAGAGTTTAGTCATACATGATCAACCCTAGGATCTGTTAATTATGTTACAGCCCATAGGCAGACAGTAAGTAAGTACAATCGAGCTAAACAGGTGCTCGTCGGCTAAACGCCTCAAAAGAATATTTTTACAATAGAGTGGGAGAGCCAAAAATAACCCACTCGTTGCCAGGGTTCCGTCTAGTGGCCACCATCTGGCTGGAAGGTCGGTAGATCCTCTGGAGCTGCTCCGAAATCTGGCCACACAAAACCAGCTGGGTCAGACCCCAGAAAGAGCAAGTACCACAAAGGAGGCTTCACTTACGAACTAAAACCAGCAATCAGCACAAGATATAAATAAAAGTAAGAACTGGAAATAAAGAAAATACACCAGGATGATATACGACGAGATAACCATGGAACTATTCAGATAACCAGGTTACAACCCGTAAACCAAACAAGGACCGGGGTTGTAACCCTTCGTCTGAACAGAACTTGGAATTCTCACCATTCATCGGTAAAATAAATACAAGCATTCTGGTCATTCAATAATCTGGAACAGGATCAGGGCAAGACTAGACTGGTTAGACTCCATCCAATCACTTCACGGCCAAGCAAGAATTACGGCCCGATACTTTAACTAACTAGGGTTGTCACAAGCCTAATTACTAACAAGATGCAGTGAGATGATTCCACAACCACAAGCCCTGCAGACTATCAAAGTTACCCGGGTTAAAAGATTAGAGTTGTATTCAGGTGGGTACATCGTCCAGGAAACGAATGTACCCTTAGGTAGCTTGAAGGGTGCAACACATGACAGTGTGCTGGAAATGTGCCCTACTCGACGGCAGGCTACAGATCCCAAGGCGTGCCCAGGTAACGGGATTGCCTGTAGCTAGAAAATCTCATCATGACTAATGTATTAATCTAGTTATTAGCCTTAGTCTATTTTAGTAGGTACTCCTGACCGTGGTACTCAGGAGTCCCATCCTAGACATGATGCAAGACAGGACTGGTTTATTTATACAAGCACAATCGCCCACGGTGTCCAGGTTATTATACAGGTCATGTCATGTCAAGTAGCCGTCGCAACAGCCTATCAAGATATAGCATGTCAGGTTATCAGGTCAAGTGTACTAGTCAGGAGTGCGCCACGACGGCCACAATCAGGTCATATCAGGTTACTCATGTCAGGAGTGCACCACTACGGGTCACTATCATGTCATGCTCAATTATCAATTCCAAACGTATTACATAAATTCGTGATTATCAAGTTCATGAAAAAATACGTAAGGATATAAAATGGGCGTAAAATATCTAATAAAATATCAATATACAGGGCTATAGAAGAGCCAAGCTTTAAGGAAAATAAAACCAAACTAACACGCTGACAGAAGGCCAAGTCTGCCAAAGGCCATACGCTCAGTGCAAAAGTCATACGCTCAGTGCAAGTCATACGCTCAGGTCAAGCCATGCTCAGGTCAGGCGTATGCAAGTCATACGCTTCCAAAAGGCAGCGTATGTACTCCATACGACTCCTCGTCAAGCAAGCGAGCGTATGCGAGTCATACGCTCCCAAAAAGGCAGCGTATGGGGTCCATACGACTCCTTGTCAGGCAAGCGAGCGTATGCGAGCCATACGCTCCCAAAAAGGCAGCGTATGGGATCCATACGACTCCTTGTCAGGCAAGCGAGCGTATACGAGCCATACGCTCCCAAAAAGGCAGCGTATGGGATCCATACGACTCCTTATCAGGCAAGCGAGCGTATGCGAGCCATATGCTCCCAAAAAGATAGCGTATGGGGTCCATACGACTCCTTGTCAGGCAAGCGAGCGTATGCGAGCCATACGCTCCCAAAAGGCAGCGTATGGGGTCTGCGCTGCACTAAAGAGCGTGCACAACTCAGTGGCACAAGCTAAAAAGCTCGTGCACTGTTCAATGTCTTCTCCAAACAGTAAGAACTCCATGGGTTGAACCCAAAGCTTCAAAAGTCCATAACTTGGTCAAAATAAGTCCAAATCCAACTTTTCAAAGGTCAAAATTGGGTAGGATAAAATTCTCTACAACATAGAACCATCAAAACTTGAAAACAAAGAAGCTTGATAGATCAAAACTATCAAAATCCGAAAATAACTAATTTTTAGATCTACAAAAATTAAAGCCTCAAAATGGAAAATGACAAGTTCTAATGTGTCTTAGAAACATGAGGAGGAGCTAATGGAACAATAAAAATGAGCTCTCTTGTGGAAGCAAGTTGTACTTGCCTAGACCTCTCTCTCTTCTCTCTTTGGTAGGTGAAGGGAGTAAATGAGGAAGAAAAAGATGAATAATGAAGAGAGAGAATGAAGAGGGCTAATAAATACAAATGGTGGTGGTAGGTAAGGGTTCACCTTGGGTTCATCATGAACCCAATCAAAACCAAGCCAAGCCGAACCAACCAACCCGAACCAGGAATAAACCAAGCCAAGCCATGAAGAAAACTAAACAAGGAATCATGCAATACAAGAATAAATACGTACATGTATTCTAGAAATACGTAATACGAACCACAGACATTACAACTCTACCCACCTTAAAAGAATTCCGTCCTCGGAATTTAATCAAGAGGCTAGAGGAGCAATGGCAAGCTACATTAATCATATGTAAGCTATAACTAGGCAGACAATCACTCATTCAAGCAAGGAATCGAAGGCATGAGGCATAAGAAAGACATTATACCTCACGAGTCAAACAAGTCGGGATACCGCGATCGGATATCATCCTCACGCTCCCACGTTGACTCTCCCAAAGAGTGATGACCCCAAGCAACTCGGACTAACTTGATAGTCTTGTTCTTGAGGATCTTCTCTCTTCAGTCCAATATAGACACGGGCCTCTCCTCATACGAAAGGTTGGTACCAACAACCAATTCCGAATAATCCAGGATGTGGCTCAGGTCTGGGATATACCGTCGTAATTGGGATACATGGAACACGTCATACACCTCGCTTAGCGACGGCGGAAGAGCGAGATGATATGATACATCTCTTACTCGCTCCAGAATGTCAAACGGTCCTATATACCTAGGACTAAGCTTGCCCCGTACGCCGAAACGAATGACGCCACGGTTAGGCAAAATCCTCAGGAATACATAATCGCTGACCGAAAACTCGAGAGGGCGCCGATGAGAATCGACCCAATGGCGCTGGCGATCTTGGGCAACTCGAAGATGATCTCTGACTCGCCTGACCACTTCAACTGTCTGGGCAATCATTTCTGGACCGAGCATCTGTCTCTCTCCAACATCATCCCAGGCTAGCGGGGATCTGCACTTCCTACCATACAGTGTCTCGAACGGTGCCATCTGGATAGTGGCCTGGAAACTGTTGTTGTACGAGAATTCCACCAGGTGCAAGTGATTTTTCTATGAACCACCGAAGTCAAGTGTACAAGACCGCAACATGTCTTCAAGAGTCTGGATCGTGCGCTCCGACTGGCCATCTGTCTGCGGGTGATATGCTGAACTGAACTGGAGATGAGTTCCCAAACTCTCTTGTAAGCTACGCCAAAAGTGTGACGTAAATCTTGACTCTCGGTCCGAGGTGATACTGACTGGCACACCGTACAATCTGACAATCTGCCTGAGGTACGTCTCTGCTAACTGAGCCGTCGACTGACCAACTCTGAATGGAAGGAAGTGAGCCACTTTCGTGAGCCTGTCAACTATAACCTAGATAGCATCTCTACCAGCTGGGGATCTATGTAGTCCAGTCACAAAATCTATGGTCACATGCTCCCACTTCTATTCTGAAATCGGTAAGGGCTGAAGAAGTCCAGCTGGTCTCTGATGTTCGGCTTTAACTTGTTGGCAAACCAAACACCGAGAGACAAACCGAGCTATCTCCCGCTTCATGCCATTCCACCAAAAATGCTGCCGGATATCACGGTACATCTTCGTACTGCCGGAATAGATGGAATACTACGAACTGTGCGCTTCTGACATGATCTCCTGCCGGACATCTTCGCTGGGTACACAAAGACGCTTACCATATCGAAGTGTACCATCCTCATGAATACATAACTCTGGTCTTCGTCCTGTCTCGCATTCTGCTCTAAGTCGCTGAAGCTTGGAATCTGTCGACTGCGCCATCCGGATCCTCTCAACTATAGTGGACTGAACTTGCATGCTGGCCATCAATGCCACACTGGAAGGAAGAACAACTTCAATACCCATCTTCTGAAGATCGGCTAACAATTCTGGCTACATTGTTAGAAAATAAACTCCCGCTCTCCTGCTCAATGCATCCGCAACAACATTGGCCTTCCCAGGATGATACTGCAGGTTGACATCATAATCCACAAGAAGCTCCAGCCACCTTCTCTGACGCATGTTAAGATACTTCTTGGTAAAAACATACTTCAGGCTCTTGTGGTCAGTGAAAATCTCCACCCTGTCTCCATACAAGTAGTGCCTCCACAACTTAAGTGCAAAACACTACTGCTGCCAGCTCCAGGTCATGGGTTGGGTAATTCCTCTCATGATCACGAAGTTATCGTGACGCATAAGCTATTACCTTCCCATGCTGCATCAGAACACATCCTAAACCTCTGCCTGAAGCATCACAGTACACTGAGAATCCTTCGGTCCCATCTGGAAGCGTGAGAATAGGAGCTGTTATCAGGCCTCACTTCAACTGTTCAAAAGAACTCTGACACTCTGCTGTCCAAGCGAACTGCGCATCCTTGCGGGTCAACTGCGTCAATGGCGCTGAAATTCGAGCAAAATCCAAAACAAACCGCCGGTAGTAGCCGGCCAATCCAAGAAAACTACGAACCACTGCAACTGTGCTGGGTACTGGCCATGACTCAATAGCTACAATCTTCTGGGAATCCACTTCTACTCCTCCTCGAGTGATGATATGACCCAAGTATGAAATGCGATCGAGCCAGAACTCGTATTTACTGAACTTGGCATATAACTGGTGTTCTCTGAGGATCTGAAGAACTATACGGAGATGCTGCTCATGCTTCACGTCACTCTTGCTGTAGACCAGAATGTCATCCAAGAACACAATCACAAACTGATCCAAGTAAGGCATGAAGATGCGATTCATGAGGTCCATGAATACTGCCGGTACATTGGTTGCTCCAAAAGGCAGAACAAGGAATTTCCAATGCCTATATCTCGATCTAAAAGCTGTCTTTGGGATGTCATGCTCTTTGACTCTGATCTGATGATAACCTGAGCGCAAATCAATCTTCGAGAATACTGAAGCCCCCTTGAGTTGATCAAACAAGTCATCTATCCTCGGAAGAGGGTATCTGTTCTTGATTGTCACTGAGTTCAAGGTACGATAATCAACACATAACCTGGACGTACCATCCTTCTTTTTCACAAGAAGCATCGGGGCTCCCCAAGGCGATCCACTAGCACGAATGAATCCCTTGGTTCTGAGTTCTTCAATCATCTTGTACAATATCTCCAACTCTGATGGCGCCATCCTGTAGACTCTCTCTGACACTGGGGCTGTCCCGAGAATCAAGTCTATAGTGAACTCGATCTCCCGCTCCGGAGGCATACCTGGAAGCTCTTCTGGAAAAACATCTGGGAACTCATCCACTATCCTGGGCAACTGAACTGCTGCTACTGCCATCCGCAATACTGGAGGAGATGACTCAACTTCGTCTCGGGAGAAAGAAAACTCCGGCTCGCCTGGAATGCTAAAAACAACCCTACCAATGAGGCAGTCTATCCTAGCATACTGGTTCCTCAACCAATCCATCCCTAGGACCACATCATAATCGGCCATCGGGAACTCTATCAATCTAGCGGGGAATTCTCTACCGCTAACTACGATTCGACACGAGGAAAACACTCTATCTACTCCCACAAGTCCGTTACCAGTAAGTATATTAAGCCTTACTGATAATGACTCGGGCTCCAATCCTACCCGTGTCGCGAATCGTGCAGACATAAATGAATGCAATGCACCAGAATCAAATAAAGCTGAAGCTGGAAAGGAGTTGACGAGAATAGTACCTGCCACTACCTCTCCTGGTGCCAATCCTTCCTCCATGGTCATCACCATAGCCTGACCGTACCCTCGGGGTGTTGGTCCCCTCTGCTGAAATCCTTGCTGCCTGCTCTGACTCTGGGCTTGGACTTGTGCATACTGTTGGGGGTTCTGCTGCTGGAACACTTGGGTCTGAGGCGGCAAGGGCCTCGGCAATGGATACTGCTGCTGCTGGACCGGAGCTGGTCCTCTCACCGAAGAGCTAGAAAGGTTGGACGATGATGAACCACCCCTATTCGGGCAGGATCCAACCCTATGGTCTGGTGCTCCACAAGCCAGACACAATCCCTGTGCCCTGCGACATTCTGCCACTACATGGCCTGGCTTCCCACAATGAGAACAGCCCACTGCGGAAGATTGCTTCTGCTTCTGCTGCTGAGGGTGCGTCGGAGTGGAATGCTGAACCGACGTCACTGAGGTCGCTCGCCTCGGCGCTCCAATAGTCAAGGCCCTGGCTGCCGGGACTGGTGCTGAAGACTGATTCATCTGGCCGTGAGATCTCTTCCGACCTCCGGCCCTATCCACAATCCTCTGGGAGGTATACTCATGCCTCCGGGCTGCTCTTAAGACTACATCAAAAGTCTGATGCTCAAACTGCTCCACTGCCAACAAGATCTCCAGGTAAAGTCCCTGCTGGAACCGCTGGGCTCTATCATACTCGGTTGCCACCAAAGTGGGAGCAAACCGACTGAGTCTGAAAAACTCGACCGTATATCCGTCGACCGTCCTGCCTCCTTGCTTCAGATTGGTAAACCTCGTCTGCAGATCATACCGAGCCACGACATCGAAATACTTGGTCTGGAATCTCTCTCTGAACACTGCCCAAGCAATGGGTGCTGCTAATCCAACGGCCTGCGCTGCCCACCAGCTGCGGGCAAGATCTAACAACTGCAGGCGCACAACGGCCACCTTCTCGTTCTCTGGGGTCCTGGCTGCTTCTAGAATCACCTCTGTGTCCTGAAGCCACGCATCTGCCGCGATAGCATCTTCACTACCGTCGAAGAATGGAGGGTTCAAGCGCTTGAAGCTGTTGGCCGCACTGTTACCCTGATGACCACCCCGGGTCAAAGCATCCGTCACTGCCTGTTACAAGGCATCTCCACGCCGGTCTTGGAAATCTATCAAGGTCCTGACGAGTCCTACCAAAGTGCCGTCATCATGTTCTACAGGTTGAACTGGCTGGACTGGTGGCTCTCCGCCAGAAGGCACGACTCTGGAGGCTACTCCGGAATGCTGGGCTTGATCTCCAGGTTGCTGCTGGTCCACGGGAGGTGCTCCGTCTTGCTGGTCGATAGGACCACGAACAATGCCGCTGAAGAAAACGACATAGGGAACAATAAGGAAGGGCCAGGACAGATCAATGATACAAGCATATGATCGGGACAAGAATCCAGGGATTCAGAAGATACGAGCAGAGATCAAGGACGAATACTGATTGAGACATCTATTCGGTAAACCCTCACATATCTTGATTTACAAGACCTGCATGGGCCACCACTTAAACCATGTCACGCCCCAGAACCAGAATACTGGAGAGCGGGGGCAGACATAGCCAGCTACGTATATGAAATGGAATCCATCTCGCTATACGGTCACGGCTGTCTAGATACATGAGGGTTTATCTACAAGCCAACAGTCTCTTAAGGTCATGAACAAGCCTAGTGTCTCAATCACAAGCAAGTAAGTAAAAGTCACAAGATGTATGATCATTAAATATACAATAGTAAGGCATCCCAAACATTATATATTCAGTTGATCATGAAGCTAGTCGTTACAAAATATCAGGACTAGCAAGAGTTTAGTCATACATGATCAACCCTAGGATCTGTTAATCATGTTACAGCCCGTAGGCAGACAGTAAGTAAGTGCAATCGAGCTAAACAGGTGCTCGTCGGCTAAACGCCTCAAAAGAATATTTTTACAATAGAGTGGGAGAGCCAAAAATAACCCACTCGTTGCCAGGGTTCCGTCTAGTGTGTAATGCCCCGCTCCGTACGGTACATTATGCTGAGTCGTTGACTCGAAGAGTTGCGTTGACCCGATTAAGTATCGATGCGAATCGATACGAGAGTTACGTTGTCCCGAGCAACGCATCAAACTAAGTCGATGCGAAGAGTTGCCTTGTCCCGAAAGAATGCATCGAGTGAATCGATGCGAAGCGCCGCGTTGCCCCGAAGGATGAGTGCGTTGAATCGGCTCGAAGATTCTAAGAAATCGAATCGACCAAGGCACAAGTCCAAATCGATGAAGTATTGATTTTAGTTGGTTTCGTGTGCAGGTTATACTTTGACACGAAAATATTAGAGGTCGATCTTCGGCAATATTTAGTAAGGGGTCCGCGGAACCAAATCGATGCCTTGCGACGGACTGAGACTTGGGCACGCTAAGGCAAATCGGACATATAATTCAACAAGCACAAAGTGCTCGAATGGCTAAGTCAGGAGAGTGGACGTGCAACAAAGTTAGGGAATTGAGCCTAGATCGGCTCGGCGAAACAGCGAAGGCAAATCGACTCAAGGTGGGAGGATTGACTTCTTTTTACTCCTTCATTCGATAAGTCAAATATATCATTGTATGCTAAGTTAACCTATCGATGCCACGGGCGTGGTCCGATCGGAGATAATCATAACGTGTGTCGAACACTAAGTTAGTACAATTGAAAAGAAACGTGCATCAAATGCACAAGTCGGTACGAAACATTAGATATCGCTAAGGCGAGCGCCTCGGTACGCAAGCTGCAATAACATGGGATAACTGTACTCGGCGAGTGCCTAAGTGCACGAACCATACCGTGCCTTCGTGCACGAGTTAGAACGGCTAGAACATTGAAATACAATAGGCGAGCACCCTAGCGCGCAAGCCACGGACATTGAACGTGGAAATACGGCTTCAACGCGTGCAGCAGGTGCACGATGCGAAGGATAAATGATAAATGTGTCAAAATGTGCTTACGTGCACGAGATAACAAAAGATGGCTTCGTTGCGAAGGAATACAGTTGTGGCACGAATGTGGCAGAACTGTCGGATATGACATAATGCCTCGAAAGGTGTTCGGGACCTTCGGGTCGTTCGGTTGGCGAACATTGAGTTGAGGCATAATGCCATTAAACTTTGAAACGAAGTAAGAAACATAAGAACATAGAAAGTTAACGAAGGAAATACGAGATGGGTAATGCGGCATGGTGCCCTTCGAAATGTTCATGGCCTTCGGGCGTTCGTTGAGGACATTCGGGCGTTGTGCCAATTGAAATAGCGATAAGCGAACTTGCTTGGTTGTATGAAATATAAGATTCGTTGCATGGCCAAATGGTCAAATGGTCAAATGGACTTAAAGATATAAAAGCCCGTGCATGGGTTTCCCTCGAACGTGGTGCGCCAGGGCGCTGGGACCGTTCGGCCTAGGAGGGATTCGTTTGAGTACTATTTGCGCCACTTCAACCGGACAGGGTAGCGACCTTATGGTGAATGTGTTAAGCAACTTGCTGCGATTATTTCGATGGCCTCTGATGTTGGTTAGCAACCGCACGGAGTTAACATCGTCTTATGTTTCGAATATAAGTCTATTCTAGCTTGACAAGCTAGTGACCTTCATATATTTAAGGACGATGGGTTTGGAAGTGCAAGGTATGCGTATATCCTGCATGGATGGATCCGAATAGAGGGCACTTATAATATGACAGGGAAAACAGATAAGGCGTATTCACCTTGCGTCGGTTGCAAGGGCGGGTGCGTCGATAAGCTAAGTTGTGCCACGAATCAAACACGAGAATGCTTGCTTGCCTATTCAATTCGATAACATGCTTGCTATGATAACATGCTTTACGCTTTCAAAGATGCCATGAAATTGACCCTAAGGAGAACATAGCAAGATCATAAGCTAAGTTGCATGATTCAACGTAAATATTAAAGATGTTGGTTTGGAAAGAAGATCTTTGCTTCAGTACATGCGAGGACGAACGTACTGATCCCCCACCAGCTTCATGCAGGGTGCAGGGAATGGATTGCTCGCGGCGAAGCGTTGCTTGAACGTGTTGAGGCTTGGAATGCCGAAGCGCATTGAAGCGCGCGATCGCATTGACGCTCGGACTATGCAACTGGATTGATGCGGCCGAGATATAGAAGGCATGATGTATGGAATGGTGAAATCCTTTGTGGGCAAGAGAGAACCTGAGTGTTGTAGCCAATCTGGCAAATTCCGTTTGGGCTATCGAAAGCCTTTGTAATCTGATTTCGAATATCAATAAAGAGATTTGTTTCGTATACTCTGTTTTCCTTTCGTTGTGAATATCAACTTAAAAGATAACCATTTGAGAACTTGTCATCTTGCCTTGCACGAGCGCAAATCCAGGCTCGTGCGGCATCACGCCCCCTGCGAGGACGATGATTCGGATAATTCTGGGTCGGGGAGTGACAAATTGGTATCAGAGCTCTAGGCTCAATTTCCTCTGGACGCTTGCTTCATTTCAGTTCTAAAAGTTGCCCACCACCAATCGAAATCACTCTTGACTCTACTCGATGCCGCACTGGATGTTCCATACAATAAGTCTAATACAAATCACGTAATTTTGCCGCGTGTTGTTTGGAAATTATATGGTGTTCATGGGAAAGTCGGAAAATGTTTGTTGCTGTAAGTGCAACAAGTTGCGAGATATGAATTCAAAGATTTGTTGCCGCGGGATGCAACACGTCGTAAATCGTAATTCGAGATATTCGTTGGTTGCAACGAACGATACGAGAAATGTTGGTTGCATCAATACGATGATAGTCGTGGAATATCGCTGCAGCAATTGCCACGCGTTGATTGTAAATGATGCGTTGAAAAGAAAATGAAAGTTGATATTGAATGTGTCGAACGGATTCATATATCGATTTCGAATGTGCATTGCGAGGAAAAGCGATAAGTCAATATCGAATGTGTTGAATGGATTTGAGGATTATCTTTGAATGTCGGAAATAAAATATTGCACGAGGTGCAATGCGCATCAAAAATGAAATTGTTGCACGGGGTGCAATACGTATCGAAAGTAAAACTTTGCACGAGATGCAACGGAAGAAAACAAAAGTTATAAATCGAGAAACGAAATTGGTTCGGTTGCGTGCCGAGCTTGTGTTGGCAAATGAATGCATTGGCTGAGTTGTATCGGATTTGAATTAATCAAAGTTACGGTTGTGATCAAGCACGATCACTACGGAAATCGTGAGTCGGAAGAGATCGTTAGTTCGTAAAGAGTACGTTGCGACGGAAGTAACTTGAATTCTGGGTGGTATATGGCATACCACCGATGCAATGAATGGCTCGATTCCGAGTGGTATATATGTAATACCATTTGTGCGATGAATTGCATCGACGTATTGTGAGAATCGCGAAAGGTTTGTCCGCAACGGACGGGGTAGCACCGAGTCTCGATTGAGGATTTGTACGACGGCATGTTGATGCAAGTGTTCTTCGATGATCGGTTAGAACGGTAAGGCAGGACTTGTAACATTGATTGATACGTCGATTGAAAATTTATGTGTCGGTCGAATGACGGAAACTAGCGAAAGATTATGCCTTGAGGCAACAATCGGATCGACGGGATAGGAAACTCGAAACGTTGAAATCGAACCACACGACTTGCGATCCCGATTGAAATGTTGGGCGAGACGAATCGAATCGTACGACTTGCGATTTCGATAAAGAATGTTGGGCGATGTGAATTGTAATCGAATCGCACGATGTGCGATTTCGGTCAGAAAGTTGGTTGACGCGAATAATCGTGCCTAAAAAAATAGTTGGTTACGTTACGGCAAAACTCATTTGAGTACGACTGAGAACACGCGAAACTTAGAGGGCGAGATCGTATGACTTGAGGGTTCGATGTTGGATAATCGGTAACTCAGTTACGCGATCGAAGTATAGCGGGATACGGCAAAATCGGAGAACGAGTCGATGCGTATGGAAAAGTTCGTTGCGAACTTGGATGTATGCGATGCGAGCTAAGTTGACGTTGAAACGGTTTCAAAGTTGACCCTTACGTTATCGAAATGGATACGGCGTATCGAGATCGATACGTAAGGAAACGTAAACGATGTGAAAATACAAAAATAGAGTGTGCCTCGCGCTATGAAATTTTGTAAGTAACGATACGAGAATGAACGAACTTGGTTGATCGTAAAATTTTGTGATTGATCAGGGCGAGACTATAACTCATCGACGATTGCTCGATGCGTATAACATCTCGTATGTCGACCGCGAAATAAGATAGACTCGAACTTAATGCGAGTAGACGCGTCGTGAATAGTAGAATCATCGACGGAGTGCATGACCTTACTCGGAGGATAGTTGCGCTAAGATTGCGCCGATAGAAATGGTTTTGTTCGGAAAACTTGGATAGTCGCATAGAATCGTCGGAATGTGATTTGGCTCCGAAATAAGATATAGCATGGTTCGTAGTACACTGTCCTTCGGTGATGATCCACAATTATCGAGCGTAGCTTCGGGGCAGCTGACCCTAGAAGACTTGACCGCTAAATCAAATTGAATGCTGCAGACCGTAAGATGACCCATGCGATATCGCATATGGGATTGCATCGATAACAAATTAACGCGATGCATGTTGACGATAAGTCTAGGCGATTGCGAGAATCGTGCTATGCACGAGAGAGAACAATAAGGAACTGACTTACGAGTCATGTCATTAGATTCAGATTCACCTTGCAATTGAGCTTGCGTGAATCGAACTCATATTCGATGTTGCGAGACGGATAAGTCGGGAATTTGGCTAGTGAATTCCTACTCGTTAGGAAATCGAATGTAAGATGCGTCATAAGGACATTCGTGCTAAGGCGGTCGTTGCCTTGAACATTGTCGACTCAAAGTAAATTTGTGTCGGATAGATTGTGGCCTTTGTGCAATGTCAATTTAAACTTGCGTCGGAAGGATTTGAGCACGGTGTCTAGGTAAGTCACCTAGCGGACGTAGTCTGAATGTTGATGCTTTTGCAAGTCAACAAAAGAGAACCATGTCGAGATAGGATACGAAGTAAAACATCAGAAATCGTTGGATAGTAACGCCGAACGCACGGCATTGCGGAGACTCGTTGTGATCGGATGCGCGACGGCTTGACACGACTCGTAAAATTGATAGTCCCGATAAAACATACAAAGTGAGAAATGCGATTTTTGAATCGCATCATGTGCCTTGATTTTGTTGGACGATCACGCATGTATCAATATGCATGTGCGCTAGAATTGCGAGAACAAGTAATAGAGCCAAGTCCGATAGAGAATACGAGAGGGTAAGTGATTGAGAATGAGGAGTTACATGTTAGCGTTGTTCAGATATCTTACAACTGAGCTTGGCTGAAATGCGTATATTGGTGGGACGCCTAAAATATGTGTATGATTCCAAACTAAGTTGTACGATCCAAACGATGGTGAGACGAGATCGTGGAACGATCTAATGAAACCCTTGGAAATTTAGTATTGGTTTCGGTTCGGGACGAACCTTATTTTGAGTGGTATATTCTGTAATGCCCCGCTCCGCACGGTGCATTATGCTAAGTCGTTGACTCGAAGAGTTGCGTTGACCCGATTAAGTATCGATACGAATCGATACGAGAGTTACGTTGTCCCGAGCAACGCATCGAACTAAGTCGATGCGAAGAGTTGCCTTGTCCCGAAAGAATGCATCGAGTGAATCGATACGAAGCGCCGCGTTGCCCCGAAGGATGAGTGCGTTGAATCGGCTCAAAGATTCTAAGAAATCGAATCGACCAAGGCGCAAGTCCGAATCGATGAAGTATTGATTTTAGTTGGTTTCGTGTGCAGGTTATACTTTGACACGAAAATATTAGAGGTCGATCTTCGACAATATTTAGTAAGGGGTCCGCGGAACCAAATCGACGCCTTGCGACGGGCTGAGACTTGGGCACGCTAAGGCAAACCGGACATATAATTCAACAAGCACAAAGTGCTCGAATGGCTAAGTCAGGAGAGTGGGCGTGCAACAAAGTTAGGGAATTGAGCCTAGATCGGCTCGGCGAAACGGCGAAGGCAAATCGACTCAAGGTGGGAGGATTGACTTCTTTTTACTCCTTCATTCGATAAGTCAAATATATCATTGTATGCTAAGTTAACCTATCGACGCCACGGGCGTGGTCCGATCGGAGATAATCATAACGTGTGTCGAACACTAAGTTAGTACAATTGAAATGAAATGTGCATCAAATGCACAAGTCGCTACGAAACATTGGATATCGCTAAGGCAAGCGCCTCGGTACGCAAGCCGCAATAACATGGGATAACTGTACTCGGCGAGTGCCTAAGTGCACGAACCATACCGTGCCTTCGTGCATGAGTTAGAACGGCTAGAACATTGAAAGACAATAGGCGAGCGCCCTAGCGCGCATGCCACGGACATTGAACGTGGAAATACGGCTTCGACGCGTGCAGCAAGTGCACGATGCAAAGGATAAATGATAAATGTGTCAAAATGTGCTTACGTGCACGAGATAACAAAAGATGGCTTCGTTGCGAAGGAATATAGTTGTGGCACGAATGTGGCAGAACTGTCGGATATGATATAATGCCTCGAAAGGTGTTCGGGACCTTCGGGTCGTTCGGTTGGCGAACATTGAGTTGAGGCATAATGCCATTGAACATTGAAACGAAGTAATAAACATAAGAACATAGAAAGTTAACGAAGGAAATACGAGATGGGTAATGCGGCATGGTGCCCTTCGAAATGTTCATGGCCTTCGGGCGTTCGTTGAGGACATTCGGGCGTTGTGCCAATTGAAATAGCGATAAGCGAACTTGCTTGGTTGTATGAAATATAAGATTCGTTGCATGGCCAAATGGTCAAATGGACTTAAAGATATAAAAGCCCGTGCATGGGTTTCCCTCGAACGCGGCGCGCCAGGGCGCTGGGACCGTTCGGCCTAGGAGGGATTCGTTTGAGTACTGTTTGCGCCACTTCGACCGGACAGGGTAGCGACCTTGTGGTGAATGTGTTAAGCAACTTGCTGCGATTATTTCGATGGCCTCTGATGTTGGTTAGCAACCGCACGGAGTTAACATTGTCTTATGTTTCGAATATAAGTCTATTCTAGCTTGACAAGCTAGTGACCTTCATATAGTTAAGGGCGATGGGTTTGGAAGTGCAAGGTATGCGTATATCCTGCATGGATGGATCCGAATAGAGGGCACTTATAACATGACAGGAAAAACAGATAAGGCGTATTCACCTTGCGTCGGTTGCAAGGGCGGGTGCGTCGATAAGCTAAGTTGCGCCACGAATCAAACACGAGAATGCTTGCTTGCCTATTCAATTCGATAACATGCTTGCTATAATAACATGCTTTACGCTTTCAAAGATGCCATGAAATTGACCCTAAGGAGAACATGGCAAGATCATAAGCTAAGTTGCATGATTCAACGTAAATATTAAACATGTTGGTTTGGAAAGAAGATCTTTGCTTCAGTACATGCGAGGACGAACGTACTGATCCCCCACCAGCTTCATACAGGGTGCAGGGAATGGATTGCTCGCGACGAAGCGTTGCTTGAACGTGTTGTGGCTTGGAATGCCAAAGCGCATTGAAGCGCGCGATCGCATTGACGCTTGGACTATGCAACTGGATTGATGCGGCCGAGATATAGAAGGCATGATGTATGGAACGGTGAAATCCTTTGTGGGCAAGAGAGAACCTGAGTATTGTAGCCAATATGGCAAATTCCGTTTGGGCTATCGAAAGCCTTTGTAATCTGATTTTGAATATCAATAAAGAGATTTGTTTCGTATACTCTGTTTTCCTTTCGTTGTGAATATCAACTTAAAAGATAACCATTTGAGAACTTGTCATCTTGCCTTGCACGAGCGCAAATCCAGGCTCGTGTGGCATCACGCCCCCTGCGAGGACAATGATTCGGGTAATTCCGGGTCGGGGCGTGACATAGTTGTAGAAGCATGGAATTTCACAACCAGAAAGCCCATGCGCCAGACACTACATGCGCTAGAACTCAGACGAAGAACTTCACAGCAAAGTCAAATAAGTATAGACATTTGAAGAAGGACTTTTTATTTATAAAAGTCTATTACATGTCTAGAAAAGGTTGTACAAAGGAGAAATTCTACAAAGGAAAGATCCTAAGCCTACAGCCAGCGGCCACCATGCGCCTTCAGATAAGCGCAGCGGCCACCATGCGTCTCCAGATAGGCGCAGCATCACTATGCGCCACCAGTAAGGCGCAGCAGATATCATGCGCCTCCATCCAGGCGCATCCCATCATCTCTTCAGCAGCTCAGTTATGTGCATCCCTTCAGCCAAATTCTTCCAGCCAGGCTCACCTGGCCGAGCAGAGCCCAGTTATGTGCCGCTCTTCCAACCAGGCTCACCCAATAAATGCTTCGACACAAAGCATTTAACCCTCTGGCTGGAACCAAGGAAGAGAAGAGCACCGCAAATGCTGTGGCCATGGGAGGCTTCGAAAGAGCCCCCAAAGCCGAAGGAAGACCGTGATCGAAACCGCGGCTAAAGGAGCAGCTTTCAACACAATCAAAGTGGGCGACACCCACTTTGAAGGAAGAGAGAGCCTAGCATCGCCATTCCGATCTACGGCTCTTCCGGAATAACGGAGACGAGGCTCGAGCATCCCTATCTTTGGATGCAACAGGCACCTTTCGCCTGCCTCAGAAGCCCTCGACTCCGTCTTTTGGATGTAACAGTCACCTTCAAGTGCATCAAAGACAACACAGCGTCTCATCTTCACCCTCGGGAGCACTTCGTCAGCAGAATGCACCCGTATGTTCAAGTTCATATTGGAAGTACGTGAGGGAATGAGAAGCAAATCTTCTCTCCATGCTACTATTTATAGGCCGGGCAGATCAAACCCACGTGCCAAGTGGATGGCCCTCCGAATTCCGTGCAATGAATTTACATTAAATGGATGAACCGGACGCCTCGAATTCAGCCAAACGGCTATTTATGGCACTCGAAGAGCGAGACAGCCGCACCATTAAAAGACATGTCCGATACGCCAGCCAGACAGCGCACCACACGGACGCGCCCTTCGGCATCAGGCGCATCACACAGACGCGCCCTACAGTACTCGGCGCATTATAGAGGGTGCGCCCTCACACATCTCCATACCGAGTGGAACGCCAACCGACGCACCCACTCAGCTGTCCATCGAACGTCACCAACATTAAATACTGAACTGACAGAGTTGGCAGCACGCCTCCCAAAGTTTGAACAGTTGACAGCTTTATTCAGAAAACGAAGCGTCGGCAACGTCAGCATCATCATGACTTTATTTCGACGGCTACTGCCACGTGGCCACTCCACCATCAGCATGCGCCTCTACGGCCATGCGTCCAAATCAGCATGCGCCTCAAAAGCCATGCGCCTCAGACTGCTCTCTGATCCCGAAAGAAAGAAGGAAAGTCGCCTGCATGCGCCTCAAAAGCCATGCGCCCCAAAATGGTTTGTAACTCCTAAAGGTTATGAGCCGCAGCCTCCGCCTGCGCCCAATCCAAGGCGCAGCTCACCAGATCACTCCTCTCCACCAAATTCGAGATCTTCGAACCATGAGTCGATGACACGTGTCTTTTGACTCAACTCGTCCAAGATTTCAGCAACGAAAAGATCTTCTCTCTGCTACGTGCCGGCTCACAACAGCAGTATGAAGAGTTCTCCCCCTCGATCAGGGCGCAGCATCCATGCGCCTCCATCAGCAACCTCCACGTGGCGTCCCCACACCGGTGCATCCTACATGCGCGCATGAGCAGCCAGCCTGCAAAACTATAAATAGAAGGATCATCCCCTTCACACACATACAGAGACTCAAAACACAAGACTCACAGAGAATCCACAACAGAGAATCACCGGAGAGGCAGTTATAGACACTCAATGTCTTCCTCCTCTCAGCAAGCTCCAGCACCCAGAGCAATCAACACCTTCAGAGAACCGATAACCGCCGTCAGCCGGTCAACGGAGTCAACGCATTACCACTCGCTCCATTGGCACTAAGGACCCAGCTTAAACAAAAGTGTACTCCTAGGACTACATCTAAGTCCTATATTGTATTACTGTTCTGTTTGTATTAAGATTTCAATCAAAACAATTTTAATGGCAAACAAGCTGGCGACTCTGCTGGGGACTTCTTTCTTCTCTACCGAGAAAGTCGTGTCACAGCCGACGACGTGAAGGTGGGCTCCTCCCACAAGACGCTGGTAGTGCGCCTCAATCAACAGGCGTACGAGGAGTTCATTTCTGAAGGAAGTGCAAGTCCTTCGAAGCGGCTGTCGAAGCCGAAGAAGACCCACGTAGTCTGGGTGCGCAAAGTCGACGCCTCGGGCACCACCGTTGAAGGGGATGCGCCCGTCCAGCCTTTCCTTCCTGCTGACGTCCTCAGCAGTCAAGGTGCGCCCGCTGATACAGCACATCTCTCGGGGAAGCGTGCGGCTGACCACGTTCCCCAGCCATCTTCCTCTCAGGCGAGGAAGATACGTCGACGGAGCAGGGGCGCAGCCAATGCCCCGCGCATCACTTCTGGTGCGCCGCAAAGAGCTTCTGTCTTTGACAGACTCACTCGCTGTAATGGCGAGGAGAATTTGGATGCTGAGTACTATGCGCCCCAGCGGGCTGGTACGAAGAAATCCAAGGCGGCACGGGCCATGCGCCACAAACGTGCTATGCCAGCAGCCGGCCAGAGGCACTCGCTTACGATCACGCGCGCTGCCGATGGCAAGCTGTACAAGGTTGACTCAAGTGCTTCTGTACCGACAACGAGTCGACCTTCAAAGTCCTCATCTCGCTTGGGCGCATTCACTGTGTGCACAACCAAGCCGAGAGAGGCAAACTCAGTGGTCTTGAACTCCCGCGCCTCCTCTGGTTGTGCGTTTGAGGTCCGTTCAAGTCACTTCAAATGCTGTGGTTCCCCCACTACTGATCGTGATGCCTGCTTGGTATTAGATCAGGGGGCGCAACACTCACCCAACAATCCCGGCGCTTGGCCCTGCCATACGCCTGAGAGGGGCGTGAGGGTAGCACTCTCCTCCAACGACTTGCACAACGTGATCACTCACAAGCGTCGGTCAGGAGAGTTGACCAACAAGCACGATGCGCCTCTCACGGGGCACACTTGTGCAGTGGTCACCATCAACTGCTGTTGCAAGACGGCAGTACCGCCAAAGCAGTCAGTCTTCCAACGACTACAATCATCGACACCCCTCCGACATCGCCTTGGGACGAAGGTGTCAGCAGAAGAGGAGCTAAAGGTTGCTTCATGCAACGTGATCTCCAATTCCTCATCTGTCCGGAAGACGACTGCCAATTCCTCGTCTTCATCCAAAAGCCAGCCGAGGAAAACCAAGGCAGTTGTCTCGACCTCTGGAGTGTTCGAAAGCACTCGGTCGAGGAAGAAGTTCTTGGAGGAAGCTGGGGGTAGCCAGACCCTTGTTGAGCCTCCTTCCGAAGACGAAGATGTCCAAAGCACAGCTGCGGCGGATCTTCATCAAGGCGACGATGGCCTCCCTGAAGCCCCTCAAAATGACGATGTCCTCCAGGACACCGCCGGGGGTAGTACTGGAAACGAAGAGGCCCTTCAAGACAGAGATGAGGGCAGTCAGGCCCTTGCAGATGCGCCTGTCGAAGACGAATTCCTGAATGTGGCTGGGGGTGGCCAAACACCAGGAGAAGTGACTCCCCCACATGAGAGCGAGGCTGAGAGCGAAGCCTCAACTAATCCATCCACATCCGGCCGTGTCATGACAGTATACATGACCGGGGGTGATCTTGAGACTAATGCGCCGCCACAGGACATTGTCCAGCGCATAGACTCGCTAGAGGGAGGACTCAAAACCCTCTCTACCTCAATGCAAGCACTGACTCAAGCAGTGTTTGAGATGCGGTCGGCCTTGATCAGGACACCTTCGCATGGTCCCGACCCAGGAGCCAATGGAGAGTCGAGTGTGCCCCTCCAGCGGACACCCTCAGACACAGAAGCACCCCGGACATCGGAGCCCTCAAACGCTCCACTCCAGGTAGTACCTCCTTCCCCGGCTCCTAGCTCCACGGAGGACCTGGTCAAAATGATCAAAGATCTGTGGGAGCGCTTCGAGTCCAAGAACAGGCAGGAGGAGCGCCAGAAGATGGGCATTCCCCAGCCTTATCCCCTTGAGTGGAACAAGGTGGTTTATTCCCCAAAGTATAAACTACAAACACTCATGCCGTATGACGGGAAGGACTCTCCACGACGGTACCTGACGTACTTCCAGTCGCAGACAGTGCATCTTCCGAAGGAGGACGCGCTCCTCACCAGCATCTTTGTTGGGGCCCTGAAAGGGGTGGCGTATGACTGGTACTGCAGCCTCCCCGATAATTCCATATCGTCCTTCGACGACCTGACACGCCTCTTCCTCGATCGCTTCTACGACGGTGGGAAGGACATGACGATGGCGTCTCTCATTGAGATACGCCAGAAGGACAAGGAAACGGTTCGGGCATTCATCGAACGCTTTCGTCAGGCCTGCTTCAGGCTACCTCCAGGCATGCCAGAATATGCGCTTCTCTCCGCTTGCAGTATGAACATGCTGCCTGCAGTAAAGCTCTGGCTTAACTCTACTTTCCCTCCCGACTGGAGCTCCCTAATCATTGAAGATGAAGCTGCAGAGAAGAAGGCGGCCAATACACGTCTTCTGGGTGTTAGCTTCCCCGCCTTTGACGATAAAGGGAAAAAGTCCGCAACTAACAACTCCGGACGAGAAACAAAGAGGAAACAGGCATTGACTGTTAATGCCTCGAAGGGCGCATCTGCGCCTACTCAAAAGCCTCCACTGGCACCTAGACCCAAGGAGGTTTATTCATTCAATGATGACGACACCCTGCAACTCTTTGAGATACTAAAGCAGGGTGACAAGATCAAGCTTCCGGACCCGAAGCGGCCCGATGAAGTCGGGAAAGTGGACAACCCGAGGTACTGTCACTACCATCGGTTTGTCGGACACCCGACTAAGGACTGCTACGTCCTCAAAAATTATATCCAGCGCATGATCAATGCGGATGTAATCTCCGTCGACTACGAAGAGAAGACAGTGTCAGCTAATGTGGTGTCACTTCAGTTCGGCACCTTGCCGCCGACTACCACACAAGATGGCGTCATCTCCATCCCTAAGGCGACAATGGAGGTGGTGAACTTGCCACCCACCCGTGACAATGTGAGTGGACTTGTCCCACTCACCACATCTCGAGGAGAGGTCCTCTGGGTCCACCCCGACCTCGTCTCCGAAGTAACTCAACCGGAGGTACGCCCTACCTCCAAAGCAAAAGGCAAGAAGATCAAGTCTTGCCGCACGGTCTCTTCTTCAACGGCAGAGGCGCTTCCTGTGGAGACGCGTGCACAACAGAACTCCCAGCCCGGTGAAGCTGCCGCCGAAGTGGTGCCTCCTGGCACCATTCCTGAGGAGGGTCCATCCAAGCCCTCAGCAGCCAATAAACAAAAGCAAGTGGAGGCCCGTTTCGACAGACCTCTGCGGAAAGAAAATGCTTCGGGGCTAGCCAAGCCCCACAATTTTGACATTCTGGCACAACTGGCCAGTACTCCTGCACGCTTGTCTTTGTTCGAGCTCCTGCGTCTCTCCAAGGACTCCCGAGAAGCTCTCTGCGAAGCTTTGAAGGATGCCGAATCCTTTCTCAGTCAGGTCAAGCAGCCTGAAGACCTCCCAACTACTTGTGCACACTGTCATTGTACGGATGAAGTTATCCCAAACATAACCTTCACCCAACAAGACATGCTGCTCAAGCATCACCGACATAACCGACCGTTGTATTACACAGGGTACATCGGTTCGGTAAAGGTGAGCAGGATTCAGATCGATCCGGGGTCTTCCCTAAGCATTATTCCAAAGGCGCTGCTATCAAAGTTGGGGATCCCAATGTACCGGCTGGTGCCTTCCAATACGACCATCAGTGGCTTCAACGCTAGCAAGAGCGAGCCACTGGGCAAGATCCGGCTGAAGTGTCACATCGGCAGCCTCAAAACTGAGGTGACTTGTTATGCGGTGGATGCCGAGGTCAACTACAACATCTTACTCGGACGACCATGGTTACATGAGTACATGGTGGTACCCTCCACGCTCCACCAATGCATGAAATATGTATCCACCAACGGCGTCATCCGGACGGAGTTTGCAGATATCGATCCCTTCAAAGGGATTGAGGCCTACTTCACCGATTCCGACTTATACAAGCCACTTGACGAGGAGGAAGCCAACGACGCCGATGATGAAGCAGAGACGGCAACAGAGCCGGACTTGGAGCCCGAAATGACTCCCGACGCCCCCTTGAAAATCCGATTGAAGGGCAAGCCTCCCCAGAAGGCGCCTCCAATGAGCATCAAGCTATCATGGAAAGCACCGACTCACGAAGCTCCCCTGAAGATACGCCTCAAGGGAAAGCCACCTCAAACAGCGGCTCCCCTGGTGGTAAAATTACAAGGGAAGGCGCCACTCATCGGAGGCGCAACCGAGGCACCTCTCAAGGTGCGTCTTAAAGGCAAGCCGCCGCAGTCATCCAAGATGCCGGAGAGGGCCCACATAACCCTCTCAGACCCCAAAGCCAGAGCGGTGGAGGACTCTCCTGATCCGGCACCAGTGCTTACAGACGAGGAGCTTGGCGAATATATCTCTGCTGATGTAGACGTACCCTCCTTCGACAATGTAATCCCACGGGATAAAATCTCGTACTTTATCAATAATAGAGCGTCTGTCAATTATTCTTGTCTTCCACACTGGAATGCCATGTATACATTAGATAACGCTCTACGGTCGTTGCAAACACAAGTAACGACCGTCTACCATAATCAAATAGTCCCGTCTCAAGGAGTCTTCATAGTCCCTCCACGAAGCCGAGACGAAGGCACCATCATCTCGGGCAAAATCGAATGTCGTCGGGACCTCCCGTCAATCGAGCCCGAACCTGATACCGGCAGAGAACAAGTCTATCGGTACACGGATGCGGCTAAGCACATCATCCAAAAGATGGGCTACGACCTGAAAAGCAATAAAGGCCTAAACTACGGCAAGGGTCGGCATCTCCCTGTCCGGCTTTCGATGCCCAATGGAAAGCCACAAGATTACTATAATCGGACTCGACGGAGGTTAGGCTATGTCACGCCGCCATCAACTCCAGAGAGTTCAGACGCAGAAGACATAGAACATTCCCACTCGTCTGAAGCATCGACGTGGGATTCCGATACCAGTATCGGATCAGTCTTCAGGAAAGTGCTGTCAGCTAACATGACATCGGCACAACCTCAGAAGGATGAAGGCGAAGACCAACCGCCGGAACCCTTCGAAGAGGAACCCTGGGCTCAACGCCTAGGAGAACAATGGGAGTCTCGTTTTGAGTTACGAGAACCTCCCACCGAAGACGAAGTCGAGCAGATCGACCTCGGGGATGGGTCTTCTTCTAAACCCATCTTTATCAGCAAAAGCTTGGAAGGAGAAGACCGAGAATCTTTAGTCCAACTGGCTAAGGAGTATATTGACGTCTTCGCTTGGAGATACGAAGACATGCCGGGTCTCGATCCACAGATCGCGATGCATAGGTTGAACATCTTACCAGATGCCAAACCTATCAAACAACAACAGCGACGCTTCCGCCCGGACATCATGAATGCCATCGATCAGGAGGTGGACAAGCTCTTGACCAGTGGCTTCATCCGTGAGGAACAACACCCGGACTGGGTAGCCAACGTCGTCCCTGTCACCAAAAAGAACGGGAAGATACGAGTCTGTATCGACTTCAGGGATCTTAACTCTGCTTGCCCGAAGGATGAATTCCCACTCCCAATCACTGATGTGATGATCGACAACACATGTGGCTTTGAACGCATGTCCTTCATGGACGGGTATTCAGGCTACAATCAAATCAAGATGTTCCCCGATGACGCAAAACACACGTCATTCAGGACTCCAAAGGGTGTTTTCTGCTACACAGTAATGCCCTTCGGCTTGAAGAACGCCGGTGCAACGTACCAACGAGCTATGAGCACCATCTTCCGTCAACATCTTCGCAAGACAGTTGAGTGCTATGTTGATGACATCGCAGTCAAGAGCCGCCTCAAAAGAGATCACCTACAGGACCTGAAGACGGTCTTCGATCTCATACGGGCACATCAACTCAAAATGAACTCCGTTAAATCCTTCCTGGGGGTTTCTAGCGGCAAATTCTTGGGCTTTGTCATCACGGCAAAAGGCATTCATGTCGATCCTGAGAAGACTAAAGCCATCCTCAACATGGACCCTCCGAAGAACCTTCGAGAACTTCGGGGCTTACAGGGACGTCTGGCATACATCCGGAGGTTCATAGCAAACCTCTCCGGCAAATGTCAACCCTTTACTCAGCTCATGAAGAAGGGAGTCTCTTATGTCTGGACAGAGGAGTGCCAAAAGGCCTTCGACGACATCAAGACTTACTTGACAAGCCCGCCAGTCCTAGTGGCACCTATCGCCGGCAAACCATTCCTCCTCTACGTCCGTGCCATGGATCATTCCCTCGGCCCTTTACTGGCTCAAAACAGCGATGCAGGCTACGAGCAAGCAATCTACTACCTCAGTCGAACACTCATCGGGGCCGAACACCGGTACAACCCCGTTGAAAAGGAGTGCTTGGCTTTGGTGTTTGCCATTCAGAAGACTCGTCATTACGTCTCGGGCCAGACAATTCATGTCATCTCCCGAGTCAATCCACTCAGAGTTCTCATGACGAAGCCAGGGTCATTAAACTCCCGGCTGGCTACATGGGCGATCCTACTAACACCATACAACATGGTGTTTGTCCCACAGAAGGCGGTCAAGGGTCAGGCTCTGGCTGACTTTTTAGCTGCACACCCCATCCCAGAATCTTCAAAACTCTATGAAGACATCCCGGATGAAGTCCAAGAATCAAACGTCACTGAAGGAAGCCCCGTTTGGCGGATGTTTTTCGATGGCGCTTCAAGAACGGGCCCCAACGGCCAAATTATCGCAGTAGTGGGGGTAGTCTTGGTCTCCCCCGATCAGCTGGTCATCCAGCGCGCATACTCTCTTTCGAAGCCGTGCTCCAACAATGTTGCCGAGTACAACGCACTCGTCATGGGACTCCAGCTAGCACAACAGCTGGGGGTGGATCATCTTGAAGCCTACGGCGACTCAAAACTCGTCGTAAACCAGATTCGGGGACAGTACGAGGTTCGCCATAAAGATTTGATCCCTTACCATGAAGTTGCATTGAACATCATTTCAACCTTCACTGGGTTCTTCATCGAACATGTACCCCGTCTACAAAACTTGGAGGCTGACGCTCTGGCTGGCCTCGCAGCCTCATTGGCCGCGCCCCTTGGGACTCAACACTATGTCACGGTAACTGGCCGAGACTTGATTTGTCTCAGAAACAACCTATGTTTACAAATGGCTCACGCCATGCCGACAAACACCGATGTTAATGTCCGAGACTAGAGATTCCCGTTCATCGACTTCGCCGTCTACGAAATCCTTCCGGAAGACCCGAAGGAAGCCGTCTCAGTCAGGAGACGCTCTCTTCGATTCTACTACGATACAGCCACTAAAACGCTGTACCGACGCTCCTTTGACGGGCTTCTCCTTCGATGCCTGTCTAACGAAGAAGCAGCCGAAGCTCTTCGAGAAGCTCATGACGGAACTTGCGGAGCTCATCAACCAGGTCCTAAGTTGCAAGATCGACTGCGACGTATAGGCTACTACTGGCCAACCATGGTTGTCGACGCAGTGGAATATGCTAAGAAGTGTCATGCATGCCAACTTCATGCAGACTTCATACATACACCGTCGGAGCCGCTACATCCTACAGTCGCCTCCTGGCCCTTCGAAGCCTGGGGCATGGATATTGTAGGGCCAATCACTCCTCCTTCATCAAGAGGACATCGTTTCATCCTGGCTATCACCGACTACTTCTCCAAATGGGCAGAAGCAGTTCCACTAGCAGAAGTAAAAAGCTCCAGGGTGGTCAGCTTTATCAAACACCATGTCATTTACCGTTTCGGGGTACCCCGGCGGATCATCCATGACAATGGTCCTCAGTTTATCAGCCACATTTTCAGCAGGTTCTGTGACAAGAATCGCATTCAAAACGTGGCCTCAACCGCCTACAATCCGGCAGCAAACGGATTGGCCGAGGCGTTCAACAAAACTATCGTCAGGCTGCTCAAAAAGGTCGTATCATCTAACAAACGCGACTGGGACGAAAAGCTTGGCGAATACCTTTGGGCCTACCGCACAACGATACGGACCCCAACAGGCAACACTCCATTCTCCCTGGTCTACGGGAGCGAAGCAGTACTGCCTCTCGAGATACAGATACCTTCGCTCCGCGTGGCAATCACAAACGATCTCACAGAAGAAGACAATCAACGTCGTCGTCTGCGGGAACTGGAGGCACTTGACGAAAAGCGTCTCCTAGCTCAACAACGCATCGAACTTTACCAAGCCCGTATATCACAGGCTTTCAACAAGAAGGTCAGGCAAAGAACTTTCCAAGTTGGCGACCTGGTTTTAGCAGTCAGAAGGCCAATGGTGTTAACTCACAAGACACCAGGGAAGTTCGAGCCCAAATGGGAAGGACCCTTCATCATTGAGACGGTATACTCAAACGGTGCTTACCGCCTCGCCAAACCCAATGGGGACTTGTTCATGATGCCCATCAACGGCAAGTTCCTAAAGAAGTACTATTCTTGACATCCTCCAAGACATGTATTTCCCCAAAACAACATCTTTTCACAAAAAATTAGACGCTTCCGGAACCCAGCTGTTCCGTAGCATCCTTCCGTAGAAAGATAACCACGTCCACATTACCTCTGAGTTGTCTCTCTACATCCTACAAAGCGGAACCTTATATTTCGTGAGCTTACGCTATCCTTCATGTTTACCACGTCCACATTACTTCTGAGTAAACATCCCGTACAAACAACTCCTGTGTTGTCGTACATTGATCGCAGAACTTCCACGTCCACATTACCTCTGAGTTGTTCAGCGTATCCCCCAGGATCATTCCTACCACGTCCATAAACACCTCTGAGTAGGAAGATTCTATCATTTGAACCTAATGATTGCCATGTCCACATTACCTCTGAGCAAACATGTTGGTTCCTTTATACTTATTATCTGTACCTAAAAACCAAGGTGCGCAAAAGATAATAGGTCCACATAAATCATCAAGTTCATGAGATCAAAAATGAACACATCACAAAGAGATAGTGTATTTCTTTATTTTTCAAAAGGAGTACAGAAATACGCTATTTCCCCAGCAAGAATTGCAAAAAAAACACATAAAAAGAAGAGAAGCTACAATCCCCGATCCTCCCCAGGGTGGGATGAGAGTTCTCTGACTCGACGTCTCAGGTCGGCAGTACAAGTTTCCACAGTCGCCTGGACTCGCAGCTCGGCTTCTTGACGCATTAACCCGACAGCCTCAGCGGAAGTTTTACTCTCATACTTCTCATCAAGCTGTCGTCGCTGCTGAGCCAAAGCAAGGGTCCGCTGAGTAAGAGTCGCTTCCTTCTGCTTGAATGCCACGTGTTCAGCCAGGACACGCTCAGCTTCTAGTTGAAGTTGGGCCCGCTGGTCTTCAAGACGGCGCATCTGAGCATCAACCTCTGCGATGTTAGCATCCACCGCAGCCCGCTTCTCCGTCGTCTTCTTCATAGATTGAGACAACTGCTCCGCTGCAGCCTCAGTCCCAGCCACTTCACGCTCCCAACTGATCACATCGGCTCGATGGAAAGCCTCGATTTCAGCAATCGACTTTCCTATCTCTGCATCTATCAAGACTGAGAGGTCATTTCGTTGGATACGCTGCAGTTCTGCGAGCCGCTCGTCCAGCTCCATCACCGAAACCTCCAGAATTTCGGCCATATGGTCATGGCCCTGGTGAGTGCGGATCAGCTCGATACAAGGCATTGCCAAAGCTTTTGCCGCCGCAAAGCTCCCCTTGGCACCTACCACTGCAGATACACCTTTCTCCAGCATTTTGTACACTCCCTCGACGAGGAATTTCACATACCCGTCGGCTTCCGCCAGCACCTGCGGCGTCATAGCAGGAGTTGAGAGAGCTACTACAGTTTGCGGACCGGAGGAAGATCCGTCGACCTCGATCTGAGAGGTTTGAATCTCGGCAGCAATAGGCTCTTCATCAACAGGGCCCAGACTGCTAGCCCGAGGAGCCGAAGGAACAGAAGGAGCCGGCGCATGCGTCGTGATAGTACCCCAAGTAGAAGGAGCAACAGAGGGTTCCACACCCTTACCCTTCTCAAGCCCGGAGAAATCACCGACGTCAACGGCCACCTCTTCTACCCCCGACATTCTATCAGCATCAGCCACCTCCCCCGGCAAAATGGGGAGATCAACATTTATCTCCTGGCCAGCCCCAGGAGACAAGACCGGCAGAAGGGTCTCAGTCTTCTCAAGTCCCTCCATAGGGACAGAATCTCTCGCTACCGCCTGATCGGTAGCCATCTCTATGTCCATGGTCGAAGCCAAGGAAGGATTCGGCAATGATTCGGCCGACCTCCCTTCATCATGACAAGGAGGGGAATCAACCCTCTCCTCTATCCTCACTGCTTCTGCCGCCCCCGCAACAGACTCCTGCAGCTCCGGAGCGGTGTCATCGGAAGATGATGAACTCCATTCCTCTTCATTACCAGGAAGCTGCGCACTTGCTAAACCTTCGATATGTGAAGCCTCCGCTGTGGCCGTCGTCACCTCGGAAGCTGCTGCACCCTCAGGTTCCCTCCTGACATAACCCGGGAATACCGGAACCTCCAGATGACAGTATCCTCCGGATCTTCCTCCATGAGAGACATCATTGTCGGCGGGATACGCACTCCAGACGAGCTCGCCATCTCTTCTCGCCTACTCCCACCCGAGTTTGGGGTACGAGGTTTTCTTTTTAGCGGCTCCTACAAAAGAAGATGGGACCTCGTAAGCGGCGGAACCAAAATCAGATTCAGTAGGATGTCCTTACCTCTTCGGATGCCGAATCCGATGACACCGTCGGTAACGATGCCTTCTTCTGCTTCTTCGACACAAGAGATTCAGCCCCTGTATCTGCACATCGTTTCGATCGATCGCCCGAGGGTTCTGCTTGTGATGCGGAGGGGGCACTCCGTTGACCCACCCCTGACGGACGATGCGGCCGGGCCTTCACTGGCGTATCCCCAGTCGCTGCTAACTGGGTGCCTGCGATAAGGCTGGTCTCCCTGTCATATCCGGAGGGCGGGGCAGCCATAACACAGTAAAACTTGGCAGCCGAGTAAAGAATGGGCAGCCGCGGATCGGGGACGGGCAACGTAAAACGAGCTCCGGTACATCCGGCATTATAATAATGCCAAGCTCGTGCACCATCCAACAAATTGCATAACCAAATTGCCGCGCAAAGCGGCTCGGCAAGTACGGTTCCAGGTAGCACTGATTCCGGCTCCGGTACACCAGATGGGACGGCCGGATACTTTGCAACCAGCGGAATCCCCATTGAGGCAGAGTGGTGGTACCTTCGCCCAGGTCCCTTAAATCCTCGTTGGCCTCAAAACCCAAATAGATGGGACCAACTTTGGTGATCTCCCAACCCTGAAGACGGGATAAAACAGAGCGTCAGTTTATCCCATTTGGAGACGTAATGGCACCAACCCTCCACCCGAAACTCTCCTGTCGGGTAGGAGCGTTCCATCAAAAACATACGATGTGTAAAAGTCGAAGCACTATAAGCAAACGTATCAATGGGTACATCACTGTAGAGGCTCCCAGGACGTAAAGTCCGCCAAGTGTAAGAAGACCCAGACCGTACAACGGTCAAAGCATCCCTTTGGTCGGAAGTAGAATCAATTTGGATGACACCAGTCACCGCTCCCCCCTGAGAAGGGGTAAGCTCCCAAGACATCCTCCTCTGGGAAATAAAGCGACAGAAGGACGTCAAAGGCCACTGACGTTCAAGTTGCTTAACAGTCATATGCACTCCATTCGCAGTAAAGAACCAGTCCTCCCTGACCTTCAGTACTGACGAGTCAGTAGAAGTGAGACGGTCTCCAAACAGGAACTCAGGCTTCAGGAAGGTCACTTTATCAGATGTGGAAGGTTTAATGACTCCACGCTCCATCATCCGTTTGAGGAACCAATACTGCTCTTCACGGATTAGGGTCATTCTCTCGGGAGGCTGATCCAGCATAAGAGCATCTTGAGCAGGGTTTATCACTTCCTCGTTATGCTCTACTCCCATTTGGTTGAAGGCAGCCTCCAAGAAAACTTCACTCAAAAGCGGGATTGCCATCGACACTAGTAAAAGATCAGAAAAAGTCAGAAGAGAACACACAATGTGTCTAAAGGAGAAAACTGCGGCGCATCATCAGGGTTTGAACCCATGCGCGTCAGTAGTATGACCTCGGCGCATCTTTAGGGTTTGAACCCATGCGCGTCAGCAGTATAGCCTCGCCGCATCTTCAAGGTTTGAACCCATGAGTGTCAGCGGCATAGCCTCGGCGCATCCAAGGTTTAAACCCATGCGCGTCGGCGGGCAAAGACCGCGGCACATCATTAAAGACTCAAGGCCTATGTGCGTTGGCGTACGGACAATGAGACTTACCAACCACCTCCGGCCGAACTTCGACAGGCCGACGGGGAACGACCGCCGCCGCAACTTTCGCGGACTCCTTCGCTTTCTCCTTCCCCTTGCCGGCAGTACCGCGAGGAGTCTTGGGAGCCATTCTCTCGAAGAAGGAGAAGTTAGGGTTTTGAAGAAGAAACTCTAAAGAAGCAGAGGCACAGAGAAGAAGAACCCTTTCTCTCTCCGACTCTTACCTATTTATAGGGCATGGTCGCACGCGTGAACAGATGACTTATGATCTCAGCCGTCGCCTCGGGTTCTGTGCAAGGATAGCAGCAAATAAGACCAAAAGATCATCATTAATCTTTTCGGTTACTGAGGCACCATCATCATTAACTGAGAAGAGCATGCGCCCGAACAGGCATGCGTCCAGAAATCATGCGCCCTGACCTCCATGCTTCTTATTCAAAGTATTCCAAAACTTATTCAAAAGTTTTGAAAACTTTGAAGGGGGTCTTGTAGAAGCATGGAATTTCACAACCAGAAAGCCCATGCGCCAGACACTACATGCGCTAGAACTCAGACGAAGAACTTCACAGCAAAGTCAAATAAGTATAGACATTTGAAGAAGGACTTTTTATTTATAAAAGTCTATTACATGTCTAGAAAAGGTTGTACAAAGGAGAAATTCTACAAAGGAAAGATCCTAAGCCTACAGCCAGCGGCCACCATGCGCCTTCAGATAAGCGCAGCGGCCACCATGCGTCTCCAGATAGGCGCAGCATCACTATGCGCCACCAGTGAGGCGCAGCAGATATCATGCGCCTCCATCCAGGCGCATCCCATCATCTCTTCAGCAGCTCAGTTATGTGCATCCCTTCAGCCAAATTCTTCCAGCCAGGCTCACCTGGCCGAGCAGAGCCCAGTTATATGCCGCTCTTCCAACCAGGCTCGCCCGATAAATGCTTCGACACAAAGCATTTAACCCTCTGGCTGGAACCAAGGAAGAGAAGAGCACCGCAAATGCTGTGGCCAGGGGAGGCTTCGAAAGAGCCCCCAAAGCCGAAGGAAGACCGTGATCGAAACCGCGGCTAAAGGAGCAGCTTTCAACACAATCAAAGTGGGCGACACCCACTTTGAAGGAAGAGAGAGCCTAGCACCGCCATTCCGATCTACGGCTCTTCCGGAATAACGGAGACGAGGCTCGAGCATCCCTATCTTTGGATGCAACAGGCACCTTCCGCCTGCCTCAGAAGCCCTCGACTCCGTCTTTTGGATGTAACAGTCACCTTCAAGTGCATCAAAGACAATACAGCGTCTCATCTTCACCCTCGGGAGCACTTCGTCAGCAGAATGCACCCGCATGTTCAAGTTCATATTGGAAGTACGTGAGGGAATGAGAAGCAAATCTTCTCTCCATGCCACTATTTATAGGCCGGGCAGATCAAACCCACGCGCCAAGTGGATGGCCCTCCGAATTCCGTGCAATGAATTTACATTAAATGGATGAACCGGACGCCTCGAATTCAGCCAAACGGCTATTTATGGCACTCGAAGAGCGAGACAGCCGTACCATTAAAAGACATGTCCGATGCGCCAGCCAGACAGCGCACCACACGGACGCGCCCTTCGGCATCAGGCGTATCACACAGACGCGCCCTACAGTACTCGGCGCATTATAGAGGGTGCGCCCTCACACATCTCCATACCGAGTGGAACGCCAACCGACGCACCCACTCAGCTGTCCATCGAACGTCACCAACATTAAATGCTGAACTGACAAAGTTGGCAGCACGCCTCCCAAAGTCTGAACAGTTGACAGCTTTATTGAGAAAACGAAGCGTCGGCAACGTCAGCATCATCATGACTTTATTTCGACGGCTACTGCCACGTGGCCACTCCACCATCAGCATGCGCCTCTACGGCCATGCGTCCAAATCAGCATGTACCTCAAAAGCCATGCGCCTCAGACTGCTCTCTGATCCCGAAAGACAGAAGGAAAGTCGCCTGCATGCGCCTCAAAAGCCATGCGCCCCAAAATGGTTTGTAACTCCTAAAGGTTATGAGCCGCAGCCTCCGCCTGCGCCCAATCCAAGGCGCAGCTCACCAGATCACTCCTCTCCACCAAATCCGAGATCTTCGAACCATGAGTCGACGACACGTGTCTTTTGACTCAACTCGTCCAAGATTTCAGCAACGGAAAGATCTTCTCTCTGCTACGTGCCGGCTCACAACAGCAGTATGAAGAGTTCTCCCCCTCGATCAGGGCGCAGCATCCATGCGCCTCCATCAGCAACCTCCACGTGGCGTCCCCACACCTGTGCATCCTACATGCGCGCATAAGAAGCCAGCCTGCAAAACTAAAAATAGAAGGATCATCCCCTTCACACACACACAGAGACTCAAAACACAAGACTCACAGAGAATCTACAACAGAGAATCACCGGAGAGGCAGTTCTAGACACTCAACGTCTTCCTCCTCTCAGCAAGCTCCAGCACCCAGAGCAATCAACACCTTCAGAGAACCGATAACCGCCGTCAGCCGGTCAACGGAGTCAACGCATTACCACTCGCTCCATTGGCACTAAGGACCCAGCTTAAACAAAAGTGTACTCCTAGGACTACATCTAAGTCCTATATTGTATCACTGTTCTGTTTGTATTAAGATTTCAATCAAAACAATTTTAATGGCAAACAATAGTGGCCACCATCTGGCTGGAAGGTCGGTAGATCCTCTGGAGCTGCTCCAAAATTTGGCCACACAAAACCAGCTGGGTCAGACCCCAGAAAGAGCAAGTGCCACAAAGGAGGCTTCACTTAAGAACTAAAACCAGCAATCAGCACAAGATATAAATAAAAGTAAGAACTGGAAATAAAGAGAATACACCAGGATGATATTCGACGAGATAACCATGGAACTATTCAGATAACCAGGTTACAACCCGTAAACCAAACAAGGACTGTGGTTGTAACCCTTCGTCTGAACAGAACTTGGAATTCTTACCATTTATCGGTAAAATAAATACAAGCATTCTGGTCATTCAATAATCTGGAACAAGATCAGGACAAGACTAGACTGGTTAGACTCCATCCAATCACTTCACGGCCAAGCAAGAATTACGGCTCGATACTTTAACTAACTAGGGTTGTCACAAGCCTAATTACTAACAAGATGTAGGGAGATAATTTCACAGCCACAAGCCCTGCAGACCATCCAGGTTACCCGGGTTAAAAGATTAGAGTTGTATTCAGGTGGGTACATCGTTCAAGAAACGAATGTACCTTTAGGTAGCTTGAAGGGTACAACACATGACAGTGTGCTGGAAATGTGCCCTACTCGACGGCAGGCTACAGATCCCAAGGCGTACCCAGGTAACGGGATTGCCTGTAGCTGGGAAATCTCGTCATGACTAATTTATTAATCTAGTTATTAGCCTTAGTCCATTTTAGTAGGTACTCCTGACCGTGGTACTCAGGAGCCCATCCTAGACATGATGCAAGACAGGACTAGTTTATTTATACAAGCACAATCGCCCACGGTGTCCAGGTTATTATACAGGTCATGTCATTACAAGTAGCCGTCGTAACAGCCTATCAAGATATAGCATGTCAGGTTATCAGGTCAAGTGTACTAGTCAAGAGTGCGCCACGACGGCCACTATCAGGTCATGTCAGGTTACTCATGTCAGGAGTGTACCACTACGGGTCACTATCGTGTCATGCTCAATTATCAATTCTAAACGTATTACATAAATTCGTGATTATCAAGTTCATGACAAAAGACGTAAGGATATAAAATCGACGTAAAATATCTAATAAAATATCAATATACAGGGCTATAGAAGAGCCAAGCTTTAAGGAAAATAAAACCAAACTAACACGCTGACATAAGGCCAAGTCTGCCAAAGGCCATACGCTCAGTGCAAAAGTCATACGCTCAGTGCAAGTCATACGCTCAGGTTAAGCCATGCTCAGGTTAGGCGTATGCAAGTCATACGCTTCCAAAAGGTAGCGTATGTACTCCATACGACTCTTCGTCAAGCAAGCGAGCGTATGCGAGTCATACGCTCCCAAAAAGGCAGCGTATGGGGTCCATACGACTCCTTGTCAGGCAAGCGAGCGTATGCGAGCCATACGCTCCCAAAAAGGCAGCGTATGGGGTCCATACGACTCCTTGTCAGGCAAGCGAGCGTATGCGAGCCATACGCTCCCAAAAAGACAGCGTATGGGGTCCATACGACTCCTTGTCAGGCAAGCGAGCGTATACGAGCCATACGCTCCCAATAGGCAGCGTATGGGGTCTGCGCTGCGCTAAAGAGAGTGCACAACTCAGTGGCACAAGCTAAAAAGCTCGTGCACTGCTCAATGTCTTCTCCAAACAGCAAGAACTCCATGGGTTGAACCCAAAGCTTCAAAAGTCCATAACTTGGTCAAAATAAGTCTAAATCTAACTTTTCAAAGGTCAAAATTGGGTAGGATAAAATTCTCTACAACATAGAACCATCAAAACTTGAAAACAAAGAAGCTTGATAGATCAAAACCACCAAAATCCAAAAATAAATAATTTCTAGATCTACAAAAATTAAAGCCTCAAAATGGAAAATGACAAGTTCTAATGTGTCTTAGAAACATGAGAAGGAGCTAATGGAACAATAAAAATGAGCTCTCTTATGGAAGCAAGTTGTACTTGCCTAGACCTCTCTCTTCTCTCTTTGGTAGGTGAAGGGAGTAAATGAGGAAGAAAAAGATGAATAATGAAGAGAGAGAATGAAGAGGGCTAATAAATACAAATGGTGCTGGTAGGTAAGGGTTCACCTTGGGTTCATCATGAACCCAATCAAAACCAAGCCAAGCCGAACCAACCAACCCGAACCAGGAATAAACCAAGCCAAGCCTTGAAGAAAACTAAACAAAGAATCATGCAATACAAGAATAAATATGTACACGTATTCCAGAAATACGTAATACGAACCACAGGCATTACAGGGCACATGGCTTTTGAGGTGCATGCGAGGCTTTAGTAGTGACTTAACTCCAGTCTTTCGGGATCAGAAAAAAGTCTGGGGTGCTTGGTTTTTGAGGCACATGTAGAGCTTTAATGGTGACTTTCCTTCTGTCTTTAGGGATCATTGAAAAGTCTGAGACACATGGCTTTTGAGGCACATGCAGAACTTCGGGTGCATGGCCGCGGAGGCGCATGCAAGTGGTTGGATGACCACATGGTAGTAGCCGTCGGAGGAAAGTAATGATGATGCTGACGTTGGCGATGCTTCGTCTTCTGAACTGTTCAGACTTTAGGAGGCGTGCTGCCAACTCTGTCAGTTCAGCATTTAATGGTTTTGACATTCGATGGACAGCTGAGTGGGCGCATCGGTCGGCATTCCACTAGGCGTATGGGGACACATGGGGGCGTATCCCCTGTGATGTGTTTGGTGTTCAAAGGGAGCGTCTGTGTGATGCGCTTGATATTAAAGGACGCATTTGTGTGATATGCGGTCTGGCCGGTGCATCTGCTTTGTGACACATCTTTAATGGTGCGACTGTTACGATCTTCGAGTGCTTTAAATAGCCGTTTTGACTTGGCTAAATTCGAAGCGTCCGGTTCATCCATTTAATGTATATTCATTGCATGGAATTCGGAGAGCCATCCACTTGGCGCATGGGTTTGATTTGCCCGGCCTATAAATATTGGCATGGAGAGAGTTTGCTTTTCGTTCTCTCACGTTCTTCCGACATGAACTTGTTTACTCGGATGTATTCTGTTGATGAGATGCTCCCGAGGGTGAAGATGCGACGCAATGTCTTCATTGATGCACTTGAAGGTGACTGTTACATCGAAAAGTCGGAGTCGAGGGCTTCCGAGGCAGGCAGAAGGTGCGTGTTGCATCCAAAGATAGGGATGCACGAGCTTCGTCTCCGTCATGTGGAAAGAATCGCAGATCAGAATTGCGGTGCTGCGGCTTTGGGGGCTCTTTATTCCTTCAAAATGGGTGTCTCCCATTCTGGTTGTGTTGAAAGCTGCTCCTTTAGCCGCGGTTTCGATCACGGTCTTCCTTCGCCCTTTGGAGGCTCTTTCGAAGCCTCCTCTGGCCACAGGTCGGCTTGCGGTACTCTTCTCTTCCTCGGGTTGGGGAGCTCTTCCTCCAGCTAGAGGGTTGATTGCCACCCTCGTTCTGCTCAATAAATGCTTCATTAGTCGAAGCATTTAGACGACGGTGAGACTGGCTGGAAGAGCGGCACATAACTGGGCTGCTGAAGGGATGCACATAATTGAGCTGCTGAAAAGGATGTGCCTTGCTGAGGGCGCATGGCGGGATGCGCCTGACTGAGGGCGCATGGTGATCGCTGTGCCTGGCTGTAGACTTAGGGTCTTTTCTTTTTGTGGAAGTTCTCCTTTATACAACCTTTTCTAGACATGTAATAGACTTTTATGTAATAAAAAGTCCTCTTTCAATGTCTATATTCGATGTTTTTGCTGTGAAGTACTCTGTCCGAGCTCTGGCGCATGTAGTGTCTGGTGCATAGGATTTCTGGTCCTGAAATTTTATGCTTCTACAAGACCCCCTTCAAAGTTTTCAAAACTTTTGGACAAGTTTTGGAATACTTTGAATAAGAAGCATGGCGGTCGAGGCGCATGACTGTCGGGACGCATAGATACTCCGAGCATCAGTGACGGGGTGCATGCTCCGCTCAGTTAATGCAAATGATAACGCCTCGATAACCAAGAAAGATTAATAATGATCTTTTTGGTTTTATTTACGGTTATCTCTTCACAGAACCCGAGGCGACGGCTGAGGTCATACTTCATCGGTTCACGCGTGCAACCATGCCTATAAATAGACGTGAGATGGAGAGAGAGAGAGTTCTTCCTCTCCTTGCCTTTGCTTTTAGAGTTCTTCTTTATAAAAACCCTAGCTTTCTTCTCTCAAGCAATGGCTCCCAAGACTCCTCGTGGCTGTGCTGGCAAGGGACGAGGCAAAGGGAAAGAACCCGTAGAGGCTGTTATGGCTGATGTTCCCCGTCCACTTGTTGAAGTTCGGCCATCGGTGGTTGGTGAGTTTCATCATCCCGTTCTTGTATCATACATGCGTCGACGCGCATGGACCTTGAATCTTGATGATGTGCTGAGGTTCACCGACGCACATGGGTTTAAACCCTGAAGATGTACTGAGGCTCTACTACTAATGCGTATAGGTTTAAGCCCTGAAGATGTGCCGAGGCTCTACTACTGACGCGCATGGGTTTAAGCCCTGAAGATGTGCCGAAGCTCTACTGCTGACGCGCATAGTTTTATGCCCTAAAGATGCGCCGAAGCTCTACTGCTGACGCGCATGGGTTTAAGCCCTGAAGATGTGCCGAAGCTCTACTGCTGACGCGCATGGGCCTGATGCGCTCTTTGGTGAGAAACGTGACTTAGATTCTTTTGTTGTGTAACATCGCTGAATCTTTGCCTTCTTTGTTTGAACACCAGTGTCGATGACTGTCCCACTCCTGAACGAGGTGCTTCTGGATGCTGCCCTCTGCCAGATGGGAGTAGATTATGATGAGGAGGTGATAAATTCTGCTCGAACTGCTATCATGCTAGATCAACCTCCCGAAAGAATAACTCAAATCCGAGAACAACCGTATGGGTTCCTCAAACGGATGATGGAGCGTGGTGTTTTAAAGTCTGCCACATCTGATAAAGTGACCATCTTGAATCCTGAGTTCCTGTTTGGGGACCGCCTTACCTCTACTGAAGCAAAGGTGTTAAAGGTCAAGGAAGACTGGTTCTTTACAGCAAGGGGAGTGCACATGACCGTTAAGCAGCTCGAGCACCAATGGCCTCTGACGGGTTTCTGTCGCCTTACTTCCAAGAGGAGGATGTCTTGGGATCTAACCCTATCTCAGGGGGGAGCGGTGGCAGGCATCCTAAAGATCGACTCTACCTCAGATCAAAGGGATACTTTGACCGTCGTGCGGGTTGGGCCTTCTTTTACCTGGCAGACTCTACGCCCTGGGAGCATTTATAGTGACGTTCCCGTCAATACATTTGCCTTTGGCACTTCGACTTTTGTCAATCGCATGTTGTTGATAGAGCGATCATACCCGAAAGGTAAATTTCGGGTAGAGGGTTGGTGTCATTATGTTGCCAAATGGGACAGGCTGACACTCTGGATGCTGTCACGGTTTCAAACCGAACTCCAAGAGATGGGGCTGACTGCCACGATCCATGCTACTCAGGCAGGTGTTGACATCAACCGGCATATGTTCCTCACGCTCCTGGAGATGTTTGATACCCATATCGGGACCTTCTTCACTCCGGTGGGGGAGCTAGGCCTTGCACTTCATGAAATGCACGAGGTATCAAAGCTCCCTTGGGGATTAGAACCCTATGAGGAGTACTTCCCGACGAACGAGGAGTTCCAAGTCCTGGAGGACAAAGCTGAAGAAATGATGGCCGTCTTCAAGGAAGTGGCGAGTCATCATTACTATATGCAGAAGAGGGATAAGAGCGGATCGCAGCCTCATGTGACCGCCTGAAGGGATTACGTCTTCAAGCAAGACAAGGAGGATCCCTCTCAATTTACCACTCTGCCAGCGCTTTTCCGTAGCGAAGTGCTTTCCGAAATGAGCAGGTCAGGTGAGAAGAATCCCCAGGAAAACGAGGATCAGGAGTCGGATGAACGCTCCTATAGCTGTTTCTGGCACCTAACTCATCTGATGTCGTCGAAAGCAGTATTAGCTACATATCTGATGGTTTGGCTTCGAGATTACGTTTTCTCGGGCAGGTCAGGCTCTGTAGAGAGGGTAACCCGGAACTTAATCCTGCCAGCAGTGAAGTTGGTTTTCGGCCGGCGTTTGGCTCTTCTCCCCGCGATGGTGAGTAACCTGCTACGAGGTTTACGGGAGTTTGCGGGAAACGTGGTTCATGATCGCGGTAGGAATGACAACTTCCTACGTGCCGAACTGCCATTTTACTATCTAATGGGGTGGTTAACTTTACACCATCCAAATGTAATGAGTCCGGGTTCGGAAGACGACCATAGGACTGGAGATGCATTCCTTCGTCGTTTCTACCAGAGGAGCTGGTTGCATTCTGGCGTCCCAGTTTGCAGGAAGGTTTTATCTCGCCTTCAGGGGTGGAAGATCACCAAAGTAGGACCTGTCTTTTCGGGTTTTGAGGCTGGTGAGGATTTGATGGATTCGGGTGAAGAAGCCACCACTCTGCCTCCATGGGGATTCTGCTGGTTGTAAAGTATTCGGCCATCCCATCTGGTGTACCGGAATAGGAATCAGTGCTATCTGGAACCGTATTTACCGAGCCGCCTTGCACGACAATTTGGTTATGCTCAGCTGATGTTGGATAATCCCAGTATCACCCTGGGGTATACTGGAATTTTGTTGGATGGTGCACGAGCTTGGCATTACTACAATGCTGGATGTACCGGAGCTCGCTTTACGCTGCCCGTCCAGAATCCGCGGCCGCCCATTCTTTACTCGGCCGCCAAGTTTTACTGTGTTATGGCTGCCGCGCCTCCCGGATATGATAGATAGATAAGTCTTATTGCAGGTACCCCATTAGCGGTGACCGGGCACGTATCGGCTAGGGCTCGATCGCACCGTCCGCCAGAGGTGGGTCATCAAGGTGCCCCTGTCGCATCCCCGGGGGGTCAGGCCGAACCTTCGATTGATCAACCGAAACGACGTACGGGTACAGAGGTTGGCTCTTCTACGTCAAAGAGGCAGAAGAAGACATCGTCACCGACTGTGTCATCGGACTCGGCATCTGCAGAGGTAAGGATGTCCCACATAGTCTAATTTAGGTTCAACATTTTATGTAACCAATGCTTCCTTTTTGTAGGAGCCGCTAAAAAGGAGGCCCCGTACTCCAAAATCTGGTGGGAGCAGGCCAAAGGAGATGGCGGGCTCGTCTGAAGTGCACATCCCGCCGATTATGATGTCTTCCATGGAGGAGAACCCGGATGATGTTGTTGTCATGGAGATTCCAGCATCCCCAGATTATGTCAGAAGGGAAGCTGAGGATGCAGCAGCTTCCGAGATGATGAAGGTCGCAGCGGGGGCCTTGTATACCGAGGGTCCAGCAGACACGGGGCTTCCTGGTGATGAAGTGGGGTGAAGTTCGTCGTCTTCGGATGACGTCGCTCCAGAGTTACAAGAGTCTGTTGCGGGGGCAACAGATGCGATTGGAACAGAGGAGAGGGTTGATTCCCCTCCTTGTTATGATGAGGGAAGGTCGGCTGCATCATTGTCGAGCCCTACTCCAGACTCAGCAGCAGAAGCTGAGGTGGCTACCGATCAGGAGGTAGCGACAGATCCTGTCCCTGTAGAGGGATTTGATGAGGAGACTCGTCTGGCGGTCCTGACTTCAGGGGCGAGTCAGGAGGCAAGTGTTGATCTCCCCATTCTGCTAGGGGAGGTACTGGCTGCTGATAGCACGTTAGGGGCTGATGAGGTGGTCACTGACATCGGGGGTTCTTCCGAGTTTGGAAAGGGTAAGGGTTTGATGGAACCCTCTGTTGCTCCTTCCACTTGGGGTACTATTTCGACGCCTGTCCCGGCTTCTTCTATTCCTTTGGCTCCTCGGGTGTCACGACCCGCACCCTAGAGTTAGGACACGAGAACGTAACAACACCCAGCCTACGCCGCAGTATCGGCGGTAGAACGCTGTCCTAGGTCTCAATGCATCTAACAGTATAAGACTAAACAGTTTATACTCTCCGAATGGGGGTGACATAGCAGAATGTAAACTCAATCACATCTAAGGTAGAGCATAAAGGAAGATAGATAAAACATGAAATTGAAAAGAGATACAACAGATAGAAGTCTAAGTGTCTAAGATACAAACTCAGAATACATCTCAAAACCCAAATACAGTAATCCATAAATACAACTCAAGATGACTGAAAATAAACTATAAGCAAAAACCCTAGCTATCTATGCAACCTCTACTGTCTTCTCTAGGCTAGCAGGCAACCTCCAGGCTATCTGTAAAATTTATCAACAGGTCCAGTCAGGACAGGAGCGAGCACACTACATCTCAACAAGTCATAACAAGAAAAGAAATGTAATCATGCTAGAGAATAAAATACAGGATCTGAAGAAATAGCATAATGTAAAAGAGAGACTGTAAGTAAATATCTATGATATATAGAGAGAGACAGTGCTAGTGATTCAGAGTACAGGATAAACATGTGAATGGCATGGGACTGATTCATGATTATACTACTTGGAATTGATTCATGATTACACTACTTGGAATTATTCACATGTTCATTTATACTCCCCCATCCCCAATCAATACACAAGGATCTAATCAAGTTATGTTAAGATTCATGATTATACTACGTTGCCCATAAAGGGTGATTTATGAATTGATTCGTGAAGGCTCGATGATCATGAGGGTACATGAGTCACTAGCTGATTCCTGAAGATTCATGATAATAGAAGCATGAGATACGTGATGTAAGTGAAACACACATGACAAAAGTATCTGATGCTCCCGAGAGGGATAATATCTCATGAAGGAATCCATATAGTACCAATCCGTGTTACCAACGTGTCAACATCAAGTAAGTTAGTCTAAAGCAGAAAATATAATCCTAAATATGATATGAAATGATCAGAGAATGTACTCCCCTGATATCTGAATGTCCAAGGTAAAGATATTGTCCGAGGAGAGATGCCTGGCTCCTAATTAGAATAGCACAAGTCACAACATGTCCAGAAGGGTAATATAAAGCACTACAATGCATTCTACATGAATCTAGGTCAAACTAGGCCAAAGTCAACCCTTGGTCAACTCTGGTCAACTGCACTAGTCAAACTAGGTCAAACTAGGTCATGTCCTAACCCAGTAAGTCTTACTAGGCCTAACCAAGACTATCCTAGCAAGCACACATCAATACAAGGCTATACAAGCCAACATACACCCAACTCTATATAGCATGCAATTATTCAATACTCAAATAGGCAAGAATTCACATTGGATATACACTAGGTAATCTATTACTTTAAGATATATATGTCTACACATATATACACATGCATATATTGGTATTCAACATTAGGTCTATAATCATGGCATTTCAAATGGTTATATAAACTTATATATTACAACACAATATGCTAACATATATATAATATACATACATAGCTAAGTTAACTATATTCATAAATACTTATTTAAGAGGCTATGTGTGTGTATGTGAACATGACAAAGGGGCAAGTAAGGGTTAAATGGGCATACATAGTGTATACATATCAAAGAGTGTCAAAGTGTAAGTGAACAATGTGTCAAGTATGATAGTGTCAACATAGTGTAAGGGGGTACATGAGGTAATATAGGATTTGTGTTAACATAGAACATTACATCTCATTAACTTGTATATTGCATACATTACATCTATTATTACATTACATTCATGCTTGCATTCATTCATCATTAATTTATTCTCTTGCACCACTATATGCACCATACATTACATACTATAGAACCTACATATTCATTACAAGCCATACTTATACATGCTTACATTAGATAGGATACTTACACCTTATACATCATTTATTTAACCATTTACTCATGCTTGCATTCTCTATTTAATTACATAATGTATATACATTAACATGGATTAAAATCAAATAGAACATTATATTACACACAAGGGTGCACAAAATGCATATGCCGAATAGTAACTCCTACTAATAATCAATACTGTACCATTTCAGCATGAATTAAAATTTAGGATTAAAGTATGTTATAGATCTATGTGTTAGCTTTCCGAATCTTCAAACGGATCGCGTTTTCGTTTTCGAAAACTCCCGGAATCGCGAAAACACCGAGAACGCATTTGTCTTTCGTATAGCTGACACTCAAATAATTCTCCAGAAAGTTATAGAAAGAATTAGGCCTATTAATACATGTTTTTGGAAAGCTAACTTCAATATGCTTCTTTTAAAAAAAACGGGAGATTAAACCGAGCTTTGAGCTAGAAGTTATGACATTTCTAAGTTAGGGCTGAAATTAAAAACGTGAATAAAAATCATGACGGATTTAGGTAGTTTGAGACAAAAGAACACAAGTATATAACATAATATATCAAGAACTCACTCTCTACACTAATATATATATATATATATATGAGACACTATAGAACACATCTCCAATACAAAAATATGAGATTAAACATGTAATAATTCATTCATACATAACAACAACACATAGTGTTTTCAAATTTGGGATTTTCCCACATGGACACAACCACAACACAAAGGACACTCCTATGACCTCCAAATGGACACAAAATGGACACAAATGGAGATACAACCATGGGGGTCATTCCTATGGGTTCAAAATAGACCTATATGCATGAAAAAATGAAAAGGAGAAGGGATTTATACCTCCCGGTAGATCGAATCGAAGAAAAGCCTTTCCGGAGCGACACCGACAAGTAGAGATTCCAAAAGGACACGAACGAGCTCCGAATCCTCCCAAACTTGGGTAGCTTCCTCCTTGGCTAGAATGGAGAAGGAAAGAAGAAGATTTGGTGGTGAAATGGAAGGATTTGGTGGAAAAATTGCTAGGGATTGCTCTCTAGGAATTTGGGGAAGAACAAGAGAGATAGTGTGGATGAGAATAATGAAATGAACTTGAGCCTATCCTCTCCCAAAGTGGCTGGCCATATGGGGCTATTTGTCCTATTATGGTAAGGTCCAAAATGCCCCCACTATCCTATTCTATGAGTATTAGGAAAGGGCTAATTGGTTGGGGCTAAATTAGTCATTCTAAAGTCTCTAATCACACTAACCTTATCCATAATAATTAGTCTAACCTCTAACTAAAATATTTCTATCATGTGGACTAAAATTAATATCATGTGGGCCATGCCTAACTAGTGTGTGGGTCCCACTAGAGTCAAACTACCCCCGGGTTCCCGTTTCAAGTCGGATTGAGTTGAAATTCGAACCCGACTCAAATAACCCCAAAATAATGTCATAAATAATAAAATAATATCAAAATAATTTAAAGAGGTCAAATGCAAAAATATCCTTAGGCCCAAAATGACATTAAAATATTATAATCACATGGTTAGGCTCTAGGTCAAACAGTCTCTAGGGTTTCACTAGCAAAACGTCAAAATCACAAGTCATTGATTTAAATAATTTTAAAATGATTTAAAATCACCAAAAATCATATCATGAATTAAATATCATTATTAAAATAATTATAAACACAAAATTTCAAAATTACCCTCATTTGGGAAACTGGGTGCTACAACTCTACCCACCTTAGAAAAATTTCGTCCTCGAAATTAAAGATCGATAGTACTCCTTCTAGAGCCTCTAACCTACCCAATATCTAAGGTAACACTTCCTAACACTGGAATAATAAACGGACATCTAAAAAGTGTCAATCTAGGAATACCTCCAATACTGCTCTACTGTACGGCGGTAATGGAACTTCAATAGAATATGGACTGGAACCTATATCCAAGGGACTGGACCTATTTTAAAGTGGTCTTAACTAAGGATGAAAAGGAACTGATCATAGGCTATATGTATGCTCAAACTATTATCTTCCTATTAACCATCTATTAATACATTCTATTACCATAGGAACGATGCATTACTAAGACATATAGGCCCCTACCTCTCATAACACATTTATACTCACCAAAAGACTAGTACATCCTATCAAGGCTGATACTATAATCTCTCCTAAATCTCCTAAGCTACATGTTTATAGACACACATCCCCACATCAAGGACTAACACATATATATCTACAACTGATACTAATGGAGTGACGTCCCTATTTCCCAACAATCAAGGTCTAAATTTTTTTTATCTAAATCATGCAATTTGAAGGAATAGTATACAAGGTCAGGGCATACCGTAGCAGTTGGAAGTCTCACCTAGGTACACTAATCATTCTAGGTCAAAACAGTACTATGGTATCAACACACAAACAATCTAGGGTGTCCTAATTGGAAAGGTAAGGGAACAACAATCATCAAGGTTGTAGGGCTGTCTACCATCCTATATGAAAATTGGTCATTAACAAGCAACTAAGAAATTATTAAAAGGTTACTATTCCATAAAATGGCAAAAATTAAAAATTTTGGCACAACAAATCACAAATTGATTTTTGTCTTGACACGATCTAAGTTGATCAATTTCGGGATAAAACGAGATTTGGGCAAGAAGGAAAATCAATGAAATCAAAGTATGAGCACGAGCATCCAATGATGGAGGTTCAGGTCATGATTAAATTTAATTCGACTGAGTACGAATACGAGGTTCATAGACGATGAAAAGATTTCAAGGAGAATTGTCAAGGCTGTCGCGAATGAGACTCTAGGGTCAAGTTTAACTATGTCTCTATTCTCGTAGATTGATACATAAAAAAAGCGAACCAAAGTGCAATAGGTTGATCAGACCATCATGTACCGGTTCTGATTAGACAATATGTTAGTGGGTGGCCACCCAATAAAATATGTCATGACCAAGCTCGAAAATAGATAAGCTTGTAAAACTAAGGCTAATTTAGCAGCACAAGATATAAGGGTGGTAATGATGAAAGAAATTACATAGTCCAAGTTTCTTAACCAACGGGTCAAGTAATCAGATAAGGTACAAGGTTAAGCATCTAAGGAAACAAGCAGAACACCATCACATGTCGGGTCGAAAGAATTGAGTCAAGGCTGGATTTCTAATTGAAATAAGAAGAAATTTAGTATAATGGCAAGAGGTTATAGTTTAGCCAGTTGACCAGAAAATTATATCAAGAAAATAGAGTACAAGAAGACGGGTTTTAGTGGGACATGATATACCTACATGAAGGTGAGCTCGTCTAGGTCTTGTATATAAGATATGTTGGAGGGTAACAGCTAGTATTACATTCCGAATATCAAAGTCACAATAAGGAACATCAAGGATCTCAATTAGAAAGTGGGAGTTCAAGAGGTGGTAATTAATGCACAAAAATAATGAAGATCGAATTAGTCATCTGCTTCTGATACTCTTAAGTTCATCTGGTCATAACTTGCCAATCATATCTTTACCTCACCAGTCTCCATATGAAAATTTAACCTTTACTTAAACCCTTACCATGACTACTGTAGGCAATTCCCAATTTCCAAACATCACTCTTGAAGCACAACCCTCACATTTAGGAATCAACATTAATCATTTATTTAAATTTTCAAGTTCTTTCACCTTGTCTTAAATTTGACCCAAAATCTCTAAATCCCGTTTACAAATTCCTTGAACTTGTTCAAATTGTTCTCCTCGTATTATTTAATTTAAATCTCTAGGCCTTACAAAACTTATCTTTCATCATAAAATCAACTTTCGCATTTTCTTCGACATACACCCTTGAATATTATTCTCCTAAAAATATTTCACAACAATCTCTAAACTTCCATAACTTTTTGCTCTCTATCCCTAGTCATTTCCTCGTAACATCTTGTTTAATATCCTTATTAAACACAATTAACTTCTCTTTTCCATTACTAACCTTCTACATAGCCTCAGAGTAAAAGTTTTTCCCAGAATCAATAACCAAGATTTTCTAAGTTCTCAAAACTAGGTTGACCTCTGATATCCTCATTAGTTTTGAATACACCTATAAACTATCTCATAACCCCAAAATTTCTCTAAATGTAATTGTTTTCAGATTGACAGTATACATCTCTTTATTCTATTCGAGACCTTTACCACATTTCTATCTCAAGTTTCCATATGGAACACTCCACATTTGATTTTCTTTAGATCATCATAAAATAACCAGTTACGTCTTCTCTGAGCTACATAAATTACGTCACTTCCTTAACATTTCTCAGGCAAAATGATATAAAGATTCAAGAGTTGTCAAGGTATAGCTGACAGAATTATATACGAGACAGGGAATTGATATAATCAGGACAGGTATATAAGACAAGGAATGATGGTAGTAAAAATATTGGCAGAAAAAGAATGATAATAGAATCTGTTCTGCTTATCTATTTAAAAGAGGGACCCATTTTTTTTGAAACAAGAATTATAATACCAAATCCAAAATAAGGCCTAGCAAAATCATTGGTTTATTGTATTAAGAAGAAATAAATTTTTGTAAGAAGTTACACAAGGTTTATAAAAATAGCTAAAGCTACATCCTAAGTAAACAATGAGAAACAAAACAAAACAAAACAACAATAATTCCTTCTCTTTTTTTTGAATGACTGAAACAAAAGTAGCAAAAACATGTTCGAAAATATTTAAGGTACAATCTGATAATCATATGCGTCTATCCAAAATTATGGTACTCTAAATCCTCGTCATACTAGTGAGCAAGGCTACGATAATCACAGAGTCCTTGACTTATGCACATACCTCTAGAATCATGGTTTTAACATTTTCGCGATGCCGCTAGCTTGGCTACGAAAACCTTAAATTTCCACACTCGAGAAATATATCCAAAATCAGACTATATGTCCTCACTATGCTGGCTAATGTGACTATAGAAGACAAGATTTTCATAACTTAGATGACCTAGCCCATATAATTTCATCTTGCCAAAAATTAAATTAAATCAACAATGAAAACCAAAAAAATCAAATTTATCAACGAACATCAAAATTTAGAAATGAACAAAATCCTTCAAATCATATAACTACAAACTCGGATGCTATAGCTAACATCAAGATTCAAATTTCAATAATCTTCATCAAAATCAATAAATACAAACTCAAATTCAATAATAATCCATCAAAATCAAATTCAATAGCAGAAAGTAAAGATAAATCAAATCAAGGAAGAAGAAAAGAGTTTTCAAATCGGAGTTAAACAAGATTCTCAAGGGTCGTCCCAGGAATCTCTCAAGGGATCCTAATTGTGATTGAATATCTTCAAAAATATATCCTAATCCTACTGCAGGCTGTAGTGGTACTCTAGTTCGAATTCCACTACACAAACTCGATCTGCATGGGCCACCACTAAGAACGTGTCACGACCCGTACCCTAGAGTTAGGACACGAGAACGTAACAACGCCCAGCCTACGCCACAGTATCGGTGGTAGAACGCTGTCCTAGGTCTCAATGCATCTAACAGTATACGACTAAACAGTTTATACTCCCCGAATGGAGGTGACATAGCAGATTGTAAACTCAATCACATCTAAGGTAGAGCATAAAGGAAGATAGATAAAACATAAAATCGAAAATAGATACAACAGATAGAAGTCTAAGTGTCTAAGATACAAACTCAGAATACGTCTCAAAACCCAAATACAGTAATCCATAAATACAACTCAAGATGACTGAAAATAAACTATAAGCAAAAACCCTAGCTATCTATGCAACCTCTACTGTCTCCTCTAGGCTAGCAGGCAACCTCCAGGCTATCTGTAAAATTTATCAACAGGTCCAGTCAGGACAGGAGTGAGCACACTACATCTCAACAAGTCATAACAAGAAAGGAAATATAATCATGCTAGAGAATAAAAGACAGAATCTGAAAAAATAGCATAATGTAAAAGAAAGACTGTAAGTAAATATCTATGATATATAGAGAGAGACAGTGCTAGTGATTCAGAGTACATGATAAACATGTGAATGGCATGGGACTGATTCATGATTACACTACTTGGAATTGATTCATGATTATACTACTTGGAATTATTCACATGTTCATTTATACTCCCCCATCCCCAATCAATACACAAGGATCCAATCAAGTTACGTTAAGATTCATGATTATACTACGTTGCCTATAAAGGGTGATTCATGAATTGATTCGTGAAGGCTCGGTGATCATGAGGGTACATGAGTCACTAGCTGATTCCTGAAGATTCATGATAATAGAAGCATGAGATACGTGATGTAAGTGAAACACACATGACAAAAGTATCTGATGCTCCCGAGAGGGATAACATCTCATGAAGAGATCCATATAGTACCAATCCGTGTTACCAACGTGTCAGCATCAAGTAAGTTAGTCTAAAGCAGGAAATATAATCCTAAACATGATATGAAATGATCAGAGAATGTACTCGCCTGATATCTGAATGTCCAAGGTAAAGATACTGTCCGAGGATAGATGTCTGGCTCCTAATTAGAACAGCACAAGTCACAACATGTCCAGAAGGGTAATATAAAGCACTACAATGCATTCTACATGAATGTAGATTAAACTAGGCCAAAGTCAACCCTTGGTCAACTCTGGTCAACTGTACTAGTCAAACTAGGTCAAACTAGGTCATGTCCTAACCCAGTAAGTCTTACTAGGCCTAACCAAGACTATTCTAGCAACCACACATCAATACAAGGCTATACAAGCCAACATACACCCAACTCTATATAGCATGCAATTATTTAATACTCAAATAGGCAAGAATTCACATTAGATATACACTAGGTAATCTATTACTTTAAGCTATATATGTCTACACATATACACATGCATATATTGGTATTCAATATTAGGTCTATAATCATGGCATTTCAAATGGTTATATAAACTTATATATTACAACACAATATGCTAACATATATATAATATACATACATAGCTAAGTTAACTATATATTCATAAATACTTATTTAAGAGGCTATGTGTGTGTATGTAAACATGGCAAAGGGGAAAGTGAGGGTTAAATGGACATACATAGTGTATACATATCAAAGAGTGTCAAAGTGTAAGTAAACATTGTGTCAAGTGTGATAGTATCAACATAGTGTAAGGGGGTACATGAGGTAATATAGGATTTGTGTTAACATAGAATATTACATCTCATTAACTTATATATTGCATACATTACATCTATTATTACATTACATTCATGCTTGCATTCATTCATCATTCATTTATTCTCTTGCACCACTATATGCACCATACATTACATACTATGGAACCTACATATTCATTACAAGCCATACTTATACATGCTTACATTAGATAGGATACTTACACCTCATACATCATTTATTTAACTATTTACTCATGCTTGCATTCTCTATTTAATTACATAATGTATACATTAACATGGGTTAAAATCAAATAGAACATTATATTACACACAAGGGTGTACAAAATGCATATGCCGAATAGTAACTCCTACTAATAATCAATACTGTACCATCTCAGCATGAATTAAAATTTAGGATTAAAGTATGTTATAGATCTATGTGTTAGCTTTCAAAAACTTTAAACGGATCGTGTTTTCGTTTTCGGAAACTCCCGGAATCGCGAAAACACCGAGAACGCGTTTGTCTTTCGTACAACTGACACTCAAATAATTCTCCAGAAAGATACAGAAAGAATTAGGCCTATTAATACATGTTTTTCGAAAGCTAACTTCAATACGCTTCTTTTAAAAAAACGGGAGATTAAACCGAGCTTTGAGCTAGAAGTTATGACATTTCTAAGTTAGGGCTGAAATTAAAAATGTGAATAAAAATCATGACGGATTTAGGTAGTTTGAGACAAAAGAACACAAGTATATAACATATTATATCAAGAACTCACTCTCTACACTAATATATATATGAGACACTATAGAACACATCTCCAATACAAAAATATGAGATTAAACATGTAATAATTCATTCATACATAAGAACAACACATAGCGTGTCCAAATTTGGGATTTTCCCACATGGACACAACCACAACACAAAGGACACTCCTATGACCTCCAAATGGACACGAAATGGACACAAATGGAGATACAACCATGGGGGTCATTTCTATGGGTTCAAAATAGACCTATATGCATGAAAAAATGAAAAGAAGAAGGGATTTATACCTCCCGGTAGATCGAATCGAAGAAAAGCCTTCCCGGAGCGACACCGACACGTAGAGATTCCAAAAGGACACGAACGAGCTCCGAATCCTCCCAAACTGTTTCGATTAACAAAATGCCTTGGAGGAATTGGCTTTTGAAAACAAAAACTAGAAGAAAAAAAGTACAAGAAGTACAAATTTGATTCTGGAAAAGTATTGCTATGGAAGTCTAATTCGTAAATGATCACTTTGTTCCTTGGACCGTATGATGATGATGAAGATCATTGCTTGAAGTAGAACAAATTGGAAGAACTAATGCACCAGAAAGGTATCGACGCACTTGGGCACTGATGGCGAGGCCGAATGCTTTCCTGTTTTGCTTCACTTTGTTCTAGAAGAAAAGTTGAAGAAGGATGCTCTAGAGAATCAAAATCTCGAAGCTCTGATCTCTGTATTCTCTCCTGTCTCTCCCCGTGTGTCTGTTGTATGAGAAAAATGAGTCTATTTATAGACTGGGACTTTCGTACGTAAAAGAGCATCAACATCTGTCGTTACGCTAACAACTGCCCTCCACGATCAGAATCATCCTCTGTATATCCTGACACGTATCCCATCATTTCAGTAAGAATAGGATACATCTACACACGTTCTTCGAAATAGGTGGCATAAAGACCACGTAGGCACACCACGTTCCAAACTGGCCAGAACGAATCGGGCGTAAAAAGATGAGCGTAAACTAGCTCTGTCATGGGTTTCCAGCGTAAAGTGGTTATCGAATAACCTTGAGCGTAAAATGGCTCAAATAGACTTCACGCACACATTTTTTTATGAGCGTAAGGACTCATGTAAAACCCCGTGCGTAAAAGAAACCATTCAGTGAGCGTAAAGTAGCTCGATCTCTATAAATGACAACAATGGTCTTTGTATGAGACAAATTCCATTGAATTCTGTGGTAAATGCCATCATTAATATCTTCATGTCAAAGTCTGCATTAAATGCGAGATTTGTAGCTTTTGTCCAGCGTGAAAGAGGCTGCTCAGTCCTTGGCGTAAAATCACCGGTGTAGACCCAAGCGTAAAATGATCAATCTGCTTAGGCGTAATACAATTAGCCTTGTCTTGGGCGTAAAGAAATTATCTGCTCTATTAGGCGTGAAGCGGGCCACTTACGAATGAGATGACTCTTTCTTTGAAGCACTTTTTACGCTCCTACAAGACCCCTTCAAAGTTTTCAAATGTCTCCAAAATTTGAAACACTTTGAACAGAAGCGTAAAAGTTAAGATTTGCTGAGCGCAAAATTCGGGATACGTAACAGACATCCGCGTAAGAGCGGGGATATCCAACAGTCAGCGTAAAGTTCAAGAGAGAAAAATAATGTTGGTCAACACTTTAACCGTCACAATAAATTTTCTTCTTCGTAACTTTCAAATGTATCTTCATCTTCCCGAGTGAGCGGTTTCCAATGAGGAATGTGAAGAGTCATTTTAATTTGTATAAATAAGGACAAACTCTTTACTCTTAATATTCATCCTCATAGTTGATATGGCGCCAAAGAAAGAGCCAATTGTGGAGGGTGCTTCGGTCGCCAGGCTTAACCTCGAGATAGAGAACGAGCGAGCGCAAAATCTTCTAAAGTGCTTTGGGCTGACCCCAGCAGTCTTCAGTCGTATTGATGGTGGTCCTTCAACTGCATACGAGGGACCGGGTGACGCAGAAGCATTCTTTTGTCTGATGCGTCGCTCTGGGATTCGCAGTATGCGTGAGTTGGGTGCATCCCTTTGTCAACCCAAAGAATAATAATATTCTGTGTACTACGACTTTTATATGTAGGGAACCGCTCCCATCTTTTATAAATAAAATATTTGATGTTTTAACCCCATCTATGAACGCGCATTTGTTTATGCATTTCTGTTGACTGCTTCCGTGATTGTTGATTCCTGAGAAACAAACCAACACGTGGTATCTATCTTATGGTTACAAGATCCTTTAAATAAGATCTTCTCCCGAAATAGGCCCATCTTAATAACTTCTTCAGTCTTTATAAATAGCCGAGAATGTTTCATGTATTCTCGTACTCATCCTCCTGAAGATAGCTTTCTGCGATGTTGTTCTTCAAATAAGAGATGGCGGAGCTTTTCAACGTCGTTCCCTTGCATGGCCGATCATTAGGCGCAGATTCAACCATCATTAGAGCCAAACCTTTTGACTCAAATGGCAAGTTCGATCGTAAGTAAATTTCTGTCTTCGAATTTCTTGTTTTTTGAAAACAGCTATTTTACGAGCGTAAGGCCTTGCTGAAGTACTGGCGTAAAAGTCGTGCTGAAGCACTTGGCGTAAAAAGCCTTGTTTGAAGTACTGGCGTAAAAGCCTTGTTTGAAGCACTGGCGTAAAATCCTGACTTGCTATCTGTCTTTAGTTAGCGTATTTGATGACACTTCTTCTTCTTTATTTTCTGCAGAAGCTTGGTTGAAGAGCTTTTTCAGAACTGGCATTGGTGATTTTGACGCTGTGAAGAGCGTTCTTCTGACACCGACATCATGGAGCTCATGCGCTTTTGACGCGCAAATAAGACAACTCAGAACTCTTCGTGAGATAGAGGGGTCTTCCTCCGTTGGTAGGAAGAGCCTTTATACACGGAGAGTTGGATGGTGGAGTCAACTCTACCCCGAGAAATCGGGTAGTAGAGTTTCTTTCACGGCAGAACTAAAAATCGTATCCCAATGCTGGATACGTTCCTATCTCCTTTGAGGTGCTGCCCCTAATCCACCAATTGTATTGGCAGCAACACGCCTTCGGGCTGCCCTACTCTGGGGTTCTCCTCTCGTCTGAGAGATAAGACCAGAGTTTGATTCCTGCTGTTCTGATTGCCACGGGGGCTCAGACAGTAAGGAACTGCCACTGTCACGCCCCAGAACCAGAATACTGGAGAGCGGGGGCAGACATAGCCAGCTACGTATATTGAAATAGAATACATCTCAACTATACGGTCACGGCTGTCTAGATATGAGGGTTTACTACAAGCCAGCAGTCTCTTAAGGTCAAGCCTATTGTCTCAATCTCAAGCAATTAACAGAGTTACATGATGTTAGAGCATCAAATATATATATATAAGGCGTCCCAAATATTACATATTGGATGATCATGAAGCTAGTCGTACAAAATGATAGGACTAGCAAGAGTTCAGTCATACATGATCAACCCTAGGATTTGTTAATCATGTTTACAGCCCGTAGGCAGACAGTAAGTAAATGTGCATCGAGCTAACAGGTGCTCGTCGGCTAAACGCCTCAAAAGAATAAATTTACATATAAGTGGGTGAAACAAAAAGAAAAACCCACTCTTGGCCCGGGTTTCGTCTAGTTGTCACCATTGGGCTGGAAGCTTGGTAGATCCTCAGGAGCTGCTCCGAAATCTGGCCACACAAAACCAGCTGGGTCAAAACCCAGAAGAGCAAGTCCCACAAAGGAGGCCACAAATAAGAACAAAGCCAGCATATCAGAACATAAAGAATAAAAGAAAGTGCAAGTAGTAAGGTACACAGGGCGATAAACGACTAGGGACGTGGAACCATTCCGGGAGCCAGGTTACAATCCTTAAACCAGACAAGGATCGGGGTTGTAACCCTTCGCCTGAATAGCTCACTGTCTCTACTCATTTATCGTTAAGATAAGTAAAACAAACATGCTCAGGGGATAGCAGGTACTGGAGCTAGACAAGACTTAGACAAGGCTGGACACCATCCATTCACAATCGGCCAAGCAAGTACTACGGCTTACTACTTTAACTAACTAGGGTTATCACAAGCCTTAATTACTAACAAGATGCAAGTGAGAATTTCCAGTCCCAAGCCCTGCAGACTATCCAGTTATCCTTCCGCGGGTTGAGAGTTATAGGTGGGTACATTGTCCGGGAGATAAATGTACCCTTAGGTGACTTAGAGGGTGCAACACATGACAGTGTGCTGGAAATGTGCTCTACTCGTCGGCAAGCTACAAGTCCATTAAAGCGCCCAGATAACGAGATTGCCTGTGACTGGGAATTCTCCATGTTCTAGCTTGATCTACTCATTAGCCTGATCCAATTTAGCGCGAGTCCCTGGCCGTGGTACCCAGGAAGTCACGTCCTAGACATGATGCGAGACAAGACAAGTGGATTGTACAAGCAAGCAAGCAGGAACACCCACGCTGTCAAGTTGATTATACGAGTCAAGTTACAAGTTACAAGTCAAGTCAGGAGTGCGCCGCCACGGGCCACTATCAAGTTATCAAGATAAATCATGTCAGGGTGCTTGTTAGGAGTGCACCACTACGGGTCACTGTCATGTCAGGTTGGTCATGTCAGGAGTGCACCACTACGGGTCACTGTCGTGTTATGCTAGGTCCTTGTCATACCATGCCATGTACAATAGACATTCCAAACATATTAAGTAAAATCAAGTTCATGACAAAAGGCGTAAGGATATGAAATGGGCGTAAAATATCTAATAAAATACTAATATAAATAGGACTATAGAAGAGCCAAGATCAAGAAATAACAAATTCATCATAGACAAGTAAGTTGTGCAGGGTATATACTGCGTAGGGTGCCAAGTGCGCAGAGTGAGTTGCACAGCAGATGGATTGCGCACAGGAGGATTGCGCAGGGGTGGATTGCACAATGGTCGATTGCGCAGGGGCTACTTTGCGCATGGCTGGCTTGCGCATGGCTAGCTTGCGCCAGCGCAATCCAGTGCAGGGCAAAGCACTGGCCAAGTGATTGCGCAATCGGCCATGCGCTAAGGAGCACGGGCCGGGGGTACGCAAATGGCCATGCGCTAAAAAGCGCAAGGCAGAGGGCTGTTCTTCCTGGCCGAGAGCAAGTCCAAGAACACCAAGAACTTCAATTATTCATAACTTTGTCAAATCAAAACCAAATCTAGATTTTCAAAGGTCTAACTTGAGTAAAATCGAATTCTCTTCCACATGGAAGCTTCAAAACATACAAAATCAAAGTTAAATAGATCAAAAACATGTAAATCCGAAAATAGTAAAAACCTAGATCTAGAACAAAGGAAACTCCAAATCACAAAATGTCAAGTTCTAAAGTTGTTCTCCATAGCCTAATCTAGCTAATGGACAAATAAAAAGTGGTGCTTATTTGATGGCAAGATGTACTTGCCTAATGGATTGGGGAGTTGTGGAAGAAGGAAGAAGAAGAAAATTAATGGAGAGTAAAGAGGAGAGAGAAAGTTTGGTGGAGATATAATGAGGGTGGTTGTGTTGTGTTGAGGGTAGAGTGTAGGTTAAAGTGTTCCACTCATGATGAACCAAACCAAACCAACTTTCACAAAATAAAACCAAGCCATGGTCCAAAACCCATTTACGAGAAACCAAAATCCACAAGTCGAGAAAATTAAAATACGTGCCAAAATCAAATACGAGCATAAATACGTAATACAGGAAATGGGGGTGACAACTCTACCCACCTTCAAAGAATTCCGTCCTCGGAATTTAATCAAGGAGCTAGAGATTGCCACGACAAGCTATACCAAGCACAGACAAGCTACACTAAGCAGTTCAATCATACAATCATACAATGCAAGCAAGGAAAGGGAAAGCATAAGGCATAAGAAAGACATTATATCTCACGAGTCAAACAGGTAGGGGTATTACGATCGGATGTCGTCCTCACGCTCCCACGTTGACTCACCTAGAGAGTGATGACCCCAAGCAACACGAACTAAGTTAATAGTCTTGTTCTTGAGCGTCTTTTCCCTCCGGTCCAAAATAGACACGGGCCTCTCCTCATACGAAAGGTTGGTACCAACAACCAATTCCGAATGATCTAGGATATGGCTCGGGTCCGGGATGTACCATCGTAATTGGGACACATGGAATACATCATGTACCTCACTTAGCGACGGCGGAAGAGCGAGACAATAGGATACATCGCCTACTCGCTCCAGAATATCGAACGGCCCTATATACCTAGGACTAAGCTTTCCCCGTACGCCAAAACGAATGACACCGCGGGTAGGCGAGATCCTAAGGAATACATGGTCGCCGACGGCAAATTCTAAGGGACGCCGATGAGCATCGGCCCAATGGCGCTGGCGATCCTGAGCAACTCGGAGGTGATCTCTGACTCTCCTGACCACTTCAACCGTCTGTGAAATCAGTTCTGGACCGACCATCTGCCTCTCTCCGACATCGTCCCATGCTAACGGGGATCTGCACTTCCTACCATACAGAGCCTCGAAGGGTGCCATCTGGATACTGGCCTGAAAACTATTGTTGTACGAGAATTCCACCAGGTGCAGGTGATCCTCCCACGAACCACCGGAGTCAAGGGTACATGACCGCAACATATCTTCGAGAGTTTGTATAGTACGCTCTGACTGCCCATCTGTCTGTGGATGATATGCTGAGCTGAACTTGAGACGAGTCCCCAAACTTTGATGAAGACTGCGCCAGAAGTGCGATGTGAATCTCGTATCCCTATCTGATATTATGCTGACTGGCACTCCGTGAAGTCTGACGATCTGCCTGAGATACATCTCTGCTAGCTGCGCCGTCGACTGTCCAACTCTAAATGGAAGAAAGTGTGCCACCTTGGTGAGCCTGTCCACAATGACCCAAATAGCATCTCTGCCTGCCGGAGATTTGGGTAACCCAGTCACGAAATCCATGGTTATGTGTTCCCATTTCCATTCTGGGATCGGTAAGGTTGAAGAAGTCCAGCTGGTCTCTGATGTTCAGCCTTGACCTGTTGGCAAACCAAACATCGAGAGACATACCGGGCTATCTCCCTCTTCATACCATTCCACCAAAAGTGCTGACGAATATCTCTGTACATCTTCGTGCTGCCTGGGTGAATGGAGTACTGCGAACTGTGAGCCTCTGCCATGACTTCCTGTCTGATATCTCCACTGGGTACACAAAGACGCGTATCGTGTCGAAGTGTACCATCCTCATGAATACATAACTCTGGCCTTCTCCCTGCCTCGCACTCTGCTCTGAGCCGCTGAATCTTGGAATCTGTTAACTGTGCGGTCCGGATCCTCTCAACTATGGTGGACTGAATCTGTAGGCTGGCCATCAAGGCCACATTGGAAGGAAAAACCACTTCAATTCCCATCTTCTGAAGATCCGCCAATAGCTCTGGTTGCGCCGTCAGAAAATAAACTCCGGCTCTCCGGCTCAACGCATCTGCTACAACGTTGGCCTTCCCTGGATGATGCTGCAAATCTACATCGTAGTCCACCAGTAGCTCGAGCCATCTTCCCTGCCGCATATTAAGATCCTTCTGGGTGAAGACATACTTCAGGCTCTTATGATCAGTAAATATCTCCACTCTGTCTCCGTACAAGTAGTGCCTCCACAACTTAAGTGCAAACACTACTGCTGCTAGCTCCAAGTCGTGGGTCGGGTAATTCTTCTCATGATCACGGAGTTGACGTGACGCATAAGCAATTACCTTCCCATGCTGCATCAAAACACATCCCAATCCTCTGCCTGAAGCGTCGCAATAAACTGTGAATCCTCCGGTCCCATCTGGAAGGGTGAGAATGGGAGCCGTTATCAAACCTCGCTTCAACTTCTCAAATGATTTCTGGTATTCTGCTGTCCAAACGAATGGCACATCCTTGCGGGTCAGCTGGGTCATCGGCGCTGAAATCCTTACAAAATCAGAGACGAATCGCCGGTAGTAGCCGGCCAATCCAAGAAAGCTGCGAACCTCTGCCACTGAACTGGGTACTGGCCATGCTTCGATAGCCACAATCTTCTGGGGATCTACTTCCACTCCTTCTCTGGTAATGATGTGACCCAAGTACGAAATGCGATCGAGCCAGAACTCGCATTTACTGAACTTGGCGTACAACTGGTGCTCTCTGAGAATCTGGAGGACAATTCTGAGATGCTGCTCGTGCGCTGCTTCACTCTTGCTGTAGACCAGGATGTCATCAAGGAACACTATCACAAACTAATCCAAGTAAGGCATAAAAATACGGTTCATGAGGTCCATGAACACCGCCGGCGCATTGGTCGCTCCAAAGGGCATAACTAGAAACTTCCAATGCCCGTACCTCGATCTGAACGCCGTCTTCGGGATGTCCTGCTCTCTGACTCTGATCTGGTGGTATCCTGACCGCAAGTCTATCTTCGAGAACACTGAAGCCCCTTTGAGTTGATCAAACAAGTCATCTATCCTCGGGAGAGGGTATCTGTTCTTGATTGTCACTGAGTTCAAGGTACGATAATCAACACATAGCCTAGACGTACCATCCTTCTTTTTCACAAGAAGCATCGGGGCTCCCCAAGGCGATCCACTAGCACGAATGAATCCCTTGGTTCTGAGTTCTTCAATCATCTTGTACAAAATCTCCAACTCTGAAGGCGCCATTCTGTAGACTCGCTCTGACACTGGTGCTATCCCGGGAATCAAGTCAATGGTGAACTCGATCTCCCGCTCTGGTGGCATCCCTGGAAGTTCCTCTGGAAAGACATCTGGAAACTCTTCAACTATCCGGGGCAATTGCACTGCTGCTACTGCCATCCGCAATACTGGAGGAGATGGCTCTACTGTGCCTCTGGAAAATAAAAACTCTGGCTCTCCGGGAATACTAAAGACAACTCTGCCAACATGGCAGTCTATCCTAGCATAATGGTTCCTCAACCAATCCATGCCTAGGACTACATCATAGTCTGCTATAGGAAACTCTATGAGCCTAGCGGGAAACTCTCTACCGCTAACTACGATCCGACACGAGGAAAATACTCGATTGACTCCCACATGACCGTTACCAATAAGTATATTGAGTCTCACTGATAATGACTCGGGCTCCAATCCTATCCGTGTCGCGAATCGTGCATACATGAATGAATGCGATGCACCAGAATCAAATAATACAGATGCTGGAAAAGTATTGACGAGAATAATACCTGCCACTACCTCACCTGGTGCAACTTCTTCTTCCATGGTCATCATCATAGCCTGACCTCTAGCTGCGGGTCCCCTCTGCTGGAAACCCCTCTGTCGGTTCTGTGCTGGAGCCTGGGTGAACTGCTGCTGGTTCTGCTGATGAAAGGCCTGGGCCTGAGGCAACAATGGCCTCGGGTACTGCTGTTGCTGCTGCTGCTGGACTGGAACTGGGGCTGGTCCTCTCACCGAAGAACTAGAAAGGTTGGATGATGATGGACATCCCCTATTCGGGCAGGTCCCTATCTGGTGGTCTGCTCCTCCACAAGCCAGGCACAATCCCCGTGCCCTACGACACTCTGCCACTACATGGCCCGGCTTCCCGCAATGAGAACATCCCACCGCGGAAGACTGCTTCTGCTTCTGCTGCTGCGGGTACGTCGGGGTCGAATGCTGAACCGACGTCACTGAGGCCGTCCGCCTCGGAGTTCCAATGGTTATACCCCTAGCTGCCGGGGCTGGAGCTGATGATTGGTGCATCTGGTTATGGGACCGCTTCCTGCCTCCGGTCCTATCCACAATTCTCCGGGAGGTATACTCATACCTCCTTGCTGCCTTCAATACTGCATCGAACGTCTGGTGCTCGAACTGCTCCACAGCCAATAATATCTCTAAGTGCAGCCCTTGCTGGAACCGCTGAGCCCTATCGAACTCGGTCGCCACCAAAGTGGGGGCGAACCTACTCAGCCTGGAAAACTCGGTCGCATAGCCATCGACCGTCCTGCCTCCTTGCTTCAAGTTGGTGAATCTAGTCTGCAGGTCGTACCGTGCCACGCATCGAAGTACTTTGTCTGGAACCTCTCTCTGAACGTCGCCTAAGTGACTGGTGCTGCTAATCCCATGGCCTGAGCTGCCCACCAATCGCGAGCTAAGTCTAACAACTGTAGGCGTACCACCACCACCTTCTCATTCTCAGGTGTCCTAGCTGCTTCTAGAACCACCTCGGTATCCTGAAGCCAAGCGTCCGCGGCAATCGCATCTTCACTGCCGTCAAAGAAGGGAGGGTTCAAGCGCTTGAAACTGTTGGCCGCCTGATTCCCTTGGGGATCTCCTCGGTTTAGTGCATCATGAACTTCCTGGTGCAAGGCGTCGCCTCGACGATCTTGGGATGCAAGCAGTTCTCTGATAAGCCCTACCAAGGTCCCTCATCCTGCCTAGCTGGTTGAACGGGCGGAGCTGCCTGAACTGGAGGTTCTGAGCCTCCGGGAAGCATAACTCGGGAGGCTACTCCAGAGTGCTGAGCTTGATCTTCCTGGCGCTGGGGTGCTTGCTGAGCTTCCTCTGGCTGGTTGGCAGGTCTGGGAGTAATGCCGCTGAAGAAGACGACATAGGGAACAGTAAGGTAGGACCAGGACAGATCAATAATACAAGCAATGTGATCAGGTCGAGATTCTCAGGGATTTGAAGATACGAGTAGAGATCAAGGACGAATATTGATTGAGACATCTATTTGGTAAACCCTCACATTTCTTGAATGCCAAGACCTGCATGGGCCACCACTTAAACCATGTCACGCCCCAGAACCAGAATACTGGAGAGCGGGGGCAGACATAGCCAGCTATGTATATTGAAATAGAATACATCTCAACTATACGGTCACGACTGTCTAGATATGAGGGTTTACTACAAGCCAGCAGTCTCTTAAGGTCAAGCCTATTGTCTCAATCTCAAGCAATTAACAGAGTTACAAGATGTTAGAGCATCAAATATATATATATAAGGCGTCCCAAATATTACATATTGGATGATCATCAAGCTAGTCGTACAAAATGATAGGACTAGCAAGAGTTCAGTCATACATGATCAACCCTAGGATTTGTTAATCATGTTTACAGCCCGTAGGCAGACAGTAAGTAAATGTGCATCGAGCTAACAGGTGCTCGTCGGCTAAACGCCTCAAAAGAATAAATTTACATATAAGTGGGTGAAACAAAAAGGAAAACCCACTCTTGGCCCGGGTTCCGTCTAGTTGTCACCATTGGGCTGGAAGCTTGGTAGATCCTCGGGAGCTGCTCCAAAATCTGGCCACACAAAACCAGCTGGGTCAAAACCCAGAAGAGCAAGTGCCACAAAGGAGGCCACAAATAAGAACAAAGCCAGCATATCAGAACATAAAGAATAAAAGAAAGTGCAAGTAGTAAGGTACACAGGGCGATAAACGACTAGGGACGTGGAACCATTCCGGGAGCCAGGTTACAATCCTTAAACCAGACAAGGACCGGGGTTGTAACCCTTCGCCTGAATAGCTCACTGTCTCTACTCATTTATCGTTAAGATAAGTAAAACAAACATGCTCAGGGGATAGCAGGTACTGGAGCTAGACAAGACTTAGACAAGGCTGGACACCATCCATTCACAATCGGCCAAGCAAGTACTACGGCTTACTACTTTAACTAACTAGGGTTATCACAAGCCTTAATTACTAACAAGATGCAAGTGAGAATTTCCAGTCCCAAGCCCTGCAGACTATCCAGTTATCCTTCCGCGGGTTGAGAGTTATAGGTGGGTACATTGCCCGGGAGACAAATGTACCCTTAGGTGACTTAGAGGGTACAACACATGACAGTGTGCTGGAAATGTGCTCTACTCGTCGGCAAGCTACAAGTCCATTAAAGCACCCAGATAACGAGATTGCCTGTGACTGGAAATTCTCCATGTTCTAGTTTGATCTACTCATTAGCCTGATCCAATTTAGCACGAGTCCCTGGCCGTGGTACCCAGGAAGTCACGTCCTAGACATGATGCGAGACAAGACAAGTGGATTGTACAAGCAAGCAAGCAGGAACACCCACGGTGTCAAGTTGATTATACGAGTCAAGTTACAAGTTACAAGTCAAGTCAGGAGTGCGCCGCCACGGGCGACTATCAAGTTATCAAGATAAATCATGTCAGGGTGCTTGTTAGGAGTGCACCACTACGGGTCACTGTCATGTCAGGTTGGTCATGTCAGGAGTGCACCACTACGGGTCACTGTCGTGTTATGCTAGGTCCTTGTCATACCATGCCATGTATAATAGACATTCCAAACATATTAAGTAAAATCAAGTTCATGACAAAAGGCGTAAGGATATGAAATGGGCGTAAAATATCTAATAAAATACTAATATAAATAGGACTATAGAAGAGCCAAGATCAAGAAATAACAAATTCATCATAGACAAGTAAGTTGTGCAGGGTATGTACTGCGTAGGGTGCCAAGTGCGCAGAGTGAGTTGCGCAGCAGATGGATTGCGCACAGGAGGATTGCGCAGGGGTGGATTGCGCAATGGTCGATTGCGCAGGGGCTACTTTGGGCATGGCTGGCAAGCTTGCGCATGGCTAGCTTGCGCCAGCGCAATCCAGTGCAGCGCAAAGCACTGGCCAAGTGATTGCGCAATCGGCCATGCGCTAAGGAGCACGGGCCGGGGGTGCGCAAATGGCCATGCGCTAAAAAGCGCAAGGCAGAGGGCTGTTCTTCCTGGCCGAGAGCAAGTCCAAGAACACCAAGAACTTCAATTCTTCATAACTTTGTCAAATCAAAACCAAATCTAGATTTTCAAAGGTCTAACTTGAGTAAAATCGAATTCTCTTCCACATGGAAGCATCAAAACATACAAAATCAAAGTTAAATAGATCAAAACCATGTAAATCCGAAAATAGTAGAAACCTAGATCTAGAACAAAGGAAACTCCAAATCATAAAATGTCAAGTTCTAAAGTTGTTCTCCATGGCCTAATCTAGCTAATGGACAAATAAAAAGTGGTGCTTATTTGATGGCAAGATGCACTTGCCTAATGGGTTGGGGAGTTGTGGAAGAAGGAAGAAGAAGAAAATTAATGGAGAGTAAAGAGGAGAGAGAAAGTTTGGTGGAGATATAATGAGGGTGGTTGTGTTGTGTTGAGGGTAGAGTGTAGGTTAAAGTGTTCCACTCATGATGAACCAAACCAAACCAACTTTCACAAAATAAAACCAAGCCATGGTCCAAAACCCATTTACGAGAAACCAAAATCTGCAAGTCGAGAAAATTAAAATACGTGCCAAAATCAAATATGAGCATAAATACGTAATACAGGAAATGGGGGTGACAGCCACCAACAACGAACCCGACGGAGAAGATCCAGAGAAGAAAATAGATCTCTATTAGGTTATTGTTTGGTGTATAGAATGAAAATCCAAGATGTAATAGATTTCCATTGTAAAGAAAAGTCTAAGAAATGTAATAGACTTTTATGATGATATGAGAGTGGAAATGATAATTCTTCTATGCTCGATGATTTGTATCTATCTAGATGTAATATGGACATGATAGATAATGAAATCTTCTTTTCTAATTTAGAGTTCATAATACTATCAGAGGTAATATGGACATGACAGTGTGTGAGAACTCAAAAGAAAATTAGATTGATTTCTATGCAGAGGTCAAATGGAAAATGATAGATAAGAAAAGTAGGTAGATTTAGCATTTATCCAGAGGTTATAAAAACATGATAAATAACTAATCCCATTTTTTAATCAATTGATAAAGAATAGAAGATTTAAAAATTTTCTCCCAGGAGACGAGAAGTCAGCTTAACCAAACCTTGGTGGCTGGGGCATAAAACGATAGATGTTGTGAGCATACATGTCGAACGAATCAACGTATTTCTCGGGAAAAGAACGGACGATTCAGTTCCATAATTAAATGGATGAACCTAGTAATGTGAACGAACGGGTCTTTTCGGAAATGAAAAGTCGTTTTCAATTTCAGAGACCAGTTCATTAATAATCCTCTTCTATAAATAGGCGAGAACTCTCTGTAATCTTTTCATTCTCATTTTTGCTCCTCAATTGAGAATGTCTTCTGAGGATGCACAGCAAAAGAATGAAGTCTCTAGGGACATTGAGGACGTCATTGAGACATGCCCCGCTGAGCCAATAGTGACAAGCCCGATTAAAGTAGGCAACAGTTCTTCTACGCCCAAGCCACCCCAGGACATTCTTGCTTTCCTAGTAGAGCCAGGGAAAACTCCTGAAGAAGAAGCATTGAGGATGGCTGTCTGCCAATTTTTCATGGGTTCAGGAAACAATGCCTTCTCTGTATTGGCTGACTATGTAGTCAATAAGGAAGGGAGTGGCCCTCGTCCTTAATCTTTTATTTTGAACAAAAATAATAAAAGAAGTTTTATTTTTGCCCTGTCTCTTTTTTTTCTTTTTATACATAGTATTTCTTAAGAAATTTGCCATTGATCGGTAGCATGAGTAGATCTCCATTGGGTTTTGACAACCGGTAAGCACCATTAGAGAACACGGACTCAATCACATACGGGCCTTCCTATTTTGCTTGGAACTTCCCTTTGCTCTTGTGAGTCATCACCATTGGCCTTCGGACAGCCAACACAAGTTCGCCAATTTTGAATACCCTCTCTTTGACTTTACGATTGAAAGTTCGAGATATACGGGCTTGATATAGCTCAATATGCTGTTGTGCTTGAAGACGCTTCTCGTCCAATCCTTCAAGTTCTTGGAGGCGTAAGCGATCATTATTCTCTGTAGTTAGCTCATTAGCAATAGCGATTCGGAGAGAAGGGATCTGGATTTCCAATGGGAGGACAGCTTCACAACCATAAACCAGTGAAAATGGTGTAAAACCAGTAGGAGTCCGGACTGTTGTTCGGTATGCCCATAAACATTCTCCAAGCTTCTCATTCCAATCTCTTTTGTTAGAAGAGACAAACTTTTTGAGAAGTTTGATGATCGTTTTGTTGAAGGCTTCAGCTAAACCATTAGCAGCCGGATTATAAGCCGTAGAAGCCAGATTTTGAATTCGGTTCTCGTCACAGAACCGATAAAATGCCTGGCTGGCAAATTATGGTCCATTATCATGAATTATTCGTCGAAGAATCCCGAAACGATAAATGACATGATGTTTAATAAAGCTGACTACATTAGATGTCTTTACTTCAACAAGTGGAACTGCTTCTGCCCACTTTGAAAAGTAATCGGTTATAGCTAGTTTAAACCGATGTCCTTTGACAGAAGGGGGGTTAATAGGACCAATAATGTCTATACCCCAAGCTTCGAAAGGCCAAGAGGCTGCTGTAGGGTGTAGAAATTTAGAAGGTTGATGAATAAAGTCTGCGTGAATCTGGCATGCTTTACATCTTCTGGCATAGTCTACAGCATCTGCTATCATAGAGGGCCAATAATACCCCATTCTTCGAATACGATCTTATAACTTTGGACCCGGTTGATGGGTACCACAGACACCATCATGAGCCTCACGCAGTGTTTTTTTGGCTTCGCTTTCTGAAAGACAACGCAGCAAGAGTCCGTCATATGAACGCCGATATAGCATATGTAAAGACGGATCGTAATAGAATCGAAATGATCGTCTTTTAATTGATGCAGCTTCTTTAGGATCTTCAGGCAAAATTCCATGAACTGCATAATCAATAAATGGTGTTCTCCAATCTTTCTGCTGGGAACTTGCCTCTGTAACATAACTTTGTTCAATATGCAGATTACTCTTCACACAGAACAAGTCTCGATCTAACAAAGTAATTGTATTTTGCCTTCGGATCGGGACAGCCAAATCTACAGCTATGCTGGCAAGAGCATCAGCTTCTACATTCTGAGAACATGGTACAAATTCAATGAAGAATCCTTTGAATGAAAGGACCAACTCGACTACCACCTGATGATAAGGAATGAGATCGGGATTTCTGACTTCATACGTCCCTCTAACTTGATTGACGATCAATTGTGAATCCCCATAAGCTTCTAGGAATCCAATATCCAATTGCTTTGCTACTTGGAGACCAATCAATAGAGCATTATATTCTGCTACATTGTTAGAGCACGTCTCATTAAGAGAATAGGCACGGTATATAACCATTTTGTCGGAAGAAACCAAGACAATTCCTACTCCAGAAACAATATTACCTTTAGGTCCCACTCGTGATGCTCCATCAAAATATAATTGCCATATGTCATTTTTTAAAGCCATGTTGCAATCCACTACTTCGTTTGGAATGTCTTCATATAACTTTGAAGTTTCAGGTACAAGATGAGCAGCTAAGAAATCAGCTAATGCTTGGCCCTTTACTGATTTTTGAGGCACATAGATCATGTCATGAGGAGTGAGCAACATCGCCCAGGTAGCTAACCTGGAATTAAGAATGCTCGGTCTTCTCATCAATACCCGAATGGGATTTATTCTGGAGATGACATGAATAGTCTGTCCAGTGACATAGTGTCTTGTCTTTTGGATGGCAAAAACCAAAGCTAGACATTCCTTTTCCACAGGAGTATATCTGTGTTCAGCTTCTACCATCATTCTGCTCAGATAATATATTGCTTGTTCATGACCAATATTATTTTTTGTGCCAGAAGAGCGCCAAGTGAATGATCCAAGGCCCGAACGTACAGCAAAAATGGCCTTCCTATCACCGGAGGTACCAGAACAGGTGGGTTTGTAAGATATTGTTTAATGTCATTGAAGGCATTTTGACATGCTTCATCCCAGACGAAAGATACTCCTTTCTTTAATAGACGGGAGAAAGGTTGACATCTTCCGAAAAGATTAGATATAAATCTTCTAATATAAGCAATACGGCCCTGGAAGCCACGGAGTTCTTTCAGATTACGAGGAGGGCGCATTTCAAGAATTGCTTTAACCTTATCAGGATCAACATGGATACCCTGAGAGGTAATGACAAATCCTAAAAACTTGCCACTGGAAACCCCTAAAAAAGATTTAGTATGGTTCATTTTCAATTGATGTTGACGCATCAATTCAAAAACTGTCTAAAAGTCTTAAATGTGATCATTCTTTTACCGACTTTTAACAGCAATGTCATCTACGTAGCATTCAACTATTTTCCGTAGATGTTCTTAAAAGATATTGCTCATAGCTCGTTGATATGTGGCACCGGTATTTTTAAGACCAAACGGCATAACCTTATAGCAGAAAACCCCAAGGGGTGTTCGAAAAGATGTATGCTTCTCATCTTCTGGATGCATCTTGATCTGATTGTATCCTGAGAATCCGTCCATGAAAGACATACGTTCAAAACCGCATGTATTATCTATCATGACATCAGTAATGGGAAGTAGAAATTCGTCCTTTGGACAAGCTGTATTAAGATCTCGGTAATCTATACAAACTCGAACTTTTTCGTTCTTCTTCATAACAGGAACGATATTGGCCACCCAATCAGGGTGTTGTTCTTCACGAACGAAACCACAAGTGATCAGCTTTTTGACTTCTGCTTCAATTGCATCCATCATATCTGGTCTAAAGTGCCGTTGCTATTGTTTTACAGGTTTGACGTTAGGCAAAATATTAAGTTTATGAGTAGAAACTTTAGGATCTAGTCCTGGCATATCCTCATAACTCCATGCAAAGATGTCAATATAATCTTTGATAAGTTTTGTCAATTCTTCCTTTTTATTTTCAGAAAGATTCTTACTGATGAATATTGGTTTGGGCGTAATTCCATTTCCAACATCGATCTGGATAACCTCATCCTCAGTAGGTGGCTGTCGCTGTTCAAAACGAAGTTCCCATTGAGTATCCATCTGTTGAGCCCAAGGATCATTCTCAAATGGCTCTGATTCATCATCGGTTTGAACCATATTGACTGAGAATATCTGTCTAGATTCATCATATAAGGAATCTATGTTGTCTTTATATTGATGACTTTGATTATCAGAAGATAAAGTCATTCTCTCAATAAACTTGACAGCCATATACTCGAAAAGGAAATCTTTATTGATATCAAAGAGATGAGCAATATTTACATCATTTACAGTCTGATTGCTATGCTTCGGATTAGTCAATGGTGGACCATCATCCGTCTTCTGCGTAGAATTGCCAATATTGACGATCAATGGTGATTCTGGATCATTCGTACCAGAAGTACGCCCTTTGACTTTGATCATAAAAGGTTGAACTTGGCTCTTAGCAGGAATTTTTATTGATTCCTCAGATGAAGTTTGAGTTCTTCCTTTAACCTTGATTATCAAAGGTTGATCATTGACAAGTTGAGATTGGATTCGTCCCTTGACTATGATCTTCAAGGGTTGTTCCTCTGGCGGATCTTCATTAATAGACTGATCCTCAGATGATGATTCTTCAGCCATGTCTGATATCTCTTTCATATGCTCATGTTTATAAAGCCTTGAATCAGAGAAGTAGGCTTCGACACCTTTGAAAGGATTAATATCAGCAAATTCAGTTTTCACAACTCCTTGGGAATCCACATATTTGAAGCATTGGTGGAGAGTTGAAGGCACAATATTGTGCTCATAAATCCACGGTCTTCCAAGAAGAATATTGTAGGATACATCCGAGTTGATAACATAGAAAGTTACCATGGATCGAAGATCACCAATCTGAATCTGTAATCGAATCTTCCCCAGTGGCTTACACTTGCCAGAGTTAAAACCAACAATAGTGGTACTAGTGTATGTCAGCTCACTAGTAGGAATCCTCAAGGGTCTTAGCATACTCTGAAGAATTATGCTAATTGAGGACCCGGGATCAATGTAAATCCTGTCAATTTCAGTGGATCCGATATATCCAGTGTAGCACAGAGGTCTATCATGCTTGTTGTGTTTCAATAGCATATCCTTTTGTGTGAAGATGATATTGGGAATTGCTTCCATCTCGCTATGACATTGTGGATATGACACTGGCATATTATCGGGAGTCTTGAGTTGAGCTAAGCATGAATCTGCTTGAAGTAAAGCTTCACTCAAGGTCTCTCTGCTTTCTCTGGAGAGGCGAAGCAGTTCAAATATAGACAATCTAGTCGGAGTATTGGCTAACTGAGCTAGAATATCGAATTTGTAAGGCTTTATTGTCACCCCCTAACTGGAAGCAGACTTCAATGGGATATCAAAGCGCACTGCTTTCTGTTTCCCCTTTTCAACCACAGACGGTTTAGCAGGAACAGGAGAAAATTGAAGCGGTAGTGTTTTCACTACATCTTCTGCTTTTTTGGAGGATCCCTCATAGTCTTTGTGGTACTCTTTTCCAGATCTTGTACCAGCAAAAGTTTTTTCTTCAGGCTCAGGAGAAGAAAGTACCATATTACAGGATTTAGTCTTTCTTCCTTTAGCCTTCTTCTTGTGAGGACTGTTACGAGGAATTTCAGAACCCAATCCAGCGGTAGAATTCTGATTTTGAATTTGTAAAGGAAGACGGATTCCTTTATCATGGTTCAAACCTTCTGTCTTTTGAAAGTCGTAACCCATCTTCTTCATGAGAATAACAGATTGTTGACTATACAAATGGATAGGCAGTGGACTTTGAACAGGCGTTTCAGCACAGGAAGAGGAATGAATCTCTGCAACTACAGGAGAATGAAGTACAGACGTCTCTGTAGTTAAGGGAGAAGAAGGATTCGGGATACGAGGAGAAATCCCTGTTGGAGATTTTTCATAAGCAGCAAAGACTTGTTGTGCCCGGCATAAAGGAACACTATTCATGGCGAGCCACTGCTGATGAGTAAGCTTGAGCTTGGTAGGAGGAGCTAGACTTGGAGGACAGATGTTTAGTCCTTTCAGTCTATCTTCCAGAGGAAGGTCGTCCCATAGATAATCCAAGTCATCAGGATCTGGAATAATATGAGAAATCATGTTGCAAGTTTTGACTTTCTTGCTTTTCTTGGATTTTGAAGTTTTACCTTCATTTTCCAGTTCAGGCACTAAGTCAGGATGTACCCACATGATTTCACCATTCTTCAATGTGAGAGGCAGCAAATCTGTATTTTCTTCCCTGGCAGGCGGGATATTCACAATCTTCATCGTCGCCTTCGAAATTGGTATAATTCCATCTGGGACTTGCTGTGGAGGAAAATTCCCAAACTGAAGAGAAACTATATTGGTTGTCACCGTATGGTCATCATTGGTTAAAGCGACAGCGCCACCATTTATCAGCTTTTGGATCTTCTTTTTCAAGACATAGTAAGCACTGGTAGGATGATTAATGTATCTATGATAGATACAATACTTGGGATTGTCAGTCAGATTCACCTCATTAAGCCTCTTTGGCTCTGGAATCTGAAGTTTACCACTTTTCACTAGACATTGGAATATCCCTGGGATATCGCTTTCGTCCAAGGAGTATTCTTCCTTTGGCCTGGAAGATTCTTGATTGTTTGATGTCGTCTTGTTCTTGGAAAGATTGACCATAAGAGTATCTTTTTCTTTCACATTACGATTGCCAGGATTATTTTTCTTCCCTTTATCTTCTGAAGCGAAAATCATCCCATGTTCGCGAGCCAACCTACCATTGGTCTCGGCAGAAACTGCTGCTATGATGAACGAAGCCCAATCTGTGAATTGGGAACCTGTGAAGACAGCGATGGATGGTCGCAGATTCATCTTGCACGTGTCAATCAACGCTGAATCTGGCATACCAGGAGGCATCTTTAGAGTAGCCTGTCGGAAACGTTCAATGAACGTCCGAGTATCTTCTTTCTCCTTTTGTTTGATTTCTATCAAGGAGGACATGTTTATGTCCATACCTCCTTCATAGAAGCGGGATAGGAACATTGCTTTGAATTTGTCAAAAGACGAAATAGAGTTATCGGATAAGCTACGATACCAGTCGTAAGCTGAACCCGTCAGACATCCGATGAACACTCGAGTGAGAAGAGCATCATTTTTCTGCAAGTGTACAGTCATAATATCAAAGTAGTTGATATATTGACTGGGAGATGCTTTTCCATCAAACAAAACCATGGATTGTGGCTTAAACTTCGGTGGAAAGGGTACATCATTTCAATGAGGAGGATAAGGTTGCTTAATCCCTAGCCTCTGGAGTTGATCTTTGTGCCTTAAAACTTCAAACTGTGCTTTAAGTTCACGCACTGCTTGAATGGCTTCGCTGGTTTGAGGAAGCACATTTGACTGAGTAGTCGTTGGATGCACCATGACCCCTACTGGAGGTGGTACATATTCTGGAATGATGGGATCCGGAGATACAGAATTTTGATTAGCAGCAGGCTCTTGAATGTTCAAAGGTATTTCAGCCCCTTGACTATCTTGAGTTTGTGCTGCTACTGGTGCCGGTGTCACTACTGTCGGTTGAGCAGTTTGCTGATTCAAGATTATTTGATGCATGCTTTGCACCATATTAAGCATATCCTTCAGTGATTGTTCAACAGCAGTGAGACGTTGTTCTGTATTAGCAGATGACGTCTCTGGTTCATCTCCAACAGCGTAGGATTCAACCTCTCTTGAAGATACAGAAGGGTTTGTATAGAAGTACGAATCCACGCTATCGGTGTCAGACTCAAAAGATTGAGTACCCCCAGCCTCTGAATCAGAAGTCTACAATTGTCTTTGTCTTCTTGATCGAGTATTCTGATATACTCCTTCAAAGGAATCAAGAAGCCTGTTGAACTGTTGTTGACTTGGAGTTTGGGACGTGTTCCGTCTTGGATGTCGCCCTCTGTTAGTATGAGATGCCATATTGACTGACACATATGGCAACTCATATTCTTGGTCTTCAGCTTGATGTGGAGGTACATTGAAACTCAATCGATCAAAAACTGATCCTCTTGAAGTCGAACAACAACAGTTGATCACAACCTGGTGGCATTCACAAAGATGTTTTTCTTGGGGGAATGTTACCGGAGAATGTCTATTCTTACGCTTTTGCATTAGCAATTTGCGTAAGTCAGAAGGAGTGGATGAAGTATTCTTCTTTATTACATTGGGGGTAGAAAAATGTTTAGTCCCTTGTGTATAAAGAAGATTACTGGCTGCATTCGCAGAACCAAATTGTACATTTCTACGCGTTTGGAATTGTGTGCGTAAATCTAGAGATTTAGCACGCAGGACTCCATTTTCTTGGCGTATGATTTGTAAATTTGGTACCTTACGTAAAGCAGTATAAGAAGGTTGTTGGTGTAGAACAGAAGTTGTACCAACAATATTTTTACGCTGCACACGTTTAGATACATTCACATTTGACATGTGAGCATCATTGTGGATTTCATCTACACTGTCATAGACAGGAGATTTATCTTTACGCATGGAACGTAAAATCTTGTTATCTACCACGTTACCAACGGGAGATTTTGTTTTACGCGAGGAGCGTAATTTATTTGGGCCTACCACGTCACCGACGGGAGACTGATTCTTACATCCAGAAGCACAAGCTTTAGAGTCTGCTCCATTACAAATGGGAGTCTCATTCTTATGAACTGAGCGTAAAATTTGGTTCTTACCCACTGAGCGTGAAACTTGATTTTTACGCAGTGGGCGTAAAACCTGGTTATCTTCACCATTACAAACGGGAGACAAATCGTCACACTTCGAGTGCAACTTTGAAGTAGGGACTGCCTCGTTATGAACGGGAGCCCCTACGACAGGAGTGGGAAGAATCCCTTTGTCATCAGAAGCAGCAGAGAGATCAGAAATCACTTTGGATTTGGGAAGCCAAACTTTTCGTGCTTTGCGAGCCTTTTGAACATTGGAATGGCGAGAACCACCCCCAGTTCGGAGCATTTCTTCATAGGCAGTCTGGTCGAAGTGTACCACCAGAGTCTTCTTGGTCGAACCGACCGAAACATCATCATATTGAGCAATCACCTCCTCGTCAGAGGAGAAGGTAGTCCCCAGCAGAGTTGTTATTTTTGTTTCGATTAACAAAATGCCTTGGAGGAATTGGCTTTTGAAAACAAAAACAAGAAGAAAAAAAGTACAAGAAGTACAAATTTGATTCTGGAAAAGTATTGCTATGGAAGTCTGATTCGTAAATGATCACTTTGTTCCTTGGACCGTATGATGATGATGAAGATCACTGCTTGAAGTAGAACAAATTGGAAGAACTAATGCACCAGAAAGGTATCGACGCACTTGGGCACTGATGGCGAGGCCGAATGCTTTCCTGCTTTGCTTCACTTTGTTCTAGAAGTAAAGTTGAAGAAGGATGCTCTAGAGAATCAAAATCTCGAAGCTCTGATCTCTGTATTCTCTCCTGTCTCTCCCCGTGTGTCGGTTGTATGAGAAAAATGAGTCTATTTATAGACTGGGGCTTTCGTGCGTAAAAGAGCATCAACATCTGTCTTTACGCTAACAACTGCCCTCCACGATCAGAATCATCCTCTGTATATGCTGACACGTATCCTATCATTTCAGTAAGAATAGGATACATCTACACACGTTCTTCGAAATAGGTGGCATGAAGACCACGTAGGCACACCACGTTCCAAACTGGCTAGAACGAATCGGGCGTAAAAAGATGAGCGTAAACTAGCTCTGTCATGGGTTTCCAGCGTAAAGTGGTTATCGAATAACCTTGAGCGTAAAATGGCTCAAATAGACTTCACGCACATATTTTTTTTTTGAGCGTAAGGACTCATGTAAAATCCCGTGCGTAAAAGAAACCCTTCAGTGAGCGTAAAGTAGCTCGATCTCTATAAATGACAACAATGGTCTATGTATGAGACAAATTCCATTGAATTCTGTGGTAAATGCCATCATTGATATCTTCATGTCAAAGTCTGCATTAAATGCGAGATTTGATAGCTTTTGTCCAGCGTGAAAGAGGCTGCTCAGTCCTTGGCGTAAAATCACCGGTGTAGATCCAAGCGTAAAATGATTCATTCTGCTTAGGCGTAATACAATTAGCCTTGTCTTGGGCGTAAAGAAATTATCTACTCTGTTAGGCGTTAAGCGGGCCACTTACGAATGAGATGACTCTTTCTTTGAAGCACTTTTTACGCTCCTACACAAACTTGGGTAGCTTCCTCCTTGGCTAGAATGGAGAAGGAAAGAAGAAGATTTGGTGGTGAAATGGAAGGATTTGGTGGAGAAATTGCTAGGGATTGCTCTCTAGGAATTTGGGGAAGAACAAGAGAAAGAGTGTGGATGAGAATAATGAAAAGAACTTGAGCCTATCCTCTCCCAAAGTGGCTGGCCATATGGGGCTATTTGTCCTATTATGGTAAGGTCCAAAATGCCCCCACTAACCTATTCTATGAGTATTAGGAAAGGGCTAATTGGTTGGGGCTAAATTAGTCATTCTAAAGTCTCTAATCACACTAACCTTATCCATAATAATTAGTCTAACCTCTAACTAAAATATTTCTATCATGTGGACTAAAATTAATATCATGTAGGCCATGCCTAACTAGTGTGTGGGTCCCACTAGAGTCAAACTACCCCCGGGTCCCCGTTTCAAGTCGAATTGAGTGGAAATTCGAACCCGACTCAAATAACCCCAAAACAATATCATAAATAATAAAATAATATCAAAATAATTCAAAGAGGTCAAATGCAAAAATATCCTTAGGCCAAAAATGATATTAAAATATCATAATCACATGGTTAGGCTCTAGGTCAAATAGTCTCTAGGGTTTCACTAGCAAAACGTCAAAATTACAAGTCATTAATTTAAATAATTTTAAAATAATTTAAAATTATCAAAAATCATATCATGAATTAAATATCATTATTAAAATAATTATAAACCTAAAATTTCAAAATTATCCTCATTTGGGAAACTGGGTGCTACATCGGGCTAGTATTCAAGCCCCTGTTGATGAAGAGCCTGTCGATACCGAGGGTCCAGCCACACGGATTGAGGCATGCGGGCCTTCTTACGGTCCGTCTGCTAAAGCAGCTCCTCCGACTCCTGCTATGACGCCACAGGTGCTGGCGGATGCAGATGAATATGTGAAATTCATCATCGAGGCAGTGTATAAAATGCTGCAGAGGGGTGTATCGGCCGTGATGGATGCCAATAGGAGTTTTACGACGGCAAGAACTCTGGTAGTACCTCATATCAACCTGATCCGTCTTCATCAGGGCCATGATCATATGGCCGACATTCTAGAAGCCTCAGTGGTTGAGTTGGACCAGCGTCTTTCCGAATTGTAGCACATCCAGCGAAACGACCTCTCCGTCCTGATAGATGTGGAGAAGGAGAAGCTGATCGTCGAGACTGAGTCTTCTTACCAGGCCACCGTGAGTGTCTGGGAACGCGAAGTGGCTGAGACTGAAGCTGCAGTGGAGCGATTGTCTCAGTCTACGCGGGAGACGGTGGAGGTGCGAGCTGTGTTGGATACTGGTATCGCGAAGATTGATGCCCAGATCCGTCGTCATGAGGACCAACGGGCCCGACTTCTATTAGATGACAAACGTGTCCAGGCCGAACACGTAGCATTCAAGAAGGAGGAGGCAGCTTTCACCCACCGGGCTCTTACTTTGGCTCAGCAGCGGCAGCAGTTGGATGAGAAGCATGAGAATGACACTTCTCCTGAGGCCATTGAAGCGATGCGTCAAGAAGCTGAACGTCGAGTCTTGGCGACTGTGGAGACTTGGGCGGCAGACTTGAGGCGTCGAATTGAAGAGATTTCAGCCAATCCTGGGGATGTTTAGGGATTGTAGTCTCTTCTTTTTTATGTATTTGCAACTCTTACTGGGGATGGTGTAGTCCTTTACTCTCTTTTTTAGAAATAAAGAAATACACAATTTTCTGTGATGTGTTTATTTTTGCTGTCATGAACTTTGATGATTTGTGTGGACCTATTATCTTTTGCGCACCTTGGGTTTTAGGTACAGATAATAAGTTTGAAAGAACAAACATGTTTGCTCAGAGGTAATATGGACGTGGCAAATATGGGATTCAAAATGATAGAATCTTCCCACTCATAGGTGTTATGGACGTGGTAGGAATGATTCTAGAGGATACGCGGAACTACTCAGAGGTAATGTGGACGTGGAAGTTCTGCAATTAATGTATGGCAACGCAGGGATTGTCTGTATGGGATGTTTACTCAGAGGTAATGAGGACGTGGTAAACATGATGGGTAGCGTAGTCTTATGGGATGTAAGATTCTGCTTTGTAGGGTGTAAGAGGACAACTCAGAGGTGATGTGGACGTGGCTGTCCTTCTACTGGAGGATGCTACGGAACAACTGGGTTCAGAAAGTGTATGATTTTGTGGAAGGGAATTGTCTGTGAGCCCTGATGATTGGGTCCACAGATCCCTTGGTGGAAGCACATGTCTGAAAGATGTCAAGAGTAGTACTTCTTTAGGAACTTGCCGTTGATGGGCATCATGAACAAGTCCCCATTGGGTTTGGCGAGGCGGTAAGCACCGTTTGAGTATACCGTCTCGATGATGAAAGGTCCTTCCCACTTGGGCTCGAACTATCCTAGTGTTTTGTGAGTCAACACCATCGGCCTCCTGGCTGCCAGAACCAGGTCGCCTACTTGGAAAGTCCTCTGCTTGACCTTTTTGTTAAAAGCCTGTGATATACGGGCTTGGTAGAGTTCGATGTATTGTTGAGCTAGGAGACGCTTTTCGTCAAGTGCCTCCAGTTTCCGCAGACGACGACATTGATTGTCCTCTTCTGTGAGTTGGTTTGTGATCATTATACGGAGAGAGGGTATCTGGATCTCGAGAGGCAGTACTGTTTCGCTCTCGTAGACCAAGAAAAATGGTGTGTTGTCTGTCGGTGTCCAGACCGTCGTGCGGTAGGCCCAAAGGCATTCGCCGAGCTTTTCGTCCTAGTCGCGTTTGTTGGATGACACAACCTTTTTGAGTAGCCTGACGATAGTCTTGTTGAACGCCTTGGCCAATCTGTTTGCAGCCGGATTGTAGGCGGTTGATGCCACATTTTGAATGCGATTCTTGTCACAGAATCTGTTGAAAACATGGCTGTTGAACTGAGGACCATTATCGTGGATGATCCTCCGGGGTACTCCGAAATGGTAGATAATATGGTGTTTGATGAAGCTGATCACCCTGGAGCTTTTTACTTCTGCCAGTGGAACTGCTTCTGCCCATTTAGAGAAGTAGTCAGTGATGGCTAGGATGAAGCGGTGTCCTCTCGATGAAGGAGGGGTGATTGGTCCCACAATGTCCATGCCCCAAGCTTCGAAGGGCCAGGAGGCGACTGTAGGATGTAGTGGTTCTGACGGTGTATGAATGAAGTCTGCGTAAAGCTGGCACGCATGGCACTTCTTAGCATATTCAACAGCGTCAGCGACCATGGTTGGCAAGTAGTAGCCCATACGTCGCGGTCGGTCCTGCAACTTAGGGCCAGGTTGATGGGCCCCGCAGGTTCCATCGTGAGCTTCTCGAAGGGCTTTGGCTGCTTCTTCGTTGGACAAACATCGAAGGAGAAGTCCATCGTAGGAGCGTTGGTACAGCATTTTAGTAACCGTATCGTAGTAGAATCGAAGGGAGCGTCTCCTGACTGATACGGGTTCTTTCGGGTCTTCTGGAAGAATTTTGTAGACAGCGAAGTCGATGAATGGGAATCTCCAGTCTCGGACATTAACACCAGCACTGGTTGACATGGCATGGGCCACTCGTGAGCACAGGTTGTTTTTAGGATAAACCAAGTCTCGATCCACCACTGCGACGTAGTGTTGAGTCCCGAGGGGTGCTGCCAATGAGGCTGCGAGGCCAGCCAGAACATCAGCCTCTAGATTTTGTAGATGAGGTACGTGTTCGATGAAGAACCCGGTGAAGGTTATAATGATATTCAATGCAACTTCATGGTAAGGGATCAGATCTTTATGGCGAACTTCGTATTGTCCTCTGATCTGGTTTACGACGAGTTTTGAGTCGCCGTAGGCTTCCAGATGATTCACCCCCAGCTGTTGCGCCAGCTGGAGTCCCATAATGAGCGCGTTGTACTCAGCAATATTGTTGGAGCACGACTTTGAAAGGGAGTAAGCACGCTGGATGACCAGCTGATCGGGGGAGACTAATACCACCCCCACTCCAGCGATGATTTGGCCTTTGGGGCCTGTTCTTGAAGCGCCATCGAAAAACATCCGTCAGACGGAGCCTTCTTCGGTGACGTTTGATTCTTGGACCTCATCCGGGATGTCTTCATAGAGTCTTGAGGACTCTGGGATGGGGTGTGCAGCTAAAAAGTTGGCTAGAGATTGACCCTTAACAGCTTTTTGTGGAACAAACACCATGTTGTATGGCGTTAGCAAGATCGCCCATATGGCAAGCCGGGAGTTTAATGATCCTGGCTTCGTCATGAGGACTCTGAGCGAATTGACTCGGGAAATAACATGAATTGTCTGGTCCGAGACATAATGACGAGTCTTTTGGATGGCAAATACCAGAGCCAAGCACTCCTTTTCAACGGGGTTGTACCGATGTTCGGCCCCGATCAGAGTTCGACTGAGGTAGTAGATTGCTTGCTCATAGCCTGTATCGCTGTTCTGAGCTAGCAGAGCACCGAAGGAATGATCCATGGCACGGACGTAGAGGATAAATGGTTTGCCGACGACGGGTGGCACCAGGACTGGCAGGCTTGTCAGATAAGTCTTGAGGTCGTCGAAAGCCTTTTAGCACTCCTCTGTCCAGACGTAAGAGACTCCCTTCTTCATGAGCTGAGTGAAGGGTTGACATTTGCCAGAAAGGTTTGCTATGAACCTCCGGATATATGCCAGACGCCCCTGTAGGCCTAGAAGTTTTCGAAGGTTCTTCGGAGGGTCCATATCGAGGATGGCTTTGGTCTTTTCGGGATCGACATGAATGCCTTTCGCCGTGATGATGAAGCCCAAAAATTTTCCGCTAGAGACCCCTAGGAAGGATTTAGCGGGGTTCATCTTGAGCTGGTGCGTCCACATGAGATCGAAGACTATCTTGAGGTCTTGCAGATGATCTCCGTTGAGACGGCTCTTGACTGCAATATCGTCAACATAGCATTCGACTGTCTTGCGAAGATGTTGACGGAAAATGGTGCTCATAGCTCGTTGGTATGTCGTGCCCACATTTTTTAAGCCGAAGGGCATTACTGTGTAGCAGAAAACGCCTTTTGGAGTCCTGAATGACATATGTTTTGCGTCATCGGGGAACATCTTGATCTGGTTGTGGCCTGAATACCCGTCCATGAAAGACATGCATTCGAAGCCACATGTGTTGTCGATCATCACGTAGGTGATTGGAAGTAGGAATTCGTCCTTCGGGCAAGCAGAGTTGAGATTCCTGAAGTCGATACAAACTCGTATTTTTTCATTCTTCTTGGTGACATGGACGACGTTGGCTACCCAATCTGGGTGTTGTTCTTCTCAGATGAAGCCGCTGGTCAAGAGCTTGTCCACCTCCTGATCGATGGCATTCATGATGTCCGGACGGAAGCGTCGCTATTGTTGTTTGAAAGGATTGGCATTAGGTAAGATGTTCAGCCTATGCATCGCGATCTGGGGGTCAAGTCTCGGCATATCTTCGTAACTCCAGGCAAAGACGTCGATATACTCTTTAGCCAGCTGGATTAAAGATTTTCGGTCTTCTCTTTTTAGGCTTTTGCTGCCGAAGATGGGTTTAGAAGAAGATCCATCCCCAAGGTCGATCTGTTCGACCTCGTCCTCGGTGGGAGGTTTACGTAGTTCAAAATGAGACTCCTACTGTTCTCCCAGGCGTTGAGCCCAGGGTTCTTCTTCAAAGAATTCTGGCGTTTGGCCTTCATCTTCTTGAGGTTGTGCTGATGTCATGTTGGCTGACAGCACTTTCTTGAAGACTGATCCGATGCTGGTATCGAAATCCCAAGTCGATGCTTCGGACGAGTGAGAATGCTTTACCTCTTCTGCGTCTAAACTCTCTGGAGTTGACGGTGGCGTGACATAGCCTACCCCCCGTCAAGTTTTGTTGTAGTAGTCCTGTGGCTTTCCTTTCGGTATCGGAAGCCGGAGGGGGAGACGTCGACCCTTGCCGTAGTTTAGGCCTTTGTCGCTTTTTATGTCGTAACCCATCTTTTGGATGAGGTACTTTACCTTGTCCGTGTACCGATAGACTTGCATTCTACCGGTATCTGGTTCTGGCTCGAGTGGCGGAAGGCCTTGATGACGCTCAACTTTGCCGAAGATGATGGGTTCTTCGTCTCGATTACGTGGCGGGACTATGTAACAGACCCCTTGGGACGGAACTACTCGATTTATATGATGGACGGTCGTTATTTGTGTTTGCAACGACCGTAGAGCGTTATCTAATGTATACATGGTATTCCAATGTGGAAGACTAGAATAATTAAAAGACACTCTATTATTGATGAAATATGAGATTTTATCTCGCGGGATTACATTGTCCAGAGAGGGTGCATCTACATCAGCAGAGATATATTCCCCTAGCTCTTCGTCTGCGAGTACTAGAGTAGGATTGGGAGAATCTACCACAACGTTGGTCTTGGAGTCCGAGAGGACTATGCGAGCCTTTTCTGGCAGCTTGGATGGCGGCGGCTTGCCTTTAAGACGCACCTTCAGAGGTGCCTCCATTGTACCTCCGGTAATTGGCGCCTTCCCCTGTAGTTTTGCCATAAGGGGAGCCAATGTTTGAGGTGGCTTTTCCTTGAGCCGTATCTTCAGGAGAGCTTCAGGAGCAGCTGGTGCTTTCCCGGGCAGTTTAATGCTCATGGGAGGCAACTTCTGAGGCGGTTTGCCTTGAGTCGGATCTTCAAAGGAGCGTCGGGAGTGACCTCAAGCTCCATGTCCTGCTCTGCTTCCGTTTCTGCCTCATCGTCAGCATCATTGGCTTCCTCCTCGTCAGGTGACTTGTACAGGTCGGAATCGGTGAAGTAGGCTTCAATTCCTTTGAAAGGGTCGATGTTCGCGAACTCCGTCCGGATGACGTTGTTGGTGGACACGTACTTCATGCATTGGTGGAGCGTGGATGGCACCACCATGTACTCATGCAACCATAGACGACCCAACAGGAGGTTGTAGTTGACGTCGGCGTCCATGACATAACAAGTCACCTCAATTCTGAAGTTACCGATATGGCACTTTAGTCGTATCTTGCCCAGTGGCTCGCTTTTGTTAGTATTGAAGTTGCTGATAGTTGTATTGGAAGGCGCCAACCGGTACATTGGGATCCCCAGTGTTGAGAGCAGCGTCTTCGGGATGATGCTGAGGAAAGACCCCGGATCGATCTGAATCCACTTCACCTTGACTGAACCGATATACCCTGTATAATACATTGGCCTGTTGTGTCGGTTGTGCTTGAGCAGCATGTCCTGTTGGGTGAAAGTTATATTGGGGATAACCTCATCCGTACAGTGGCAGTGCGTGCACACAGTCGGAAGATCTTCAGGCTGCTTGACCTGACTGAGAAAGGATTCAGCATCCTTCAGAGCTTCACAGGAAGCTTCTCGGGAGTCTTTGGAAAGATGAAGAAGCTCAAACAGAGATAGGCGGGTAGGAGTACTGGCCAGTTATGCCAGTATGTCGAAGTTGTGGGGCTTGGCTAGCCCCGAAGCATTCTCCTTTCGCAGAGGACTATCGAAGTGGGCTTCTATCTGCTTCTGCTTATTGGTTGCTGGGGGCTTAGACGGGCCCTCCTCTTGGACAGAAGGGATGGTGCAAGAAGGCACCACCTCGACGGCAGCTTCGTCGGGTTGGGCATTCTGTTACGAACGCGTCTGTACAGGAAGTGCCTCTTCTGCTGAAGAAGAGACCATGCGGCAAGACTTGATCTTCCTGTCTTTGGATTTGGAGGTAGGGTGTACCTCCGGTTGAGTCACCTCGAAGACAAGATCAGGGTGAACCCAGAGGATCTCAACCCGAGAATTGGTGAGTGGGATGAGTCCACTCACGTTGTCACGAGTAGATGGTAAGTTAACCACCTCCATTGTCGCCTTAGGGATGGGGACAACGCCATCCTTTGTTGTAGTTGGTGGCAGGGTGCCAAACTGGAGTGAAACCACGTTGGCTGACACCGTCTTCTCCTCGTAGTCGACGGAGATTACATCCGCATTGATCATGCGCTGGATATAATTGTTGAGGACATAGCAGTCCTTGGTTGGGTGTCCGACAAACCAATGGTAGTAACAGTACCTCGGGTTGTCCATTTTCCCAACCTCGTCGGGACGCTTCGGGTCCGGCATCATGATCTTGTCACCCTGGTTCAGTATCTCAAAGAGTTGCAGGGTGTCTTCGTCGTTGAACGAATAAACCTCCTTTGGCCTTGGTGCAGGTAGAGGCTTCTGATTAGGTGCTGACGCACCTTTTGAGGCATTGACAGTCAATGCTTGTTTCCCCTTCGTGTCTCATCCGGGGTTGTTGGCTGCAGGCCGTTTTCCCTTGTCCTCAAAGACAGGAAAACTGACTCCCAGAAGACGAGCATTGGCTGCATTCTTTTCCGCGGCTTCTGCTTCAATGATCAAGGATCTCCAATCGGAAGGAGGAGTAGAGTTGAGCCAGAGTTTGACTGCAGGCAGCATGTTCATGCTGCAGGAGGAGAGGAGCACATGTTCTGGCATGCCCGGGGGCAGTCTGAAGCAGGCCTGTCGGAAGCGTTCGATGAACACTCGAACTATTTCCTTATCCTTCTGGCGTATCTCTATAAGGGACGCCAATGTTATGTCCTTTCTGTCGTCGTAGAAATGGTCGAGAAAAAGGTATGTCAGGTCATCGAAGGAGGATATGGAATTGTCGGGGAGGCTGCAGTACCAGTCGTACGCCACTCCCTTCAGTGCCCCGACAAATATGCTGGTGAGTAGCGCGTCCTCCTTCGGAAGATGGCCCGTCTGAGACTGGAAGTACGTCAGATAGCGACGAGGAGGGTCCTTCCCGTCGTAAGGCGTCAGTGTTTGTGGTTTATACTTAGGAGGATAAACCACTTTGTTCCATTCGAGGGGATAAGGTTGGGGAATCCCTATCTTTTGGCGCTCTTCTTGTCTCGTCTTGGACTCAAAGCGCTCGCGCAAGTCCCTGATCATCTCGACCACGTCTTCTATGGAGCTGGGAGTCGGGGAAGGTGGTACCACCTGCAGTTGAGCATTTGAGGGCTCCGATGTCCGAGGTGCTTCTCGACGATCCGTATCCAAGGATACCCGTTGAAGTGGTATACTTAATTCTCCATTGGCCCCTTGGTCAGGACCGGTAGAAGGCGTCTTGGACAAAGCTGACCGTATCTCAAACACTGCTTGAGTCAGTGTTTGCATGGAGGCAGAGAGGGTTTTGAGTCCCCCCTCTAATGTGTCCATGCGCTGGACGAGGTCTGGTGGCGGTGCATCAGACTCGAAATCACCCCCAGCCATGTATACTGTCATGACACGGCTGGAAGTGGATGGATCGGTTGAGGCTTCACTCTCGGCTTCACTCTCTTGTAGGGGAGTTGCCTCTCCTGGAGCTTCGTCCTGTCCACCCCCGGCTATGTTCTGGAGAACATTCTCGACGGGAGCATCTGCAAGGGCCTGATTACCCTTAGTTCCGTCTTGAAGGACTTCTTCGTCGCCGAGACTCAGATCCGTTGGGGCTAGACTACCCCCGACTGTGTTTTGGGGGACACCCTCGTCTTGAAGGACAGGGGCTAGATGACCCTCAGCCATGTTCGGGAGGCTGACTTCGAGAAGATCGGCCTCAGCTGTACTTTAGAAGACAGTTTCATCTTCGGAAGGAGGCTCGACAAGGGTCTGACTACCCCCAGTTTCCTCCAAGATCTTCTTTCTCCCCCGAGTGCTTTGAAACACTCCGGAGGACGAGACATTCGCCTTGGTTTTCCTCAGCTGGCTCTTGGACGAGAACAAGGAGTTGCCAGTCGTCTTTCGGACTGACGAGGAGTTAGAGATCACATTGCATGAAGCAACCCTTGGCTCTTCTTTTGTTGACACCTTCTTCCCAAGGCGACGTCGGAGGGGTGTCGATGATTGCAGCCGCTGGAACACTGACTGCCTTGGTGGGACTGCCACCTTACAACAGCAGTTGATGGTGACCACAGAACAAGTATGCCCTGTGAGGGGCGCATCGTGCCTGTCAGCCGACTCTCCTGATCGGCGCTTGTGAGTGATCACGTTACGCAGATCGTTGGAGGAGGGTGCCACCTTCGTACCCCCTTTAGGCGCATGACAAGGCCAGGCGCCGGGGTGGTCAAGTGAATGCTGCACCCCCTGATCTAACACCAAACAGGCATCCCGATCAGTAGTGGGGGAACAACATTTGAAGTGACTTGAACGGACCTCAGACGCACAACCAGAGGAGGCGCGAGAGTTCAAGACCACTGGATTTGCCTTACTCGACTTAGTTGTGCACGCAATAGATGTGCCCAAGTGAGACAAGGACTTTGAAGGTCAGCTCGTTTCTGGCGCAGAAGCACCTGAGTCGACCTTATACAGCTTACCATCAACAGCGCGCATGATTGTGAGCGCATGCTTCTGGCTTGCTGCTGGCATAGCACGTTTGGGACGCATGGCCCGTGCTGCCTTGGACTTCTTCGTACCAAGCCGCTGGGGCACGTAGTACTCAGAATCCAAATTCTTCGTGCCACTACAGCGAGTGAGTCTGTCAAAGATAGAGACCTTCTGTGGCGCATCAGCGGTGATGCACGGGACATTGGCTGCTTTCCTGCTCCGTCGGCGCATCTTCCTCGTCTGAGAGGGAGATGGCTGGGGAATGTGGTCAGTCGCACGTTTCCCCGAGAGATGTGCTGTACCAGTGGGTGCATCTTGGTTACTGAGAACGTCAGCAGGAGGGGAAGGGTGGATCGGCGCATCCCCTTCGGTGGTGGTGCCCGAGGCGTCGACCTTGCGCACCCAGACTCGGTGGGTCTTCTTCAGCTTCGGCAGCCGCTTCGAAGGACTCGTACTGCCTTCAGAGATGAACTCCTCATATGCCTGTTGATTGAGGCGTACGACCAGCGTCTTGTGGGAGGAGCCTACCTTCACATCGTCGGATTGTGACACAGCTTTCTCGGTGGAGGAGAAAGAGGTCCCCAGCAGAGTCGCCATCTTGTTTGCTATTAAAATTCTTTTATTGCAAATTTCAATACAAACAGAACAGTGTTACAATATAGGACTTAGATGTAGTCCTAGAAGTACACTTTTATTTATCTGGGTCCCTTGTGCCGATTGAGTGAGTGGTAATGCGTTGAATCCGTTGACGATCTGACGACGGTTATCGGTTCTCTGAAGGTCTGGATTGCTCTGGGTGCTGGAGCTTGCTGAGAGGAGGGAGACGTTGAGTGTCTGTATCTGTCTCTCTGGTGGTGTGTTTGTTCATTTTTCCGTTCTTGTGTGTGTGTAAGAAGGAAATGATCCCTCTTATTTATAGTCTGCAGGCTGGCTGCTTATGTGCGCATATGTAGGATGCACCTGGACGCGGGGATGCCACGTGGTGATTGCTGATGGAGGCGTATGAACGATGCGCCCTGATCGAGGGATTAAATTCTTTATGCTGCTGTTGTAGGCCGGCACGTAGCAGAGAAGAAGATCTTTCTGTTGCTGAGATCTTGTGTGAGTTGAGTCAAAGGACACGTGTCATCGACCCATGGCTCAGAGATCTCGGATTTGATGGGGAATGATCTGGTATGATGCGCCTAGGATTGGGCACATGAGGAGGCTTTGGCTCGTAACCTTTAGGAGTCACGAACCATTCGGGGCGCATGGCTTTTGAGGCGCATGCGAGGCTTTAGTAGTGACTTAACTCCAGTCTTTCGGGATAAGAAAAAAGTCTGGGGCGCATGGCTTTTGAGGCGCATGCAGAGCTTTAATGGTGACTTTCCTTCTGTCTTTAGGGATCAGTAAAAAGTTTGAGGCGTATGGCTTTTGAGGCACATGCAGAACTTCGGGTGCATGGCCACGGAGGCACGTACAAGTGGTTGGGCGACCACGTGGTAGTAGCCGTCGAAGGAAAGTAATGATGATGCTGACGTTGGCGACGCTTTATCTTCTGAACTGTTCAGACTTCGAGAGGCGTGCTGCCAACTCTGTCAGTTCAACATTTAATGGTTTTGACATTCGATGGACAGCTGAGTGGGCACATCGATCGGCGTTCCACTAGGCGTATGGGGACGCATGGAGGCGCATCCCCTGTGATGTGCTTGGTGTTCAAAGGGCGCGTCTGTGTGATGCGCTTGATGTTGAAGGACGCGTCTGTGTGATGCGCGGTCTGGCCGACATATCTGCTTCATGACACGTCTTTAATGGTGCGACTGTTACGATCTTCGAGTGCTTTAAATAGCCATTTTGACTTGGCTGAATTTGAAGCGTCCGGTTCATCCATTTAATGCAAATTCATTGCACAAAATTCAGAGAGCTATCCACTTGGCGCATGGGTTTGATTTGCCCGGCCTATAAATAGTGGCATGGAGAGAGTTTGCTTCTCGTTCCCTCACGTTCTTCCGACATGAACTTGTTTACTCGGATGCATTCTGTTGATGAGATGCTCCCGAGGGTGAAGATGCGACACAATGTCTTCATTGATGCACTTGAAGGTGACTGTTACATCCAAAAGTAGGAGTCGAGGGCTTCCGAGGCAGGTGGAAGGTACCTGTTGCATCCAAAGATAGGGATGCACGAGCCTCGTCTCCGTCATGTGGGAAGACCCGCAGATCGGAATTGCGGTGCTGCAACTTTGGGGGCTCTTTCTTCCTTTAAAATGGGTGTCGCCCATTCTGTTTGTGTTGAAAGCTGCTCCTTTAGCCGCGGTTTCGATCACGGTCTTCCTTCGCCCTTTAGAGGCTCTTTCGAAGCCTCCCCTGGCCACAGGTCAGCTTGCGGTGCTCTTCTCTTCCTCGGATTGGGGAGCTCTTCCTCCAGCTAGAGGATTGATTGCCACCCTCGTTCTGTTCAATAAATGCTTCAATAGTCGAAGCATTTAGACGGCGGTGAGCCTGGCTGGAAGAGCGGCACATAATTGGGCTGTTGAAGGGATGCACATAACTGAGCTGCTGAAAAGGATGCGCCTTGCTGAGGGCGCATGGCGGGATGCGCCTGACTGAGGGCGCATGGTGATCGCTGTGCCTGGCTGTAGACTTAGGGTCTTTTCTTTTTATAGAAGTTCTCCTTTGTACATCCTTTTCTAGACATGTAATAGACTTTTATATGTAATAAAAAGTCCTCTTTCAATGTCTATATTCGATGTTTTCGCTGTGAAGTACTCTGTCCGAGCTCTGGCGCATGTAGTGTCTGGCGCATAGGATTTCTGGTCCTGAAATTCCATGCTTCTACAGGGGCCGACTAATATGGCATATATATCTTACATCAACGATACTTGGCTAGCACCACATAAAGAGCAGTTTGTTTTAGCGTGGACCAACAAGTTGAAGCATTATGGCACAACCACTACAAACTAGGCCGAAGGAGCGCACTCAAGTTTGAAGAAACGACTTCGGTTATCGCTTGGTAACTTCGTGTTTGTTTGGGAAGCGATGGATATTATGATATCGTCTGGCCTCCACGAGATTAAAGCATAATTTGAGATGAGTCTCAATATTACAAAACATGATCATAAGAAAGAACACATGTTGTATGCCTTAACTCACGAAGTGTCCCACAAAGCGCTGGGATTACTAATGGAGGAGATTGAGAGGGCTAAATTCGTTGGTTTTGATCCTGATATTTATGGTTGTGCATATCGCCATTCTCTCGGCCTACCGTGCGCACATGAAATCAACTTGTATCGACGTGAAGAAAGAACAATCCCGGTAGACGATGTCGATCAACGGTGGAGACAGCTGTCAATTATGCCTCCGGTTGTTCCTGGAGATGACTTCTACTCTCTGTCGCAGGTGAAACTACTCACGCTAGATGGTGGGCCTCACGTGGACCAGAAAGAAGTTCTATTGAAAACCAAATGCAAGAACTTGCTAATCCATCATCTACTCGATTGCAAGAGCCATCTATTGTTTCCACTCGTAAGGGAAGACCGCAGACAAGACTGACTAGCGCAGAAAGAAGAAGATCCAGTCTACTCAGAGAAATTCATCCTCATTCGAGCATGTTGATGGAATGTTTCAGAGAGAAGAAGTTAGCTTACCTTCTAGTGGGTCGCGAAGGAGTAAGTTGTTCATTTGCCGAAGGAAATAGAAAACAATCGATCCAAACAGTGTCGGAGTTGAGAAACACTTACCTTCTGCTCTTGGCGTCTACAATGACTCATTTTTGCTTGAGATACGGCACTATATATGGGTTATTGATGATGTTCCCGCTGACAGACATTATGGATTTCATGCTCTTGCCCGACATCTTGGGTATTGTCATAAAGAATGGTGGAGACAAGTTAGAGCAGAGCTTTATTCTGAGTTACAGTCACATCTTTCCTTCTACACCAAGTTACTCAGTATCAAAATTGTTGGTTCTTTGTTGACGAGCCTTGTTTGTAATGAGACTATTTGTTGAGAAATAAACTACTATCCGTCCCTTCCGCTGCATACATATTTGCTAATAGGCAAAGTATACCACTAGTACTTCTTTCACCTGGTAATAACAATACCTTCTTTCCAATGTGTCATCCACCAGACAACCAAGTTGTAACTACTCTTCCTGCAATTGGCCGTGTCGGAGACCACTTTGTCATTCCCAGATTTATTGGAGATGCTCCTATTCCCCCACCAGCGTAGAGTTGGTCAAAGCGTGCACCAGCTGAAGCGATCGGATAGAAAATTCCTTATTTGGGCGCAATAGATGCTTATGTTTGCCATTAAATATCAAGCACAACAAAATTACAAAGGAATTGAACTTGATTTCAAACTAGCTTGTACAAAAGAAAGCCTAGAAAGAAATCCTAGGAAACAATCTAAGTACAATTGTTTAGTTTTGATTCTGGGGGGTGACGATAGAGGCTCGGAAAAGTGTAGCAATTCTGCCTTACTCCTTGGACTATCTGACACGATCTTTGCTCTTGAAGAAATTGTCCTTCGTGGGTTGCCAGCCTCTTGCATGGGTGTGGTACGATGCTATTATAGTGATATATGTTTTGAGCCACATAGATGACGTGGCCACGTGGCTACAATAGCACATAAAGACCCGCTTTTTGGCTGCCAGCTGGTGACTTGTTAAGATATTGTTGTAGCAAATTTGGGTGGTTGAGACTTGGTCAGCCTGCCATGTGTCCCATCGTAAGATAGGAACAGTCTACTTGAGTTATTTTGAGCCGCATAGGCCTTTCAGTGTTCGGCCATGCTGGGCCGCATAAGACTCATGCGGCTTAGGTCGTAGTCTTCCTTAGTCCGCATGTAGCTTGGGGACTTTTGAGCCGTATAGATTCTGTATTCTGGGCTGCATAAAACTCATGTGGCTCAGATTGAAGTTACTCTTGGCCGCATGAAGCATATAGATTGAGGCGCATAAGGTCCATGCGGCTCGGGTCGCAGTCCTTTTTGTCGCATGGCTATGTCCAGTATGGTGAAGTGACATTTTGTTATGATCACGTCTTATCTTTTTTTTGTCAGAGTGTCAGAGTTGTCAAAGCTGTCAGAGCTGTCAGTTTTGCCAATTTTAACAGAGTTTGTCAGCTTTATCAGAAGGGTTGATCAGCTTGGTCGCATAAGTAACTATTCTCTCTGCGGCTCAAAAATCAGTCTGGTGAAGATGGGCCGCAGGGGACATGTTGAGTCTGTCATGCGGCTCTTCTTTATGCGGATCAATTTTTTCCAGAGTACTCATGCGGTCAGTTGTGATCCGCATGAACCCCATATTTTCCATGCTTCTATAAGACCTCCTTCAAAGTTTTTAAATTACAAATTTGGAATACTTTGAATAAGAAGCATGGACATATGTCAAGCCGCAGAAAATCTTCGAGTCAGGAGAGACGTGCCGCAGGGACATTTTTGAGCCGCATGTAGATCTTGTGCCGCAGGAAGATCTTGTGCCGCAGGGAGATCTTGTCTGCCAGTTGTCACTGCTACATTTAATACCTTGATTTGGTTTTGGATTTGGGCTCTATTTTAGAGATAAAGCTGACGGTTACTAAGAATAAAATTCCTAAACATCATCATTATCTTTAATAGATACGAGAATCAAAGCGACGATGACGGTTATTAAGAATAACAATCCCCAAGTGTCGTCATTATCTTTAATGTCACGATAGCCGACGCGACGTTCATCTGTTTCCACTTTGAAGAGCTATAAATATAGGCCATACGGAGAGAGTTTTTCTTTCAACTTTTTCTCCTTCGTCTTCATCATCTTCGTCATCTTTTTTGTCCCGGTTAGCCATGGCTCCGAAAGCTTCCAAGTCGACTGGCGTTACGGCCAAAGGATAGGGACTCGCCTCTTCGTTGAGTGCTGTAGACTCTTCTTCCGTTTATCTTGACGTGCAATCCCCTGTTAAGGGTAAGGACAGTGGAAAAACAATGACTTAAATTTGAATGGCCATATGGCATATTTTATGCACAAGCCTGTTATATATCGCCTCTTTGTTTAGGTATCATCGATACATGCCCCATCTCTTTGGACCGTATGTATTTTGTATGATGGGGCCGCATGGGCTGAGCCGCCTAAGCGGCACTGACCCTCATGGATGTCTCATAGATGAGCCACATGAGCACTACATGGCTGAACCGCATGGATGCCTCGTGACCGAGCCGTAAGTATATCTCATAACTGATCCGCATAAGAGCCTCATGGCTTAGCCGCATGAGCACTGCATAACAGCACTGCATAAGTGCTTTAAGACTGAGCCACATGTTATTTTCTTCTAACTGCTAACCTCTTTTTACAGGGATTCGGCTAGCGAATTTCTCCAGGACCGGTATCGACGATAGAGTGAAGATGCACCATTCTGACATACACATCAGACAGCTCAGAACTCTTCATGCTTTGGAAGAGTTTTCCTCTGATGGTAGGAAGAACCTTTATACGTCGGAGAGTCGGACGGTGGTGGGGTGTCATCGTGAAAGTTCTGTTTTTACGGCTCTCCAAGTAGGCAAATCATCACTAGGGATGTTTTGAAGGTATAGTCTTTTGGAGGAACAGGCCTAAGATGTCCGCAATACGAAGGAGGAAAAAGCATGTTATATTTGCCTTCCTCCATGCGGCTCCTCGGAGATTCAACAGCCTTGTTTGCTTCTCAGCATTAAAACATGACTTCTTTCGAGGGCCATGAAACTGCTTTTTGATGAAGGCGAAGTGCTGCTAAACTGACCAAGCTATGTATTGCAAGATTTTCCTTTCTTTTTTTTTGCTGCTGATATAGTCCTATGAATGTAACTTATTTTGAATAAACATAATACATTCATTCCATTCTTTGTTTGTGGTATTTGTGGTGCTTGTATTAGAGGGCCTAATACCGCATTTGTGTTAGATAAAGGATATCCCACTGGGGGACTTTTTGTGGACCTATTGCACTTTTGTGCATCTGGAAATGCGAGCAAATATATTTGAATGATATTTTGTGGACCTACTACTCTTTGGTACACCGATGGTACGAGTAATAGATTAGGATAACTTCTGTGGACCTATTATCCTTTTGCACATTGGTGGTACAGGTAATAGATTTTAAACAAAACCTAACAGAGGTAATATGGACGTGATAGGTTTTGTGGTCTTAACACCATGTCTTTTATCCCGGGTTGGGTACAGGTGTTAAGTTGGGAGACTATCGGTATCAGAGGTAATATGGACGTGACACACGATAATCAGGCATAATCTTTGGTGGGCCTACTACTCTTCTGCGTACTGGTGGTACGAGTAATAGATTTTGAGACAAAACCCAACAGAGGTAATATGGACGTGATAGGTTTTGTGGTCTTAACACCATGTCTTTTATCTCGGGTTGGGTACAGGTGTTAAGTCGGGAGACATCGGTATCAGAGGTAATATGGACGTGATACACGATAATTAGGATCAGAAAGTTTGCTCAAAGATAATGGTACGCTGGGCAAACTCCTGTAGGATAAAGCATTAGAGTGGGAGTTCAGAGGTATCAGCATACATGACTCTCCACTCAGGGAGATACAATGTAAAAAATAGAGTGTGAGTTCAGAGGTACTTGGTGTACATAATTCGATGATCTAGGAGATTTGGTGGTTTGAGGAAGTACCAACATATCCTTAGATATAGTATTTCTTCAGGAATTTACTGTTTATGGGCATCATGGGCAAATCTCCATTCTGCTTCGCGAGTCGGTATGCGCCGTTGGAGAATACGGTCTCGATGATGAATGGACCCTCCCATTTGGGCTAGAATTTATCGGCGGTTTTGTGAGTCATGACCATCGGTCTGCGAACGGCCAAGACAAGATCGCCTATTTGGAATGTCCTCTACTTGACTTTCTTATTGAAGGCCCGAGAGATGCGTGCTTGATAGAGCTCGATGCTTTGTTGAGCTTGCAAGCACTTTTCGCCTAAAGCTTCCAATTCTTGTATCCGTCGATGGTAATTATCGTCCGATGTCAACCGGTAAGTAAGGGCCACACGAAGCGAGGGGATCTGAGTCTCCAATGGGAGAACTGCCTCGCACCCGTACACCAGAGAGAATGGTGTATTTCTTGTAGCCGTCCGACTCGTAGTGCGGTACGCCCATAAGCATTCGCTCAGCTTTCATTCCAGTCGCGCTTGTTTGAAGACACGAACTTCTTGAGAAGCTTGATTATGGTCTTGTTAAAGGCTTCAGCCAGGCCATTAGCCAGTAGGTTGTAGGCCGTTGAAGCCACATTCTGAATCCGATTCTTGTCACAGAATCGATAGAAGGCATGGCTTGCGAACTGCGGACCATTGTCAGGAATGATCCTCCGTGGCAGTCCAAAATGGTAAATGATGTAATATTTTATGAAACTGATCACGTTTGATGTCTTTACCTCTGTTAGCGGGACAGCTTTCGCCCACTTGGAGAAGTAATCGGTGATTGCAAGTATAAACCAGTGCCCTTTGGAAAACGGCAGGATGATTGGGCCAAAGATGTCCATTCCCTATGCTTCAAATGGCCAAGAGGCCACCGTTGGGTGCAAGAATTCGGATGACAGATGTATGAAATCTGCGTGGATCTGACAAGCCTTACACTTCTTTGCATAGTTGACTGTGTCTGCTACCATTGTAGGCCAGTAGTAACCCATCCGACGAAGACGGTCCTACAACTTCGGGCCCGGTTGGTGAGCCCTACAAACGCCATCCTGAGCCTCGCGTAAGGCTTCTTTGGCTTCTGTATTTGACAGACATCTTAACAGTAGTCCGTCATAAGATCGTCGATATAACATTTTTGTTTCGGTGTCATAAAAGAATATGAGAGAACGCCTTCTGATTGAAGTTGCTTCTTTCATATTCTCGGACAGGATCCCGTAGACTGCAAAGTCGATGAACGGTAGTCTCCAGTCTTGAACGTTATTGGTTATCTGGGCGGAGTAACTCATATCCAGTTGAACGTTATTTTTGGAACAAACCAACTCATGGCCTATCACGTCGATTAGATGATGAGCATAATTTGGAACCGCCAAAGAAGCGACGAGGCCTGCTAGGGCATCGGCTTTAATATTCTAGAGCCGAGGAACATGTTCTATAAAAAACCCCTCTATGGTTACAATGATGGAAATTGTTGTCTGATGATAGGGAATCAGGTCTGCGTTACGAACCTCGTACGAGCCTCAAATTTGATTAACAATCAGCTGTGAGTCGCCATATACTTCCAGGTATTTGAACCCTACCTCTTTTGCAAATCGGAGTTCGACGACCAGAGCGTTATATTCGGCTACATTATTTGAACAAGGTTCTGTAAGTGAATATGCCCGATTGACTACCAACCCAGAGGGAGAAATTAATACTACCTCGACTCCAGCGACGATATCACCTCGTGGCCCTGTTCTTGAAGCACCATCGAAGAACATTCGCCAAATGTCATCATGTGAAGTTATGTTTGTGTCAACGACTTCATCTGGGATTTTTTCATAGATTTTGGTTGTTTCTGAGCCTGGATAGGAAGCTAGAAAGTCGGCCAAGGCTTGACCTTTGACAGCCTTCTGCGGAACGAAGACCATGTTGTAGGGGGATAACAGTATCGTCCATGTGGCAAGACGAGAACTGAGTGCGCCTGGCTTGGTCATGAGAACCCCGAGGAGATTAACTCGCGAGACAACATGGATGGTCTGCCCTGACACAGTGTCGTATTTTCTGAATGACGAACACCAAGGCAAGGCATTCCTTCTCCACGGTGGTGTAACTATGCTCCGGTCCCACCATCATTCGACTGAGATTGTAGATGGTTTGTTTGTGCCCCATATTATTGTTTTGTGCTAGCAAGGCGCCGAAGGAGTGTTTCATTGCTCGTACATAGAGCAAGAAAGGCTTTCCGGTTACTGGGGCTACCAGAATCGGCGGGTTCGACAGGTATTCCTTAATGTCATCAAAGGCGCATTGACATTCTTCATTCCATATGAAAGAGATGCCTTTCTTCATGAGTTGTGTGAAGGGTTGACATCGCCCTGAGAGGTTAGATATGAACCTCCTGAAGTAGGCTAGTCTTCTCGGAAGACCGCAAAGTTCACGGAGGTTCCTCGGTGGACTCATCTCCAGGATTCCCTTTGTCTTATCGGGGTCTATGTGAATACCCCGGGAAGTAATGACAAAGCCCAAGAACTTTCCGCTGGACACACCCAGAAAGGACTTGGTGGGATTCATCTTCAGATTGTGCGCTCGCATAAGGTCGAACACTGTTCTCAAATCATGTAAGTGATCATCCTTGGAGCGGCTTTTGACGGCGATGTCGTCAGATGATGCTCATAGCTCATTGACAGGTAGCACCGGTGTTCTTCAGGCCGAAGGACATGACTGTGTAACAATACACACCGATCAGTGTTCGGAATAATGTATGCTTCTCATCGTCAGGAGACATTTTGATTTGATTGTATCCTAAAAACCTATCTATAAAGGACATGCACTCAAAGTCACACGTATTATCGATCATTATGTCGGTGATGGTAGGAGGGAATTCATCCTTAGGACATGCCGCATTCAGATTGCGAAATTCAATGCAGATTCAAATCTTTCCATTCTTCTTGACAACTGTTACTATATTAGCTATCCAGTCTGGGTGTTGCTCCTTGCGGATGAAACCACTAGCTATAAGCTTATTTACTTCCGCTTCAATGGAGTTTATGATGTCTGGATGGAACCGCCATTGTTGTTGTTTGACTGATTTTGCGTTCGGATGAATATTGAGATTATGAAGTACGATCTCGGGGTTTAGCCCTGGCATGTCTTCATAGCTCCAGGCGAAAATGTTGATGTATTCTCTGACGAGTTGCAACAACGATTCCCGTTCGCCGTCCGTCAGGCTTTTACTGACGAAGATTGGCTTTAGAGAGAATTCATCACCGAGGTTAACTTGCATGACCTCATCATCAGTAGGAGGGTTACATAGTTCAAAGCGCTTCTCCCATTGTGCATCCAGTTGTTGGACCCATGGCTCCAATTCAAGAGGTTCGAGTAGATCTTCGTCTTCCTTTTTAATGTCAGCGGATGCCATGTTGACATATAATATCTGCCTGAATATATCTCCAATGCTGTCATCGAAATCGTATGCAAGTGATTCGGATGAGTGAGAATGCCACTCGCATTCCTCATCGGAGCCCTCAGACGTTGTTGCTGGTATAACATAACGGAGGCCGTATTTGGCCTTATCGTAATAATCCCGAGGTTTCCTAGACGGAGTTGACAGCTACAGAGACGATCGCCGACCGTTGCCGTAATTCATACCTGGGGTAGCCTCCATGTTGTACCCCTACTTTTGCATGAAGTACTTGGCTTGAGGACTATACAGGTGGAGCGGTAATCTTCCAGTATCGGGTTCGAGATCAAACTTTTGAGACACGAAGGGTTGAGGACCCTTTTTTTGGCCAAAGATGATCGTGTGATCCCCTTCTCTTCTGCCAGGGACTAGGAAGTAGGCACCTCTAATGGGAGTAAGCCGATTTGCGATATGGACGGTTGTTACCTGTGTGTGCAGGTTAATATCCCGACCGTGTCCCATAATATACATCAGATTGAGTTTATTACACTCAGGATAGTTCAATGGCAGCCCCTTATTGATGAAATAAGGAATTTTATCTACAGGGATTACATCATCAGGAGAGGGACTATCCACCTTTACAACCAGATACCTTGCGAGTTCTGCATCCTCTTCAGCTATCCCCTGCGTGACCGGGGGTTGAGACGTTGTCTTGGGCAGCTTGACCACCAAGGGTTCTGCTTGTGGCATTGGCTTGCCTGAAGATCTTGGATCAATACTTGGTTGTCGACTCGTCTGGGGAAGACGGATAACCATCGGCTCAGCAGAGGACTTCGTGTCTTCTTATTGTTTTTTATTGGATCTTGGCAATCAGATCACCATCGGCTCCCCAGAGGGCTTCATATCTTTCGGTCGCCTTTGATTGGATTTTGGCAATCGGATCACCATCGGCCCTATGACAAATTTTGGCTCCTGGTTGGACCTTGAGAGTCGGATGACCATCGGTTCCGACTGCGTAGCTGGGAGGAGAGAACCGGGCACCTCTTTATGCAAAGTTGAGACAAAGGATGCGGCTTTGCCCAGTTTACTGTCACGCCCCAGAACCAGAATACTGGAGAGTGGGGGCAGACATAGCCAGCTACGTATATTGAAATAGAATACATCTAAACTATACGGTCACGGCTGTCTAGATCTGAGGGTTTACTACAAGCCAACAGTCTCTTAAGGTCAAGCCTATTGTCTCAATCTTAAGCAAATAATATAATTACAAGATGTATGATCATTAAATATACAATAAAAGGCGTCCCAAATATTACATATCAGCTGATCATGAAGCTAGTCGTACAAAATGCGAGGACTAGCAAGAGTTTAAGTCATACATGATCAACCCTAGGATTTGTTAATCATGTTTACAGCCCGTAGGCAGACAGAAAGTAAAGTGCATCGAGCTAACAGGTGCTCGTCGGCTAAACGCCTCAAAAGAATAGTTTTACAATAGAGTGAGCGAAACAAAGTAGAAAACCCACTCGTAGCCCGGGTTCCTTCTAGTCGCCACCATTGGGCTGGAAGCTTGGTAGATCCTCGGGAGGTGCTCCGAAATCTGGCCACACAAAACCAGCTGGGTCAACCCCAGAAAGAGCAAGTGCCACAAGGGGGCCATGAAATAAGAACAAAAGCCAGCATCCAGCACAAGAAAATCTAATATTAAAATTAACTTACGAAAACATGGCAGGGTGATATACGATGAGATAACCATGGAACTATTCCGATAGCCAGGTTACAACCCGTAAACCAAACAAGGACCGGGGTTGTAACCCTTCATCTGAACAGAGCTTGGTTTCCCACCATTTATCGGCAAGATAAGTAATGTAAGCAATCAAGACAGGAAACATTCTGGTACTGGATCAAGACATGACTAGATAGGTTACACCTCATTCAATCAATCACGGCCAAGCAGATACTACGGCTTACTACTTTAACTAACTAGGGTTATCACAGGCCTAATTACTAACAAGATGCAGTGAGATTGTTCCACAGCCACAAGCCCTGCAGACCATCCAGGCTACCCAAGACGAAAGATTAGGGTTGAATTCAGGTGGGTACATCGCCCAGGAGACAAATATACCCTTAGGTGACTTAGAGGGTGCAACACTCGACGGTGCGCTGGAAATGTGCCCTACTCGACGGCAGGCTACAGATCCCAAGAGCGCCCAGGTAACGGGATTGCCTGTAGCTGTGTCATCTCTTCATGACTACTGTGTTATTCTAGTTATTAACCTTAATCCATTTTAGTAGGAGCTCCTGACCGTGGTACTCAGGAGTCCCATCCTAGACATGATGCAAGACTGGACAAGTGGATTAACAAGCAAGCAAGAAAAAACCACCCACGGTGTCAAGACAGGTTAAGTTAGGTTATCAAGTCATGTCAAGTCAGGAGTGCGCCGCCACGGGCCACTATCAAGTCAGGTTGGTCATGTCAGGAGTGCACCACTACGGGTCACTATCGTGTTATGCTAGTTCCTTGCCATACCAAGTCATGTACAATGGTCATTTCAAACATATTAAGTAAAATCAAGATCATGACAAAAGGCGTTAGGATATAAAATGGGCATAAAATATCTAATAAAATATCAAAAGATAGGGTTATAGAAGAGCCAAGCTTAAAGAAATAAAACCAAAACTCCAAGGGTCAAGGGTTAAACAAGGGGTCAGGGGAGCAGCGTACGAAAAGTCACACACGCTGAAAGAGCCGCATACGTGAAAGTCACGCGCGCTACAAAGCAGTGTGCATGAAAAGTCACACACGCTCAAGGAGCAGTGTGCGTGAAAAGTCACGCACGCTCAAGGGAACAGTGTGCGTGAAAAGTCACGCACGCTCAAGGAGCAGTGTGCGTGAAAAGTCACGCACGCTGAGAGAGCAGCGTACGAAAAGTCACACACGCTGAAAGAGCCGCGTACGTGAAAGTCACGCGCGCTACAGAGCAGTGTGCGTGAAAAGTCACGCACGCTCAAGGAGCAGTGTGCGTGAAAAGTCACGCACGCTCAAGGAAACAGTGTGCGTGAAAAGTCACGCACGCTCAAGGAGCAGTGTGCGTGAAAACTCACGCACGCTGAGAGAGCAGCGTACGAAAAGTCACACATGCTGAAAGAGCCGCGTACGTGAAAGTCACGCGCGCTACAGAGCAGTGTGCGTGAAAAGTCACGCACGCTCAAGGAGCAGTGTGCGTGAAAAGTCACGCACGCTCAAGGGAACAGTGTGCGTGAAAAGTCACGCACGCTCAAGGAGCAGTGTGCGTGAAAAGTCACGCACGCTGAAAGAGCAGCGTACGAAAAGTCACGCACGCTACAGGGAGCAGCTGCGTGAAAAGTCACGCACGCTCAAGAGGAGCAGCTGCGTGAAAAGTCACGTACGCTCAAGGAGACACGCTTCCAACAGGAAGCGTACTCAAGCCTGCGTACGCAGCGCTAAAGAGCGCGCGTAGCTCAGTGTGCGTAGCTAAATAGCTCTGCACACTGCTCACTGTCTTCTCCAAACAGCAAGAACACATGGCTGAAACCAAAACTTCAAAAGTTCATAACTTGGCCATCCGAACCCCAAATCTGGATTTTCAAGGCTCCAACTGGAGTGAAACTGAAAGCTCTTCCACATAGAAACATCAAAACCCACAGAACTCCAACCAAAGTGGATCAAAACATACAAAATCTGAAAATAGGAGAACTTAGATCTACAACAATAGAGGCTCCAAATCACAAAAACCCAAGAACTAATGTTGATCTCCATGTCCTAAACTAGCAAATGGACTAAGAAAATATGGTTCTCATGTAGTGGCAAGATGCACTTGCCTAAGGGTTGGGGAGTTGTGCGGAGGAAGAAAAAAAAGAAGAAGAAGAATTTAATGATGGTGGTAATGAAGAGAGAGAGTGGTAGGTGGGGATATAAAGAGGGGGAGTTGCGGTGGGGATGAGGGGTAGCATAGGTTAAGGTGATCCATCCTAACCCAAACCAATAAAACCGAGCCCAAACCCAATAAAACCGAGCCCAAACCTAAATAAAACCAAGCCATGACTAAATCCCAAATACGAGAAATACCAAAATCCCACAAGCTGAGAAAAATAAAAATATATGCCAAAATCCAGATACGAGTATAAATACAAAATACAGGAAAATACGGGAAATGAGGGTGACAACTCTACCCACCTTAAAAGAATTCCGTCCTCGGAATTTAATCAAGGAGCTAGAGATTGTCACGACAAGCTACACTAAGCACAGGCAAGTTACACTAAGCAGTTCAATCATACAATCATACAATGCAAGCAAGGAAGGGAAAAAATATAAGGCATAAGAAAGACATTATACCTCACAAGTCAAACAGGTAGGGATATCGCGATCGAATGTCGTCCTCACGCTCCCACGTTGACTCACCTAGAGAGTGATGACCCCAAGCAACACGGACTAATTTAATAGTCTTGTTCTTGAGTATCTTTTCCCTCCGGTCCAATATAGACACGGGCCTTTCCTCATACGAAAGGTTGGTACCAACAACCAATTCCGAATGGTCTAGGATGTGGCTCGGGTCTGGAATATACCGTCGTAATTGGGACACATGGAATACATCATGTACCTCACTTAGCGACGGCGGAAGAGCGAGACGATAGGATACATCTCCTACTCGCTCTAGAATATCGAACGACCCTATATACCTAGGACTAAGCTTTCCCCGCACGCCAAAGCGAATGACGCCGCGGTTAGACGAGATCCTAAGGAATACATGGTCGCCGACGGCAAATTCTAAGGGACGCCGATGAGCATCGGCTCAATGGCGCTGGCGGTCCTGGGCAACTCGGAGGTGATCTCTGACCTTCCTGACCACTTCAACCATCTGGGAAATTAATTCGGGTCCGAGCATCTGCCTCTCCCCGACATCGTCCCATGCTAACGGGGATCTGCACTTCCTGCCATAAAGAGCCTCGAAGGGTGCCATCTGGATACTGGCCTGATAACTGTTGTTGTACGAGAATTCTACCAGGTGCAGATGATTCTCCCACGAACCACCGAAGTCAAGGGTACAGGATCTCAACATATCTTCAAGAGTCTGGATTGTGCGCTCTGATTGACCATCCGTCTGTGGGTGATAAGCTGAGCTAAACTGAAGGCGAGTCCCCAAACTCTTCTGCAAGCTGCGCCAAAAGTGGGATGTGAATCTTGAATCCCTGTCTGAGGTGATGCTGACTGGCACACCGTGAAGCCTGACGATCTGCCTGAGATACATTTCTGCTAACTGCACCGTCGACTGTCCAACTCTGAATGGAAGAAAGTGTGCCACCTTGGTAAGCCTGTCCAGAATTACCCAAATAGCATCTCTGCCGGCCGGAGATCTGGGCAATCCGGTCACGAAATCCATGGTTATATGTTCCCATTTCCATTCTGGGATCGGTAAGGGCTGAAGAAGTCCAGCGGGCCTCTGATGTTCAGCTTTAACTTGTTGGCAAACCAAATACCGAGAGACAAACCGGGCTATCTCCCTCTTCATGCCATTCCACCAGAAATGCTGACGAATATCACGGTACATCTTCGTACCACCCGGATGAATAGAATACTGAGAACTGTGGGCTTCTGCCATGACTTTCTGTCTGATATCTCCACTAGGTACACAAAGACGAGTGCCGTGCCGAAGTGTACCGTCTTCATGAATACATAACTCTGGCCTTCTTCCTGCTTCACACTCTGCTCTGAGTCGCTGGATCTTGGAATCTGCTGACTGCGCCATCCGGATCCTCTCAACTATGCTGGACTGAACCTGTAGACTGGCCATCAATGCCATACTGGTAGGAAGAACCACTTCAATTCCCATCTTCTGAAGATCTGCCAATAATTCTGGTTGCGCCGTCAGGAAATAAACTCCGGCTCTCCTGCTCAATGCATCTGCTACAACGTTGGCCTTCCCGGGATGATACTGCAAATCCACATCATAATCCACCAATAACTCGAGCCATCTTCTCTGCCGCATATTAAGGTCCTTCTGGGTGAAAACATACTTCAGGCTCTTATGATCAGTAAAGATCTCCACTCTATCTCCGTATAAGTAGTGCCTCCACAACTTCAAGGCAAACACTACCGCCGCCAATTCCAAGTCGTGGGTCGAGTAATTCTTCTCATGATCACGTAGTTGACGTGACGCATAAGATATTACCTTCCTATGCTGCATCAAGACACACCCCAATCCTCTGCCTGAAGCGTCGCAATAAACTGTGAATCCTTCGGTCCCATCTGGAAGGGTGAGAATGGGAGCCGTTATCAAACCTCGCTTCAACTTCTCAAATGATTCCTGACACTCTGCTGTCCAAACAAATGGCACATCCTTGCGGGTCAACTGGGTCATCGGCGCTGAAATCCTCGCGAAATCTGAAATGAACCGCCGGTAGTAGCCGGCCAATCCAAGAAAGCTGCGAACCTCTGCCACTGAGCTGGGTACCGGCCAAGACTCGATAGCCACAATCTTCTGGGGATCCACTTCTACTCCTCCTCGGGTAATGATGTGACCCAAGTACGAAATGCGATCGAGCCAGAACTCGCATTTACTGAACTTGGCGTACAACTGATGCTCCCGAAGCGTCTGAAGGACGACTCTGAGATGCTGCTCATGCTCTGCTTCACTCTTGCTGTAGACCAGGATATCATCTAGGAACACGATCACAAATTGGTCCAAGTAAGGCAGAAAAATATGATTCATGAGGTCCATGAATACGGCCGGCGCATTGGTCGCTCCAAAGGGCATAACAAGGAACTCCCAATGTCCATACCTCGATCTGAATGCTGTCTTCGGGATGTCCTTCTCTCTGACTCTGATCTGGTGGTATCCTGACCGCAAGTCGATCTTCGAAAACACTGAAGCCCTTCTGAGCTGATCAAACAAGTCATCTATCCTTGGAAGAGGGTATCTATTCTTGATTGTCACCGAATTCAAGGTACGATAATCAACACATAGCCTGGACGTACCATCCTTCTTTTTCACAAGAAGCATCGGGGCTCCCCAAGGCGATCCACTAGCACGGATGAATCCTTTGGTCCTCAGTTCTTCAATCATCTTGTACAAAATCTCCAACTCTGAAGGCGCCATCCTGTAGACTCGCTCTGATACTGGTGCTGTCCTGGGAATCAAGTCTATAGTGAACTCAATCTCCCGCTCCGGCGGCATCCCTGGAAGCTCCTCTGGAAAGACATCTGGGAACTCTTCAACTATCCGGGGCAACTGCACTGCTGCTATTGCCATCCGCAATGCTGGAGAAGATGGCTCCACTGCGCCTCTGGAAAACGAAAACTCTGGCTCGCCGGGGATACTAAAGACAACTCTGCCAATATGACAGTCTATCCTAGCATACTGGTTCCTCAACCAATCCATGCCTAGGACTACATCATAGTCTGCCATAGGAAACTCTATGAATCTAGCGGGGAACTCCCTACCGCTAACTACGATCCGACACGAGGAAAACACTCGATCTACTCCCACAAGAAAAATACCAGTAAGTATATTGAGCCTCACTGATAATGACTCAGGCTGCAATCCTATCCGTGTCACGAATCGTACAGACATGAATGAATGCGATGCACCAGAATCAAACAATATCGAAGCTGGAAAGGAGTTGACGAGAATAGTACCTGCCACAACCTCACCTGGTGCAACTTCTTCTTCCATAGCCATCATCATGGCCTGACCTTGTCCTCTGGCTGCTGGTCCCCTCTGCTGGAAACCTCTCTGCCTATTCTGGTTCTGAGCTTGGGCTTGTGCATACTGCTGGAGGTGCTGCTGCTGGAATGCCTGAGACTGAGGCGGCAAGGGCCTCGAAGACTGATACTGCTGCTGCTGAACTGGTGCTGGGGCCGGTCCTCTCACCGAAGAGCTAGAAGGGTTGGATGCTGACGAACCATCTCTATTCGGGCAGGCTCCTATCCTATGATCTGCTGCTCCACAAGCTAGGCACAGTCCCTGCGCCCTGCGACAGTCTGCCACCACATGCCCTGGCTTCCCGCAATGAGAACATCCCATCGCGGAAGTCTGCTTCTGCTTCTGCTGCTGCGGGTACGTCGGGGTCGAATGCTGAACCGACGTTACTGAAGCCGCCCGCCTCGGAGTTCCAATGGTCAATCCCCTAGCTGCCGGGGCTGGAGCTGATGATTGGTGCATCTGACTGTGGGACCGCTTCCTACCTCCGGTCCTATCCACGATCCTCTGGGAGGTATACTCATGCCTCCTAGCTGCTCTCAAGACCGCATCGAATGTCTGGTGCTCGAACTGCTCAACCGCCAACAAGATCTCCAAATGCAGTCCTTGCTGGAATCGCTGGGCTCGATCATACTCGGTCGCCACCAAGGTGGGGGCAAATCTACTGAGCCTAGAAAACTCAGATGCATAACTGTCGACTGATCTGCCTCCTTGCTTCAAGTTGGTAAATCTGGTCTGTAGGTCGTACCGAGCCACAGCATCAAAGTACTTCGTCTGGAATCTCTCCCTAAATACTGTCCAAGCAATGGGTGCCACTAATCCCATGGCCTGCGCCGCCCACCAACTGCGAGCTAAATCCAACAACTGCAGGCGTACCACCGCCACCTTCTCATTCTCAGGTGTCCTAGCTGCTTCCAGAATCACCTCGGTATCCTGAAGCCATGTATCCGCGGCAATCGCATCCTCGGTGCCGTCGAAGAAAAGAGGGTTCAATCGCTTGAAGCTGTTGGCCGCCTGGTTCCCTGGATGACCGCCTCGGGTCAAAGCATCTTAAACTGTCTGGTGCAGGGCGTCGCTTCGACGATCCTGGGAAGCTATCAAGGTTCTGATGAGGCCTACTAAGGTACCATCATCTGGCTCTGCGAGCTGGACGGGCCGAACTGGTGACACTCCTCCAGTAGGCACAACTCTGGAGGCTACCCCGGAATGCTGGGCTTGATCTCCTGGTTGCTGCTGGTCCACGGGAGGTGCTCTTCCTTGCTGATCGGCAGGGTTAGGTACAGTGCCGCTGAAGAAGACGACACAGGGAAACAATAAGGAAGGACCAGGACAGATCAACGATACAAGCATGTAATCAGGGCAAGAATTTCAGGGATTTGAAAATACGGGCGGAGATCAAGGGAGAATACTGATTAAGACATCTATTCAGTAAACTCTCACATTTCTTGATTGATAAGACCTGCATGGGCCACCACTTAAACCATGTCACGCCCCAGAACCAGAATACTGAAGAGCGGGGGCAGACATAGCCAGCTACGTATATTGAAATAGAATACATCTCAACTATACGGTCACGACTGTCTAGATATGAGGGTTTACTACAAGCCAACAGTCTCTTAAGGTCAAGCCTATTGTCTCAATCTTAAGCAAATAATATAATTACAAGATGTATGATCATTAAATATACAATAAAAGGCGTCCCAAATATTACATATCAGCTGATCATGAAGCTAGTCGTATAAAATGCGAGGACTAACAAGAGTTTAAGTCATACATGATCAACCCTAGGATTTGTTAATCATGTTTACAGCCCGTAGGCAGACAGAAAGTAAAGTGCATCGAGCTAACAGGTGCTCGTCGGCTAAACGCCTCAAAAGAATAGTTTTACAATAGAGTGAGCGAAACAAAGTAGAAAACCCACTCGTTGCCCGGGTTCCTTCTAGTCGCCACCATTAGGCTGGAAGCTTGGTAGATCCTCGGGAGCTGCTCCGAAATCTGGCCACATAAAACCAGCTGGGTCAACCCCAGAAAGAGCAAGTGCCACAAGGGGGCCACGAAATAAGAACAAAAGCCAGCATCCAGCACAAGAAAATCTAATATTAAAATTAACTTACGAAAATATGGCAGGGTGATATACGACGAGATAACCATGGAACTATTCCAATAGCCAGGTTACAACCCGTAAACCAAACAAGGACCGGGGTTGTAACCCTTTATCTGAACAGAGCTTGGTTTCCCACCATTTATCGGCAAGATAAGTAATGTAAGCAATCAAGACAGGAAACATTCTGGTACTGGATCAAGACATGACTAGATAGGTTACACCTCATTCAATCAATCACGGCCAAGCAGATACTACGGCTTACTACTTTAACTAACTAGGGTTATCACAGGCCTAATTACTAACAAGATGCAGTGAGATTGTTCCACAGCCACAAGCCCTGCAGACCATCCAGGCTACCCAGGACGAAAGATTAGGGTTGAATTCAGGTGGGTACATCGCCCAGGAGACAAATGTACCCTTAGGTGACTTAGAGGGTACAACACTCGACGGTGCGCTGGAAATGTGCCCTACTCGACGGCAGGCTACAGATCCCAAGAGCGCCCAGGTAACGGGATTGCCTGTAGCTGTGTCATCTCTTCATGACTACTGTGTTATTCTAGTTATTAACCTTAATCCATTTTAGTAGGAGCTCCTGACCGTGGTACTCAGGAGTCCCATCCTAGACATGATGCAAGACTGGACAAGTGGATTAACAAGCAAGCAAGAAAGAAGCACCCACGGTGTCAAGACAGGTCAAGTTAGGTTATCAAGTCATGTCAAGTCAGGAGTGCGCCGCCACGGGCCACTATCAAGTCAGGTTGGTCATGTCAGAAGTGCACCACTATGGGTCACTATCGTGTTATGCTAGTTCCTTGCCATACCAAGTCAAGTACAATGGTCATTTCAAACATATTAAGTAAAATCAAGTTCATGACAAAAGGCGTAAGGATATAAAATGGGCGTAAAATATCTAATAAAATATCAAAAGATAGGGTTATAGAAGAGCCAAGCTTAAAGAAATAAAACTAAAACTCCAAGGGTCAAGGGTTAAACAAGGGGTCAGGGGAGCAGCGTACGAAAAGTCACATACGCTGAAAGAGCCGCGTACGTGAAAGTCATGCACGCTACAGAGCAGTGTGCGTGAAAAGTCACGCACGCTCAAGGAGCAGTGTGCGTGAAAAGCCACGCACGCTCAAGGGAACAGTGTGCGTGAAAAGTCACGCACGCTCAAGGAGCAGTGTGCGTGAAAAGTCACGCACGCTGAGAGAGCAGCGTACGAAAAGTCACACACGCTGAAAGAGCCGCGTACGTGAAAGTCACGCGCGCTACAGAGCAGTGTGCGTGAAAAGTCACGCACGCTCAAGGAGCAGTGTGCGTGAAAAGTCACGCACGCTCAAGGAAACAGTGTGCATGAAAAGTCACGCATGCTCAAGGAGCAGTGTGCGTGAAAAGTCACGCACGCTGAGAGAGCAGCGTACGAAAAGTCACACACGCTGAAAGAGCCGCGTACGTGAAAGTCACGCGTGCTATAGAGCAGTGTGCGTGAAAAGTCACGCACGCTCAAGGAGCAGTGTGCGTGAAAAGTCACGCACGCTCAAGGGAACAGTGTGCGTGAAAAGTCACGCACGCTCAAGGAGCAGTGTGCGTGAAAAGTCACGCACGCTGAGAGAGCAGCGTACGAAAAGTCACGCACGCTACAGGGAGCAGCTGCGTGAAAAGTCACGCACGCTCAAGAGGAGCAGCTGCGTGAAAAGTCACGCACGCTCAAGGAGACACGCTTCCAACAGGAAGCGTACTCAAGCCTGCGTACGCAGCGCTAAAGAGCGCGCGTAGCTCAGTGTGCGTAGCTAAACAGCTCTGCACACTGCTCACTGTCTTCTCCAAACAGCAAGAACACATGGCTGAAACCAAAACTTCAAAAGTTCATAACTTGGCCATCCGAACCCTAAATCTGGATTTTCAAGGCTCCAACTGGAGTGAAACTGAAAGCTCTTCCACATAGAAACATCAAAACCCACAGAACTCCAACCAAAGTGGATCAGAACATACAAAATCCGAAAATAAGAGAACTTAGATCTACAACAATAGAGGCTCCAAATCACAAAAACCCAAGAACTAATGTTGATCTCCATGTCCTAAACTAGCAAATGGACTAAGAAAATATGGTTCTCATGTAGTGGCAAGATGCACTTGCCTAAGGGTTGGGGAGTTGTGCGGAGGAAGAAAAAAAAGAAGAAGAAGAATTTAATGATGGTGGTAATGAAGAGAGAGAGTGGTAGGTGGGGATATAAAGAGGGGGAGTTGCGGTGGGGATGAGGGGTAGCATAGGTTAAGGTGATCCATCCTAACCCAAACCAATAAAACCGAGCCCAAACCCAATAAAACCGAGCCCAAACCTAAATAAAACCAAGCCATGACTAAATCCCAAATACGAGAAATACCAAAATCCCACAAGCTGAGAAAAATAAAAATACATGCCAAAATCCAGATACGAGTATAAATACAAAATACAGGAAAATACGGGAAATGAGGGTGACATTTACAGGCCTGGAGATAAATTCTTAAGGGTTCCTCTGGCCCTGTGCTGACCTCTAGTTCGTCAATTATGTGCTTCTTGGACACTTTATATAGACAGGCCTCCGAAGAGTAATAAGACTCAACCCCTTTGAAGGGATTGATGTCGACAAATTCAGTCTTCACGATGCCGTGCTTACTAACATATTTGAAGCATTGGTGGAGTGTGGATGGCACGATCATGTAGTCATGTATCCACGGATGCCCCTGGAGGATATTGTAGGACGTATCTGCATCTATGACGTAGCAGGTAACCTCTGTCCTCAGGTCGCCGATCTGACATTTCAATCGGATCTTTCCTAAGGGATAGCTCCTTCCCGAGTTGAAACCGCTAATGGCAGTGTTGGTCGCCGCTAGACGGTGCATAGGTATGTCGAGGACTTGAAGCAAGCTTTTCAGGATGATGCTTATCGACGAGCCAGGATCGAGGTGCATCTGATCCACCTTGATGTCGCCTATGTATCCCGTGTAGAACAAGGGGCAGTCATGCAAGTTGGTCTTGATCAACATGTCCTGTGGGATGAATACGATGTTGGGCATTACATCCGTACAGTTTCCACCCTGGAGATCTGCCGACAAGTCTTACCCTGTAGATTTGACCGGGCTAAGTAAGCGTCAACGTTTTGGAGCACTTTGTTCAATGCGACACGAAGATCCTTGGAGAGCCATAGGAGCTCGTATAATGACAACTTTGCTGGCATATTAGCCAATTGTTCAAATATGTCAAAGTTGTAAGGTCTCTCCAGCCCTTAAAGTGCATCTTTATGAAGTGGCCTGTCGAAGCGGGTTTCTTTTGGTTTGGCCCTGTCTGCCGATGGAGGCTGAGATGGCCCTGGAACATCAATGGCAGGCAGCATTGCCGGTTGAGGGTCCTCGACTGAACAACCTAGAGTGTGCTGGACTTGTGCCCCAGACCGGGTAACAACAGCCGCCGCCTCCTAAGCTTTTGCTAAAATTGTATGGCAGGATCAGGACTTTCTGCCTTTCTTCTTGTTGGCTGGAGATGACACCGCCTGGGTAACTTCGGGCACTAAGTCTGGGTGCACCCACATGACCTCTCCTCGTGACGTGGTGAGAGGTACCAAGCCAGTCGTCGGGTCCCGGACGGGGAAAAGATTAGTAACCTCCATCGTTGCCCGGGGGATAGGTATTACCCTGTCTTGAGTACTTATTGGAGGAAAGTCACCGAACTGAATTGATACCATGTTCGCCACCACGGTAACCTCTTCAAAGTCTAGCGACAGAGCTTTGGAGTCGATAAGACTCTGGAAGTACCGCTTCAATTGAAAGCAGTCATGAGTGGCATGATGAACATAGTGGTAGAAATGGCAGTATTTAGGGTCCTCCATCTCTGCTGCTCTAGGCTCGCGCCTTGGTGGAGGAAGTTGGATCCTGTCACCTTGCAAGATCATGTCGAAGATAGGCTTGACATGACTATCTTCGAATGAGTAATTCACCTTGGGCCACTGAGCTTCTGTCGGCTTTTGTTCAGGCTTCTTGGTTGTATCGACGACCATAGCCTGCTTACCTTTATTGTCCCGGTTATTGGAGGTGCCGTCAGTGTTGTTGTTATTAGAGGTGGTACCAAGACGTCTTCTTTTAACCTCTCAATTCGGGATGTGTAATAACAGCTGGCGAGCCTTCTTTAACTTTGCCTCCGTATTGGTGGCACTTATGATGAAGGTCGTCCAATCCCTGAACTGATCCTCACCCATCCAGAGGCTGATTGCGGGGAGCAACTTCTTCTGGTAGATTTCAATCAAGGAGCTTTCAGGATTGCCTTAGGGCAATCTCATTGCAGTTTGGCGGAACCGCTCGATATAGTTCCTTGTTAGCTCCTTCTCCCCTTGAACGACGTCTATAAGGGATGACATTGTCACATCATGTCCCACTTCGTAGAATCTTTCTACAAACATGTGCTTGAAGCCGTCAAAAGAATGGATGCAGTTGTCCGAAAGGTTACGGTACCAGTCGAACGCGATTCCCTCTAATGCTCCGATAAACAATCGTGTGAGGATGGCGTCGCTATGCGACAAATGGTCGGTTGTGACCTCGAAATAAGTCATGTACCGACTAGCAAAGATTATCCCGTCATACGAATCAATAAGAAACGGTTTGTACCATGGCAGAAAAGGAACATCTCTCCACGCAGCGGGATACGACTGTCGTATTCTGAGGTCCCGGGAGGAGTCTCGGGCATTGAACATTGCTCAAAGCTCCTGGACCTCCTTCATTGCCTCCTTGGCTTCGTCTGCAGCTGAAGGAGCAGATGCCCCTAGAGGATTGTCACCTAAAGGAGGAGCTTTCGTGTTGGAATCCGTATTGGCTGCGGGTCCCAAGCTTGTTTGTCCTGGCGTCCTTACAGGTTGGGTCGGCAAGGCGGCTTTGATTTCGTCTACTGACTTGACCAAGGACAGGAGCATGGCTTCAAGTACTTCTAGACGTTGTCGGTCAGTAGGTGCTTCATGATCATCGTTGGCCATAAAGACTGTCCGCACATGGGTAGACGTGGAAGGGATCGTCGGAGAATGTCGGAATGTCTTCCTCCTCGAACTCGGAAGGGGTGCTACACCCTGCGCAGGAAGCCACATCATCTTGGCGAAGGCGGTCACCCTCGGGGACGTCCAAGTCCGTTGCATAATTCCAGTAGATCGCTACCCCCTGTGTATGCACTTAGAATACCATGTTATCGTATACTTTGAGGGGACTGCTACCCCCAGCCTTATCTACCCCCAGGGAGGTCAAGGATGTACCCCCAGGTGTTGGGAGCTTCTTTTTGGATCTAGTGCCTAGATAGACACCCTCTGTGGCTGTTGGTGGCAATTCTTCCGATGAGAGTTTCCTTGCAGTGCTTGCTGATATTGTCTGGCTGGAAGAGCCTGCCTTCTTTCTTCCTTTGCCGGAAAGAACCTTCCTAGTTGAATTACAGCAGGCAAAAGAAAATTCCTCGTCTCCCAGATTTTGTACCTGTTTCTTAAGTTGTTGTCGAAAAGGTGCTGGCTGGTGCAATCGTTGAAAAATGGACTGCCGATCTTTAGGTGCTGCTGACTTATTGCAGCAACCATTGATGACGACCTGGGTACAACTACGTCCCGGGAGGGGCTCATCACATGCCAAGATTGCTTCTTTCTTCTTACATTTGTTAGTAATCACGTCTCGCAAGTCGATTGCAGACTGATCTACCTTTGCATCCAATTTGTGGACTCGGGTATCCCGAGCACACGGGTGCGTAGGTATCATGTTTGCTCTCTGAACTGAGGCTAGTAAAAGCACTTGCTCTCGATCGTTGGAGGGAGACTTTAGAGACCCATCCTGTCCGTTAGCCCTGGAGGACTGGACGCGGGTGGTTCTGTACAACTTTTAATCAGCGGTCCGTAAAACAGTTAACGGTACCCGCTGACGATCAGCAATTTGGACAGTTGACTTGGCCTGTTGGGCCCACACTGCCCTAGACTTCTTCAATTTAGCACCTGAGGACGCATAATAATAATAGTCTAGATTAGAATATCCCACATTCTCAATGGCCCACATAGAGTCGAGCCAGTATGAGAGACGGTCGAACACAGAGCTTTAGACAGGGCCGCATGAGACACTCTGTCTATGGCCAGGATTGGCTGCCACATAGGCCATTTTCCTACGACCGGAGTTGGCTGCCGTATGGGTGATCTGCTTGCGTCCAGAGTTGGCTATCGCATCGGCGTTCGACGGGTTGTCCTACGAAGATGGACGTACAAACTTATATAGAACTTAACAAGATCAAAATATACTACAATAGGATAATATAGGTGTAGAAGCATGAAAAAGATAGAGTTTATGCGGATCATCACTCCATGCGCCCAAGAGAAACCAAGCCGCAGAGGGAAGGCTCTCGAAGATCCCATACGGCCAAGTGAAGCTAAGCCGCAGAAGGACTGCTCCTGGAGACCCCATGCAGATAAAAAGGTTCGAACTGCAGAAGCAAGGCTCTCGAAGACCCCATGCGGCTAAATGGACTCAAGCCGCAGAAGTAAGGCTCTCGAAGATCTCATACGGCCAAGAGAAACCAAGCCGTAGAGGGAAGGCTCTCGAAGATCCCATGCATCCAAGTGAAGCCAAGCCGCAGAAGGAATGCTCCTAGAGACCCCATATGGCTATGAAGACTCGAGCCGCAGAAGCAAGGCTCTCAAAGACTCCATGCGGCTAAGTAAATCTAAGCCGCAGAAGGAATGCCCCCGAAGATTCCATGCGGCCAAGCGGAGCCGAGCTGTAGAAGAAAGGCTTCTAAGGCCACTACACGGCCAAAACGATTCAGGCTCTACTTTGTGGGGGGGAGACACATGGAAAGTTGACCAAGTCTCAACCACCCAAATTTGTGCAACAAAGAAATTTCAACAAATCCACCAGCTGGCAGCCAAAGAGCGAGTCTTCGTGTGCTGTTATAGCCACGTGGCCACGAGACCATCTATGCGGCCCAAAATATACTTCATCCCGAAATCACTATAAATAGCAGGGTACCACACCCATGCTAAAGGTTGGCAATCAAGGGCTGGCAATTTTTCTCACGAAAAAAGACTGTGTCTGATAGTCCAATGAGTAAGACAGAGTTGCTACACTTTCCCGAGCCTCCACAGTCACCCTCCAGAATCAAAAAAAATTATACTTAGATTGTTTCCTAGGATTTCTTTCTAGGCTCTCTTTTGTACTTTCAAAGTTTGCAATCAAATCAAGTTTTTCAGTAATTCTTGTTTTGATATTTAATGGCAAACACGATAGCGACTCTGTTGGGGACTTCTTCTCCTCTGATGAGAAGTTGGTAACGCAATCCGACGCATCCAAGCTCGGTTCTATGCAACAAATGCTTGTAATTCGTTTTGACCAATAAGCATTCAAAGAAATACTCTCTGAAGGGAGCGTCATCCCATCACAGAAGCGAGGCAACCCGAAGAAAACTTGCAGGACATTGAAATACAAAACTGCTGCCCCTCGCCAGGTTCTCGAAGAAGCTCCTTCTACGGCCCAAGACGGTGATCAAAGCTCTTATGCGGCCATGCTTCAGACCGCAGAGAACCCCACTGTCCCCAAATCCAGCAAAGAAAAATACTACGATTCTGAGCTCTTGGGGGCACAAGGGAATCCCATACGGACGAAGAAGAGGCCACAAAAAAAAATGGGCAGTCTACCTATGCGGCAGCCAACTCTGGCCACAGGCAGATGGCCTATGCGACAGCCAATCCTGGCCGAAGACAGGCTACCCCATGTGGCCATGTCAGAAGCTCTGTTTTTGTAGCTCCCCTTCCCGAAAATTTAAAATATTTTAATATTATTTATTTTATTTGAATAGAGATTTTTAGATTTTTATAAATAATTAATTAGTTAATTATTACGGTAGATAATTTTAGTCATGGTTAGGAATTGGGGTACAAGGCGACTAGAAATCATGGCACGGATAGTGCAGTGGCGTACTTTTACTAGTGTATTAGCCCTGGTAGGGAAGGCCGAGCCATAATGATGTCCTAACTAGGAAAACCAGGCAAAGTTACGACTTAACCCTTACCGAAGATTATTTATTTATTAATTATATTATTGAGTTTTAGGGAACTCGGTTGTACTTAACTAGTCCAGATTGGACACAAACTAAGCCCAAGCCTACGTAGACATACTTTTAGGTACGTAAAAATATTTTCTAGCTTTTGGGTGGACTTAATGATATTTTCTAAATATTTGGTTATTTATACAAAATGGGTATTATTAATATTTAAATAGGTTTTTAGAATATTGGTATAATTTTCTAGGGCCGAATATGTTCACCAAGACTCTTTGGATTATTTTAGTGGGTTATTGGTATTATAGAGTTTATTTAGATGTAAATATATATATAATATATGTGTGTAAGTGTATGTGTATGTGAATATGAATATATATGAGTATATAATATATATGAGTACGAATATATAAATAAATATTATATTTTGGGTATGTGTATGTATATATAAAAATATATATAGGTGTATATGTGTATATGTACATAAATATATATATATATATATATATATATATATATATATATATATATATATATTATATATATATATATATATATATATATATATATATATATATATATATATATATATATATATATATATATATATATATATATATATATATGTATATGTGAATATATATGTAAATATATAAATATATATAGGTGTATACGTGTATATATATTTATATATATATATATATATATATATATATATATATATATATATATATATATATATATATTTATATATATATATATATTTTATATATATATATATATATATATATTTTTTTTATATATATATATATATATATATATATATATATATATATATATATATATATATATATTTATTTAGGTGTACACGTGTATATATATATATATATATATATATATATACACATACACGTGTACACCTAAATAAATATATATATATATATATATATATATATATATATATATATATATGTGTGCATGTGCATGTATATACAAATACATATATATGGGCGTATATGTGCATGTATATACAAATATACATATATATTTATACATGTATGTGTATACATATAGACATGTATAGATGAACTCTTACTAAATAAAAATAGAAAAAGAAAAAGAAAACCATATAAAAGCCCACCCAACAGCTAACCCAAACCCGAACAGCCCACACCCAATATCACGCCCCTGAACCCGAATAGCCCACACCAAATATCACTCCCCTGAACCCGAGCCTTGCGAACACAGGCCCTCGTGCACATAATATATATCGAGAGATCGAGGGAGGAGGAGTCCCAAACCCTAAATCCCCACGATGTCGACTCCCCGCGCACATGCGTGCAGCGGTCGTGCTACTGTTGGAGCCACAGCCAGCCGGCCATGCAGTCGCGACAGTGCAGCGGCCACGCTCAGTAACTGCAGCAGTAGCAGTCCCAAAAGGTCGGGTTTGCGGCATAATTTCGCAACTCTCGCTCCATTTTTTTGTGGGCCGATTGAACAGGTATATTCACAACATGTAGGACTCCAATCGCGTTCATTTACTTTAAAATTTGACGCCCAAGGTTTTCTAAAAAAATCGACTCGAAGTCAGAGACAATCATGTTTTCAGGACAGAGTGTGTGACTGCCCTAACACCTATTTGGAAGGCCGATCTTGGTCGAACCGTTGAGAAACCTAAGAAACCAGTTAACAATAGTCCTAGACAACCTATAGGGCACTGAAACCCAGTTTACAGAAATCGAAATCATCAACTACTTGTCGAGAAATCGGATCCCAAAGTCTTAGAAAAACCTGTTTTGAATAATAGAAAATTTTAGAAAAATCTTCGATACGACGTGCGTTCCGCCAATCCGGGCGACGTTGTCGCGAACCGAAAGCATCGAAAGGTGCGTAACAGATTCGTGGACGTATGGGCTTTGACGGAATTCAAATTGGTCGTGTGTGCGCGACGAATTTGATGCGTATCCGTCAAAATTTACCGTATCGACTTCTGTGCAAATTTCCCAATTACTTTGTGCACGATCGTCAGATCGAGACAAAACTTGCGCCAACAGAACCATATCATTTTTCTGGTCCTGTATGCCAAGTTTGGTCCAATTCTGAGACAGTTGAATCGGATCGCCGTTTTACGCGTCCCGCGGTACGACTCAATGGGCAATTTTGCGCACGACCTGCCGAAATACAACTTTGGACATACGGTTGGGTTCGTATCGGAAAATTAGACCTGTTGACATATAGTTTGACGAATTTAGAGACCGTTGACTCTGGCACGCTTATCGGTGCAAAGCGGGTCCAACAGCGAACACCATTTTGACCCAAAATTACCGTTTTGCCCCTGTATCCAGAATTGGACTTAAGGACAGGCAATCCTAGCTAATTTGACTATTCTGAGAACATTGGTACTGTTTATTTTAGCATTTAGAGACTTCTGCATGTGTTGACTGATTGTGGCTTATTGAGTGGTATAGTATTATTGGTTTCACTAGCTAAGGACCTCAGGCAAGTGCACTTTCTGATTGCTTTTCGATTCATAGTAGTCTTTTTATTTCATGTTTATACATATGTCTTGCTGCTTGTTGACATGCTCGTCACACGGAGTAGTCGGAAGAGAAAATATCTTAGTAGACATGTGGACTACCCAGAACTATCCCCCGAGTCTTTCGTGGAGAATAGCAGCTGCACACGACACGTGCATGGTGCCGAATTTACCCCCTAGCCGTTCACATGTCGAAACGGATATTTCACATCACATAGGTAGTTGTATTTTATTTATTTTTTTCCTTGTCTTCTCTACCGTGCCATGTCATCAGTACTCTCTAGTTTTTATATCTCATATGTTATTTTCATGTCTTGTTAATTCTATTGTGTTCTCGCATTGCTGTTGTAAAACCCCTAAATTTCTACTATATTTTTTATTTATTTAAAATTTGTACGGATTTAAAATTTTGTATTGTACGTCGCGTAGTCGTATTGTACGTCGTGCACGAAATTATTTTCTTGCTCGTCGAGTGCGAATATGTGCGAACGTACATATTTTTGAAAAAAAACATTATTTTTATTATTTTTAATGTAGACAAAATTATTTCTAGCTATTATTTTCAAGTTATAACTTTTATGAAAAGCCTTTCATTTATATAATAAATAAATTTTTTTCTATAAAATGGTAAATTGGAAAAGTATATCAATGTAAATATAAATTGTACAAACATATATTTTCGTGATTATTTATTTGTTTGTTTATTTTAAATAATGTAATTTTTGAAATTAATTATTATAGTATTTTTGGAAAACATATTTTTGTAATATTTGTGACAATTTAAAATTTGATTTAATTCCATGGATACATTTAAATATATTAAGTTAATATCTATTACTGGAATTTGATTTATTGATTTAGTTTTAAACTAAGGGAATTTAAATAGATTTAATTGGATTTGGATTGGATTTGGATTGAATTTGGGTTTAAATTGATTTAAATTAAATTACGGATTATCTATTTTGGGTTTAAACTATTCCTAGTTCCTATCCAATTGGAAATTCCCACATCCTATAAATAGGCAGGTACTCCTCCAACTTTTCATTATTCATCCACAAATTCTCCACAAACCAATGGTGCGTGCCCCGTGTCCGTGTTCCATCGTCCAAATCTTATTCTATTAGTTTACATGTACATTATTCATTATTCCTCCCGTGTCAGACACAACCCCGATACAATCAATCCCGATAAATCCCTACTTTCTAACCCTAAACCCTATCTCCTTCCCTGCCTTCCCTAAACCTAGCCCCGCCATTACTGTCCGACTCCAACACCCGACCCCCACGACAAACCAGCCAGCACCAAACCCAACCTAAACCACCCATAGGCATATCCTCGTCATCCTCACAACCACTGCCTTCGTCTCCCCGGCACCCCACCTCCGACTTCACCTCCGCCACCCACGTCCGTTGCGTCCTCCATCATCGACATCACCACCACCATTAGTACCACCACCACCCTGGTCGTCCCTTAACACCATCACCGTCACCACGACCAACCGACCAACCAGAAACCACCACCAAAAATTGGCCATCCGCCGGAAAACCCAAATTCTCCAAACACACCGAATCTCAAAACGATAAGCGAAACCCTAACCTGACCCCGACCTCGCCGGCCAGAAATCGGAGCGCCGCTCCAGTACGTGCTCCGGCGCTCTCCGCAGATCCGCCGACGTTCCTCCGCGACCAGCCCATCCACCCTCCCGTACCGTCTGTCGCCGCAGCCGTCCATCTCCCTTGCCTCTCCTTCTCCTCCGCCCCTCGCTTCCGGCGCTGCGCCGCCGCCTGCGGCCGCCGAACGCGCACAGCCCCCGAACTCCCCCTCTCCGATCTCTATCTCGTGTCCTCCGACTCGCCGCCCCCGTTCCTCACTCCGCGCCTCCGTGAGCTGCCGGAGAGTTTCCTCGTGCACTGTCTTTTTTTTCCACCACTGGCCGCGCGTCCCCGCGTCGGCAAGCGCGCCGACCGGCCGACCGAACTCCCCACCTTGCCGACGCAGCCGTCCGTCCGTCCTTCCTTTTCCCTCCACCAATCGTCGCTCGCCAGAGCACACCCCCTCCGCCGGACTTCTCCAATTTTGCCCACTCCTTCTTCTTCCTCCTTTCCTTCTTTTTGGGGGGGGATGTTTTCTGTTCTGGGAACAGAGTTTATGATTTAATCTTTTCTTTCTTTTTCTTTATCTCTCTCTCTCCCCAGTCTAAGCCTTTCTTTCTCTTTCCATTATCTCGTTTTGTGTTCTCCTCCGAACAGTGTATCTCTTTCATTTATTATTGATATATTATTATTATATTCATTCATTATTAGATTAGTAGAAGCACAGCAGCTTCTATTATCTGTATTATTATTGTTTATTTTATTCCGTATTGTATTATTATTATAATTATTATTTTTACTATTATTATTATCATTATTACTATTATTACTATTTTCCTGTTTTGGTTAATATTATGATTGTATTCGTATAAACACTTTCAAGCTAAGTTCAAAGTTGAATTTTAACACTAAAATATCCTTCTAAATTTATATAAATATAAGTAGTTTTGGTCTAAAGGATTTAGCATTTAAATATTTATCTAGTATATATTGTAATTAACGAAATATAGTTACTACTTAAAAATTATTTTTGATCACTTTGGAGTATTTTTAGCTTAATACATTTTTATGTTTTATATTTATCTAACCAAAATAGAGGTAGCTATTGATATTATTATTATTTTTTTGTATAATTTTATTTTTGTCTAAAAGCGATCTTATTTTACATTTTCATATATTTATATAAAAACTATTTTTACTAATAAAATGTATTTTTGGGTTAAATGGTTTTCTAAAAAAATTGTATATAATTATTATCCTCTTTCTTTTTGAGTCTCCTCCTGTCCATAACCAATTCCATTATTCGTGATCCCTTGCCAATTCAAGTCTACCTTGTGTCCACCCTAGCCAATTTGACCCTTCTGGACCCAATGGAACTGACCGTGTCACCATCTGAGGTCACCTTGCATAGTTGTTACATCGAAGTTGCAGATCGTGCCACATTAATTATTGCGGCACACCAGGCGTCCTACCAGGCAAGACACCTTGCCATTTGCTGTTTAATTATTTTTGCTCATATTTTATGCATGTTCATTATTTTCTTTATGCAAAATAAACTGTGATACATGGCATAACTGTTAGAACTTACTGTTCATTTATTTTTCCTGCTATATATTATTTTTCTCACATTAAACCTAGATTTAAGGGACCACCTTGTGTGTTGCATTTATTGGCCTTGACACGTTGTAACACGAGGTTGTGTGTCGCATGTAGAACACGGAAGTGCGTGATTGGCTGGCCACCAGTACGTACAAGCCGTACGATAGGAATAACTGCTAATAGAGGTTTCATGCTAGTTTGACTTAGCGGTTATAGTGGTTTGTGTTGTGGATACAACACAGTAGGCATTAGACGGGGAGGACAATTCCTTAGCGTATGGGCTTCGATGTACTTTCCCTTTTGTAACCCGTGAGCTCCGCCGGAGACGCGGGTCAGATTACCCATGATTACTGACGGCCACTGGCGATTCTGCAAAACGTCATGCTCTTACTGATGGGGCCTCTGGTGCCCAAGAGGGGACCATGCCGATCCTATTTAGCCAGGGCCCATACGCAGGAAGGATTGTTCTTAACTATATTTCACTTAGAACGGTTAGGCACCTTTATCCGTTAGGTACGAGTACTTTTGGTTTGAGTACTTGTATCTGACCGTGGCTTGGAACAATAACTTGTCGCGGATTATTTTGTCACATCTTGTCCTTGTTTGGTTGTAGGTGTGGCTTACTACTTCGATGAGAAGGTATTGAACCTTGTTGGGGTCCGGATACCATATTGGATTCATAGCATGGAAAGATACGTCACTGTGAATTAGTTTACCATCTCCTGTCCTTGTTTGGTTGGAGGGATGGTACGCTCGTTCAGTAGGTGCGTATTGGAACATGTTATAATTCGATTTACTTGTTTATTTGAGCAATATTTATTCAGTTTATATGGCATGATATTATGTGTCTTGTTACGTCCCTCTGAGGACCTGGTTGTCTTGCCAGGTGTGTGCTATTGTCTTTCGCAGGTGCTTTAGCTCTAGCCGTGATCTTCGCTATTTCCTCGAGGATGATTGCATTTGGATCGTCTTCGCTTCGCTCGTCGCTCATTTCATTTTCCATGTATTTTATTTCCTTATTTTGTTGGTAGTGGATTTGTCTCCGCCCAACATATTGTATCAAGACAAATTTATTCTCATTATATGACATCTTTTATCATTTATTTTGTGTGGATGAGATTAGTTATGGTTCTACTGCATTTTACAGCTTATGTATTTATACGAGGCTTCCATATATTGGAGTGTACTTCGTATGAATACAGCTGGCATGTCTACGTTCCTAGTCCTACGTATTTTGGGACTGGGGCGTTACTTGTTTTTGTGGTGGCCCATGCAGGTCAAGATAAATTGTTTGGTTACTTTACCGTACCAAGCAAGCCTGCGTATAGGATTAGAAGTCTAGAATCTCATCCACATACTTGACCTCTTTCCTTGATTTTATCTACCGTTTGATTCATCAATTGCATCTTGCTTGCTTCCTTCCATTCCTATTTTTATCTTTCCTTCGTGCTTACTAGAGATTGACCCTACTAGTTAATTGTCCCAAAACACCTTTAGTTAAATTCTTTAAGTTGGGTAGAATACCTTATGAACTAGCAACCCCTTTGACCTAGTGACCTATATTAGCAAGCTTGTTCAGATCCTAGAATCTAGAGGACCTAACCCGTCTAGCCAAACCAAGGACTTGGACAAGAAGACTATAGGACAACTGTATGACCTAGAATCATTCTACCTTCTTTAAATCTAAATCTCTCGTACCTATGTTATTACCATCTTATCTAATGATGCTAATATAGCCTAGCGTTTGCAAGCTTATTCCTTTATCGAGCTTTTTCAAGACATATATTATTTGGGTTGACCCACTTAACATATTGTCTAATCAGAACCGGTGCATGATGGTCTGATCAACCAAGTGCACTTTGGTTCGCTTTTGTCTATTACTCTACGTGGATGGGGACATAATTAAACTTGGCCCCTATAATTCCATCCACGACTGCCTTAACAATTCTTTTAAAATTATTCGATCGTCTTTGAATCACGTATTCTTATTCGAGAAATGCCTCCTTCGAACTCTATATTGCTTTCGCCTTCACCCATTTTAGGAGGGCGAAAGCGTTATACTAGAACGTCCTCTAGCTATCCTATCACCTATGACCACTTCCACTCGATGTTGCTATATCTTCATCCCAAACTACTCGGCCCTATCAAGACCCTCTAATCGCTTAATTTAAGTGAATCTTTTCGTTCTATTAATCATGACTCTCATTCATTACCGTGACCATACCGTATTATTTTTCTATGATCTAGATCGTAAACCCTTATGACATGATTTGTTATAGATTGTCTCCCATCGATACCCCCATTGTGTCTCCTCACCCCCCTACGAATTCTTAATTTCGAGGACGAAATTCTTTTAAGTTGGGTAGGATGTAAAACCCCTAAATTTCTACTATATATTTTTATTTATTTAAAATTTGTACGGATTTAAAATTTTGTATTGTACATCGCGTAGTCGTATTGTACGTCGTGCACGAAATTATTTTCTTGCTCGTCGAGTACGAATATGTGCGAGCGTACATATTTTTGAAAAAAACATTATTTTTATTATTTTTAATGTAGACAAAATTATTTCTAGCTATTATTTTCAACTTATGACTTTTATGAAAAGCCTTTCATTTATATAATAAATAATTTTTTTCTATAAAATGGTAAATTGGAAAAGTATATCTATGTAAATATAAATTGTACAAACATATATTTTCGTGATTATTTATTTGTTTGTTTATTTTAAATAATATAATTTTTGAAATTAATTATTATAGTATTTTTGGAAAACATATTTTTGTAATATTTGTGACAATTTAAAATTTGATTTAATTCCATGTATACATTTAAATATATTAAGTTAATATCTATTATTGGAATTTGATTTATTGATTTAATTTTAAACTAAGGGAATTTAAATAGATTTAATTGGATTTGGATTGGATTTGGATTGAATTTGGGTTTAAATTAATTTAAATTAAATTACGGATGATCTATTTTGGGTTTAAACTATTCCTAGTTCCTATCCAATTGGGAATTTCCACATCCTATAAATAGGCAGGTACTCCTCCAACTTTTCATTATTCATCCACAAATTCTCCACAAACCAATAGTGCATGTCCCGTGTCCGTGTTCCATCGTCCAAATCTTATTCCATTAGTTTACATGTACATTATTCATTATTCCCCCCGTGTCGTACACAACCCCGACACAATCGACACCGACAAATCCCTACTTTCTAACCCTAAACCCTATCTCCTTCCCTGCCTTCCCTAAACCTAGCCCGCCATTACTGTCCGACTCCAACACCCGACCCCCACGACAAACCAGCCAGCACCAAACCCAACCTAAACCACCCATAGGCATATCCTCGTCATCCTCACAACCACCTGCCTTCGTCTCCCCGGCACCCCACCTCCGACTTCACCTCCGCCACCCACGTCCGTTGCGTCCACCATCATCGATATCACCACCACCATTAGTACCACCACCACCCTGGTCGTCCCTTAACACCGTCACCGTCACCGCGACCAGCCGACCCACCCGAAACTACCACCAAAAATCGGCCATCCGCCGAAAAACCCAAATTCTCTAAACACACCGAATCTCAAAAAGATGAGCGAAACCCTAACCTGACCCCGACCTCGCCAGCCAGAAATCGGAGCGCCGCCCCAGTGCGTGCTCCGGCGCTCTCCGCAGATCCGCCGGCGTTCCTCCGCGACAAGCCTATCCACCCTCCCGCACCGTCAGCCGCCGCAACCGTCCATCTCCCTTGTCTCTCCTTCTCCTCCGCCCCTCGCTTTCTGTCACCCCTGTTTCCCGTATTTTGTAATTATACTCAAAGTTGGATTTTGGCATGTATCTTATTTTCTTGACTAGCGGATTTTGGATTTCTCGTACATTGGTTCTCGACCCGGATTGGTTTATTTTATGGAGAAGGATTGGTTTGGTTTGGTTTATTTTACATTGGAACACCTTAACCTGTGCTCCTCCCTCATTTCCACCACAACCACCCTCTTTATTATCTCCACCTACCTTTCTCTCTCCTCATAATTCTCTCATTTATTTCTTCATCTTCTTCTTCTTCCTTCCTCCACACAACACCAACACCCCTTAGGCAAGTGCACCTTGCCACCACTTGAGAACCACTTTTTATTTGTCCATTAGCTAGATTAGGCCATGGTGATCAACATTAGAACTTGACATTTTATGATTTGGAGTCTCTATTGTTCTAGATCTAAGTTTCTTCTATTTTCGGTTTTGCATGGTTTTGATCTATTTAAGTTATAATTTTATGGGTTTTGATGTTCTTATGTTGGAGAGAATTGAATTTCACCCAAGATAGAACTTTGCAAAGTTGGATTTGGACTTGTTTTGACCAAGTTATGGACTTTTGAAGATTGGGTTCAACCCATGGAGTTCTTGCTGATTTGGAGAAGACAGTGAGCAGTGTACGCGAGCTTTTTAGCTTGCGCCATTGAGCTGCGCGCGCTCTTTAGCGCAGCACAGTCCGGTCCATACGCTGCCTTTTGGGAGCGTATGTCTTGCATACGCTCACTTGGGTGACAAGGAGTCGTATGGACCTCATCCGCTGCCTTTTGAAGGCGTATGGAGTACTTGTACTGAGCGTATGACTTTTGCACTGAGCGTATGGCCTTTGGCTGACTTGGTCTTATGTCAGCGTGTCAGATTTGGTTTTATTTCCCTTGAGCCTGACACGATAGTGACCCGTAGTGGTGCACTCCTGACATGAGTAACCTGACATGACCTGATAGTGGCCGTCGTGGCGCACTCCTGACTAGTACACTTGACCTGATAACCAGACATGTTATATCTTGATAAGCTGTTGCGACGGCTACTTGACATGACATGACCTGTATAATAACCTGGACACCGTGGGCGATTGTGCTTGTATAAATAGACCAGTCCCGTCTTGCATCATGTCTAGGACAGGGATTCCTCAGTACCACGGTCAGGAGTACCTACTAAAATGGACTAAGGTTAATAACTAGATTAATACATTAGTCATGACGAGGTTTCCCAGCTACAGGCAATCCCGTTACCTGGGCACGCCTTGGGATCTGTAGCCTGCCGTCGAGTAGGGCACATTTCTAGCACACTGTCATGTGTTGCACCCTTCAAGCTACCTAAGGGTACATTCGCTTCCTGGACGATATACCCACCTGAATTCAACTCTAATCTTTTAACCCGGGTAACCTGGATGGTCTGCAGGGCTTGTGGCTGTGGAACAATCTCACTACATCTTGTTAGTAATTAGGCTTGTGACAACCCTAGTTAGTTAAAGCATCAAGCCGTAATTCTTGCTTGGCCGTGAAGTGATTGGACGGAGTCTAACCAGTCTAGCCTTGCCCTGATCCTGTTCCCGATTATTGAACGACCAGAATATTGTATTTATTTTACCGATAAATGGTAAGAATTCCAAGTTCTGTTCAGACGAAGGGTTACAACCCCGGTCCTTGTTTGGTTTACGGGTTGCAACCTGGTTATCTGAATAGTTCCATGGTTATCTCGTCGTATATCATCCTGGTGTATTTTCTTTATTTCCAGTTCTTACTTTATTTATATCTTGTGCTGATTGTTGGTTTTAGTTCTTAAGTGAAGCCTCCTTGTGGCACTTGCTCTTTTTGGGGTCTGACCCAGCTGGTTTTGTATGGCCAGATTTCGGAGCAGCTCCAGAGGATCTACCGACCTTCCTGCCAGATGGTGAACACTAGAAGGAATCCCGACAATGAGTGGGTTTTATTTTGCTCTCCCACTCTATTGTAAAAATATTCTTTTGAGGCGTTTAGCCGACGAGCACCTGTTTAGCTCGATTGCACTTACTTACTGTCTGCCTACGGACTGTAACATGATTAACAGATCCTAGGGTTGATCATGTATGACTAAACTCTTTCTAGTCCTGACATTTTGTAACGACTAGCTTCATTATCAACTGAATATGTAATGTTTTGGACGCCTTACTATTGTATATTTAATGATCATACATCTTGTGACTTTACTTACTTGCTTGTGATTGAGACACTAGGCTTGTTCATGACCTTAAGAGACTTTGGCTTGTAGATAAACCCTCATGTATCTAGACAGCCGTGACCGTATAGCGAGATGGATTCCATTTCATATACGTAGCTGGCTATGTCTGCCCCCGCTCTCCAGTATTCTGGTTCTGGGGCGTGACATGGTTTAAGTGGTGGCCCATGCAGGTCTTGTAAATCAAGATATGTGAGGGTTTATCGAATAGATGTCTTAATCAGTATTCGTCCTTGATCTCTGCTCGTATCTTCTGAATCCCTGAATTCTTGTCCTGATCAGATGCTTGTATCGTTGATCTGTCCCGGCCCTTCCTTATTGTTCCCTATGACATTTTCTTCAGCGACATTGTTCGTGGTCCTACCGACTAGTAAGGCGGAGCACCTCCCGCGGACCAGCAGCAACCTGGAGATCAAGCCCAGCATTCCGGAGTAGCCTCCAGAGTTGTGCCTTCTGGCGGAGAGCCACCAGTCCAGCCAGTTCAACCTGTAGAACATGATGACGGCACTTTGGTAGGACTCGTCAGGACCTTGATAGCTTTCCAAGACCGGCGTGGAGATGTCTTGCACCAGGCAGTGACGGATGCTTTGACCCGGGGTGGTCATCAGGGTAACAGCGCGGCCAACAGCTTCAAGCGCTTGAACCCTCCATTCTTCGACGGTAGTGAAGATGCTATCGCAGCAGATGCATGGCTTCAGGACACAGAGGTGATTCTAGAAGCAGCCAGGACCCCAGAGAACGAGAAGGTGGCCTTTGTGCGCCTGCAGTTGTTAGATCTTGCCCGCAGCTTGTGGGCAGCGCAGGCCGTTGGATTAGTAGCACCCATTACTTAGGAAGTATTCAGAGAGAGATTCCAGACCAAGTATTTCGATGCCGTGGCTCGGTATGATCTGCAGACGAGGTTTACTAATCTGAAGCAAGGAGACAGAACGGTCGACGGATATGCGGCCGAGTTTTCCAGACTCAGTCGGTTTGCTCCCACTTTGGTGGCAACCGAGTATGATAGAGCCCAGCGGTTCCAGCAGGGACTTCACCTGGAGATCTTGTTGGCAGTTGAGCAGTTTGAGCATCAGACTTTTGATGCAGTCTTGAGAGCAGCCCGGAGGCATGAGTATACCTCCCAGAGGATTGTGGATAGGGCCGGAGGTCGGAAGAGATCTCACGGCCAGATGAATCAGTCTTCAGCACCGACCCCGGCAGCCAGGGCTTGACTATTGGAGCTCCGAGGCGAGCGGCCTCAGTAACGTCGGTTCAGCATTCAACTCCGACGTACCCTCAGCAGCAGAAGCAGAAGCAATCTTCCGCAGTGGATTGTTCTCATTGTAGGAAGCCAGGCCATGTGGTGGCAGAATGTCGCAGGGCACAGGGATTGTGTCTAGCTTGTGGAGCACCAGACCATAGGGTTGGATCCTGCCCGAATAGGGGTGGTTCATCATCTTCCAACCTTTCTAGCTCTTCGGTGAGAGGACCAGCTCCGGTCCAGTAGCAGCAGTATCCATTGCCGAGGCCCTTGCCGCCTCAGACCCAAGTGTTCCAGCAGCAGAACCCCCAGCAGTATGCACAAGTCCAAGCCCAGAGTCAGAGCAGGCAGCGAGGATTTCAGCAGAGGGGACCAGCACCCCGAGGGCACGGTCAGGCTATGGTGATGACCATGGAGGAGGATTGGCACCAGGACAAGTAGTGGCAGGTACTATTCTCGTCAACTCCTTTCCAGCTTCAGCTTTATTTGATTCTGGTGCATCACATTCATTTATGTCTGTACAATTCACGACACGGGTAGGATTGGAGCCCGAGTCATTATCAGTAAGGCTTAATATACTTACTGGTAACGGACTTGTGGGAGTAGATAGGGTATTTCCCTCGTGTCGAATCGTAGTTAGCGGTAGAGAATTTCCCGCTAGATTGATAGAGTTCCCGATGGCCGATTATGATGTGGTCCTAGGGATGGATTGGTTGAGGAACCAGTATGCTAGGATAGACTGCCACTTTGGTAGGGTTGTTTTTAGCATTCCAGGCGAGCCAGAGTTTTCCTTTTCCAGAGGAGCGGTTGAGCCTTCTCCCCCAGTATTGCGGATGGCAGTAGCGGCAGTTCAGTTGCCCAGGATAGTGGATGTGTTCCCAGATGTTTTCCCAGAAGAACTTCCAGGTATGCCTCCAGAGCGGGAGATCGAGTTCACTATAGACTTGATTGCCGGGACAGCCCCAGTGTCAGAGAGAGTCTACAGGATGGCGCCGTAAGAGTTGGAGATATTGTACAAGATGATTGAAGAACTCAGAACCAAGGGATTCATTCGTGCTAGTGGATCGCCTTGGGGAGCCCCGATGCTTCTTGTAAAAAAGAAGGATGGGACGTCCAGGTTATGTGTTGATTATCGTACCTTGAACTCAGTGACAATCAAGAACAGATACCCTCTTTCGAGGATAGATGACTTGTTTGATCAACTCAAGGGGGCTTCAGTATTCTCGAAGATTGATTTGCGCTCAGGTTATCATCAGATCAGAGTCAGAGAGCAGGACATCCCGAAGACAGCTTTTAGATCGAGATATGGGCATTGGGAATTCCTTGTTATGCCTTTTGGAGCAACCAATGCGCCGGCAGTATTCATGGACCTCATGAATCGCATCTTCATGCCTTACTTGGATCAGTTTGTGATTATGTTCTTGGATGACATTCTAGTCTACAGCAAGAGTGAGGCGGAGCATGAGCAGCATCTACGTATAGTTCTTCAGATCCTCAGAGAGCACCAGTTATATGCCAAGTTCAGTAAATGCGAGTTCTGGCTCGATCGCATTTCGTACTTGGGTCATATCATCACTCGAGGAGGAGTAGAAGTGGATCCCCAGAAGATTGTGGCTATTGAGTCATGGCCAGTACCCAGCACAGTTGCAGAGGTTCATAGTTTTCTTGGATTGGCCGGCTACTACCGGCGGTTTGTTTCGGATTTTGCTCGAATTTCAGCGCCATTGACGCAGTTGACCCGCAAGGATGCGCAGTTTGCTTGGACAGCAGAGTGTCAGAGTTCTTTTGAGCAGTAGAAGCGAGGCCTGATAACAGCTCCTATTCTCACGCTTCCAGATGGGACCGGAGGATTCTCAGTCTACTGTGATACTTCAGGTAGAGGTTTAGGATGTGTTCTGATGTAGCATGGAAAGGTAATAGCTTATGCGTCACGTCAACTTCGTGATCATGAATGGAATTATCCAACCCATGACTTGGAGCTGGCACCAGTGGTGTTTGTACTTAAGTTGTGGAGACACTACTTGTATGGAGACAGGGTGGAGATTTTCACCGACCACAAGAGCCTGAAGTATGTTTTCACCCAGAAGGATCTTAACATGCGTCAGAGGAGATGGCTGGAGCTACTTGTGGATTATGATGTCAACCTGCAGTATCATCCTGGGAAGGCCAATGTCGTAGCAGATGCATTGAGCAGGAGAGCCGAAGCTTATTTCCTAACAGCGCAGCCAGAATTGTTATTCGATCTTCAGAAGATGGGTATTGAAGTTGTTGTCCCTTCCAATGTGGCCTTGATGGCCAGTATGCAAGTTCAGTCCACTATAGTCGAGAGGATCCGGATGTCGCAGTCGGCAGATTCTAAGCTTCAGCGACTCAGAGCAGAGTGTGAGGCAGGACGAAGACCAGAGTTATGCATTCATGAGGATGGTACACTTCGACATGGTAAGCGTCTTTGTGTACCCAGCGAAGATATCCGGCAGAAGATCATGTCAGAAGCGCACAGTTCGCAGTATTCCATCCATTCCGGCAGTACGAAGATGTACCGTGATATCCGGCAGCATTTCTGGTGGAATGGCATGAAGCGGGAGATAGCTCGATTTGTCTCTCGGTGTTTGGTTTGCCAACAAGTTAAAGCCGAACATCAGAGACCGGCTGGACTTCTTCAGCCCTTACTGATTCCAGAATGGAAGTGGGAGCATGTGACCATGAATTTTGTGACTGGACTACCTAGATCCCCAGCTAGTAGAGATGCTATCTGGGTTATAGTTGACAGGCTCACGAAAGTGGCTCACTTTCTTCCATTCAGAGTTGGTCAGTCGACGGCTAAGTTAGCAGAGATGTACCTCAGGCAGATGGTCAGATTGTGCGGTGTGCCAGTCAGTATCACCTCGGACCGAGATTCAAGATTTACGTCGCACTTTTGGCGTAGCTTGCAAGAGAGTTTGGGAACTCATCTCCAGTTCAGTTCAGCATATCACCCGCAAACGGATGGCCAGTCGGAGCGCACGATCCAGACTCTTAATGATATATTACGGTCTTGCACACTTGACTTCGATGGTTCATGGGAAGATCACTTGCACCTGGTGGAATTCTCGTACAACAACAGTTTCCAGGCCAGTATCCAGATGGCACCGTTCGAGGCACTGTATGGTAGGAAGTGCAGATCCCCGCTAGCCTGGGATGATATTGGAGAGAGACAGATGCTCGGTCCAGAAATGATTGCCCAGACAGTTGAATTGGTCAGGCGAGTCAGAGATCATCTTCGAGTTGCCCAAGATCGCCAGCACCATTGGGCCGATTCTTATCGGCGCCCTCTCGAGTTTTCGGTCGGCGATCATGTATTCCTGAGGATTTCACCTAACCGTGGCGTCATTCGTTTCGGCGTACGGGGCAAGCTTAGTCCTAGGTATATAGGACCGTTTGACATTCTGGAGCGAGTAGGAGATGTATCCTATCGTCTCGCTCTTCCACCGTCGCTAAGCGAGGTTCATGACGTATTCCATGTATCCCAATTACGACGGTATATTCCGGACCCGAGCCACATCCTGGATCATTCAGAATTGGTTGTTGGTACCAACCTTTCATATGAGGAGAGGCCCGTGTCTATATTGGACCGGAGAGAGAAGATCCTCAAGAACAAGACTATCAAGTTAGTCCGAGTTGCTTGGGGTCATCACTCTTTGGGGGAGTCAACGTGGGAGCGTGAGGATGATATCCGATCGCAATATCCCGACTTGTTTGACTCGTGAGGTATAATGTCTTCTTATGCCTCATGCCTTCGATTCCTTGCTTGAATGAGTGATTGTCTGCCTAGTTATAGCTTGTATGTGATTAATGTAGCTTGTCATTGCTCCTCTAGCCTCTTGATTTAATTCCGAGGACGGAATTCTTTTAAGGTGGGTAGAGTTGTCACCCCCGTTTCCCGTATTTCGTAACTATACTCAAAGTTGGATTTTGGCATGTATCTTATTTTCTTGACTAGCGGATTTTGGATTTCTTGTACATTGGTTCTCGACCCGGCTTGGTTTATTTTATGGAGAAGGATTGGTTTGGTTTGGTTTATTTTACATTGGAATACCTTAGCCTATGCTCCTCCCTCATTTCCACCACAACCACCCTCTTTATTATCTCCACCTACCTTTCACTCTCCTCATAATTCTCTCATTTATTTCTTCATCTTCTTCTTCTTCCTTCCTCCACACAACACCAACACCCCTTAGGCAAGTGCACCTTGCCACCACTTGAGAACTACTTTTTATTTGTCCATTAGCTAGATTAGGCCATGGTGATCAACATTAGAACTTGACATTTTGTATTTGGAGTCTCCATTGTCATGAACTTGATAATCAAAAATTTATGTAATATATTAGGAAAGGATAACTGAGCCTGACACGATAGTGACCCGTAGTGGTACACTCCTGACATGAGTAACCTGACATGACCTGATAGTGGCCGTCGTGGCGCACTCCTGACTAGTACACTTGACCTGATAACCTGACATGTTATATCTTGATAAGCTGTTACGACGGCTACTTGACATGACATGACCTGTATAATAACCTGGACACCGTGGGCGATTGTGCTTGTATAAATATACCAGTCCCGTCTTGCATCATATCTAGGACAGGGATTCCTGAGTACCACGGTCAGAACTACCTACTAAAATGGACTAAGGTTAATAACTAGATTAATACATTAGTCATGACGAGGTTTCCCAGCTACAGGCAATCCCGTTACCTGGGCACGCCTTGGGATCTGTAGCCTGCCGTCGAGTAGGGCACATTTCTAGCACACTGTCATGTGTTGCACCCTTCAAGCTACCCAAGGGTACATTCGCTTCCTGGATGATGTACCCACCTGAATTCAACTCTAATCCTGTAACCCGGGTAACCTGGATGGTCTGCAGGGCTTGTGGCTGTGGAAAAATCTCACTGCATCTTGTTAGTAATTAGGCTTGTGATAACCCTAGTTAGTTAAAGCATCAAGCCGTAATTCTTGCTTGGCCGTGAAGTGATTGGACGGAGTCTAACCAGTCTAGTCTTGCCCTGATCCTGTTCCAGATTATTGAACGACCAGAATGTTGTATTTATTTTACCGATAAATGGTAAGAATTCCAAGTTCTGTTCAGACGAAGGGTTACAACCCCGGTCCTTGTTTGGTTTACGGGTTGCAACCTGGTTATCTGAATAGTTCTATGGTTATCTCGTCGTATATCATCCTGGTGTATTTTCTTTATTTCCAGTTCTTACTTTATTTATATCTTGTGCTGATTGCTGGTTTTTGTTCTTAAGTGAAGCCTCCTTGTGGCACTTGCTCTTTCTGGGGTCTGACCCAGCTGGTTTTGTATGGCCAGATTTTGGAGCAGCTCCAGAGGATCTACCGACCTTCCTGCCAGATGGTGAACACTAGAAGGAATCCCGGCAATGAGTGGGTTTTATTTTGCTCTCCCACTCTATTGTAAAAATATTTTTTTGAGGCGTTTAGACGACGAGCACCTGTTTAGCTCGATTGCACTTACTTACTGTCCGCCTACGGGCTGTAACATGATTAACAGATCCTAGGGTTGATCATGTATGACTAAACTCTTGCTAGTCCTGACATTTTGTAACGACTAGCTTCATGATCAACTGAATATGTAATGTTTGGGACGCCTTACTATTGTATATTTAATGATCATACATCTTGTGGCTTTACTTACTTGCTTGTGATTGAGACACTAGGCTTGTTCATGACCTTAAGAGACTGTTGGCTTGTAGATAAACCCTCATGTATCTAGACAGTCGTGACCGTATAGCGAGATGGATTCCATTTCATATACGTAGCTGGCTATGTCTGCCCCCGCTCTCTAGTATTCTGGTACTGGGGCGTGACACTTCCGGCGCTGCGCCGCCGCCTGCGGCCGCCGAACGCGCACAGCCCCCGAACTCCCCCTCTCTGATCTATATCTCGTGTCCTCCGACTCGCCGCCCCCGTTCCTCACTCCGTGCCTCCGTGAGCTGCCGGAGAGTTTCCTCGCGCGCTGTCTTTTTTCAACCACTGACCACGCGTCCCTGCGTCGACAAGCGTGCCGACCGGCCGACCGAACTCCCCACCTTGCCGATGCAGCCGTCCGTCCGTCCTTCCTTTTCCCTCCACCGATCGTCGCTCGCCTGAGCTCACCCCCTCCGTCGGACTTCTCCAATTTCGCCCACTCCTGCTTCTTCCTCCTTTCCTTCTTTTTGGGGGGGATGTTTTTTGTTCTGGGAACAGAGTTTATGATTTAATCTTTTCTTTCTTTTTCTTTATCTCTCTCTCTCCCCAGTCTAAGCCTTTCTTTCTCTTTCCATTATCTCGTTTTGTGTTCTCCTCCGAACAGTGTGTCGCTTTCATTTATTATTGATATCATTCATTATTAGATTAGTAGAAGCACAGCAGCTTCTATTATCTGTATTATTATTGTTTATTTTTATTCGGTGTTGTATTATTATTATAATTATTATTTTTACTATTATTATTATCATTATTACTATTATTACTATTTTCCTGTTTTGGTTAATATTATGATTGTATTCGTATAAATACTTTCTAGCTAAGTTCAAAGTTGAATTTTAACACTAAAATATCCTTCTAAATTTATATGAATATAAGTAGTTTTGGTCTAAAGGATTTAGCATTTAAATATTTATCTAGTATATATTGTAATTAACAAAATATAGTTATTACTTAAAAATTATTTTTGATCACTTTGGAGTATTTTTAGCTTAATACATTTTTAGGTTTTATATTTATCTAACCAAAATTGAGGTAGCTATTGATATTATTATTATTTTTTTGTATAATTTTATTTTTGTCTAAAAGCGATCTTATTTTACATTTTCATATATTTATATAAAAACTATTTTTACTAATAAAATGTATTTTTGGGTTAAATGGTTTTCTAAAAAAATTGTATATAATTATTATCCTCTTTCTTTTTGAGTCTCCTCCTGCCCATAACCAATTCCATTATTCGTGATCCCTTGCCAATTCAAGTCTACCTTGTGTCCACCCTAGCCAATTTGACCCTTCTGGACCCAATGGAACTGACCGTGTCACCATCTGAGGTCACCTTGCATAGTTGTTACATCGAAGTTGCAGATCGTGCCACATTAATTATCGCGACACACCAGGCGTCCTACCAGGTAAGACACCTTGCCATTTGCTGTTTAATTATTTTAGCTCATATTTCATGCATGTTCATTATTTTCTTTATGTAAAATAAACTGTGATACATGGCATAACTGTTAGAACTTACTGTTCATTTATTTTTCCTGTTATGTATTATTTTTCTCACATTAAACCTAGATTTAAGGGACCACCTTGTGTGTTGCATTCATTGGCCTTGACACGTTGTAACACGAGGTTGTGTGTCGCATGTAGAACAGGGAAGTGCGTGATTGGCTGGCCACCAGTACGTACAAGCCGTGCGATAGGAATAACCGCTAATAGAGGTTGCATGCTAGTTTGACTTAGCGATTATAGTGGTTTGTGTTGTGGATACAACACAGTCGGCATTGGACGGGAAGGACAATTCCGTAGCGTATGGGCTTCGATGCACTTTCCCTTTTATAACCCGTGAGCTCCGTCGAAGACGCGGGTCAGATTACCCATGATTACTGACGGCCACTGGCGATTCTGCGGAACGTCATGCTCTTACTGATGGGGCCTCTGGTGCCCAAGAGGGGACCATGCCGATCCTATTTAGCCAGGGCCCATGCGCAGGAAGGATTGTTCTTAACTACATTTTACTTAGAACGGTTAGGCACCTTTATCCGTTAGGTACGAGTAATTTTGGTTTGAGTACTTGTATCTGACCGTGGCTTGGAACAATAACTTGTCGCGGATTAGTTCGTCACATCTTGTCCTTGTTTGGTTGTAGGTGTGTTTTACTACTTCGATGAGAAGGTATTGAACCTTGTTGGGGTCCGGATACCATATTGGATTCATAGCATGGAAAGATACGTCACCGTGAATTAGTTTACCATCTCCTGTCCTTGTTTGGTTGGGGGGATGGTACGCTCGTTCAATAGGTGCGTATTGGAACATGTTATAATTCGATTTACTTGTTTATTTGAGCAATATTTATTCAGTTTATATGACATGATATTATGTGTCTTGTTACGTCCCTCTGAGGACCTGGTTGTCTTGCCAGGTGTGTGCTATTGTCTTTTGCAGGTGCTTTAGCTCTAGCCGTGATCTTCGCTATTTCCTCGAGGATGATTGCATTTGGATCGTCTTCGCTTCGCTCGTCGCTCATTTCATTTTCCATGTATTTTATTTCCTTATTTTGTTGGTAGTGGATTTATCTCCGCCCAACATATTGTATCAAGACAAATTCATTCTCATTATATGACATCTTTTATCATTTATTTTGTGTGGATGAGATTAGTTATGGTTCTACTGCATTTTACAGCTTCTATATTTATACGAGGCTTCCATATATTGGAGTGTACTTCGTATGAATACAGCTAGCATGTCTACGTTCCTAGTCCTACGTATTTTGGGACTGGGGCGTTACAGCTGTCGGTTTGTGTGCTTGTTCCATTCCTGACTGGAAACCAATATTTTTCAGGTTAGCCGTGGCTTCACTTAGCATGGAAGATACGGGTATACATGCAGACATAAACCTAGAAATAGATAGCGGTTGTATTATTTTCATTAATTGTAAAACTTTATATTTTCTTTAAATATTGTAAATGTTGTAATAAATTTAGAAATGTGAATGAGCAATAAATGTTATATTTTGGTGATTTTGAGCATCTTGGCCGTGACAGCGTTCTACCGCCGACTCTGCGACGTAGGCTAGCTTGGACACGTCTCGTATCCGAAAAAATAGGTACGGGTCGTGACAGTTTTCGATCATCTCTCATACGGACCCGACCCCATACGACCCATTGAGAATGTGGAATGTTTCAATCTGGACTCTTCTTACTACGCACCTTCGGGTGCTAAGTCGAAGAAGTCCAGGACAGTGCGGGCCCAACAAGCCCAGTCAACTGTCCAAGCTGCTGACCGTCAGCGGGCATCGTCAACTGTTATACGGACTCCTAATGGAAAGTTGTACAGAACCACCCACGTCCAGCCCTCAGGGGCAAACGGATAGGGTGGATCCCAAAAGTCTTCCAATTATGAGCAAGAGCAAGTACTTTTACTAGCCTCGGATCAGGGAGCAAACATGATACCTATGCACCCGTGTGCTCGGGATACCCGAGTCCATAAATTGGATACAAAAGTAGATTATTTTGCTATCGACTTGCGAGAACAAGACGGCAACACCTGAAGATCGGCAGTCCATCTTCCAACGATTGAACCAGCCAGCACCTGTCCGATGACAACTCAAGAAACATGTGCAAATTTCAGGAGACGAGGAATTTCCTTTCGCCTCCTGTAATTCAACTCGGAAGGTTCTTGCCAGCAAGGGAGGAAAGAAGATAGGCTCCTCCAGCCCGCCAATCTCAACCATCACTGCAAGGAAACTATCATCTGGAGGATTGCCGCCGACAACCACAAGGGGTGTCTACCTAGGTACCCGTTCCAGAAAGAAGCTTCCAACCCCCGGGGGTGCATCCTCGAGTTCCCTGGGGGTGAACGAAGCTGGGGGTGGTAGTCCCCTGAACATATGCAACAACCCGGTGTTTCAAGAGGATACACAGTGGGTAGCGATCCCCTGGGATTAGCACCCCTTACGAATCCGAGGAGGAGGACATTCTGACGTTCCCCGACAATTTTTCTGTACGAGGGTACGACACGAAAAGCACATCCTCTACGGTCCCATCTGTTTCTCTCCACCTGCGGACGGTATTTATGGCGGATGATGATCATGAAGGACCTACTGATCAACAATGTCTAGAAGTACTTGAAGCCATGCTTCTATCTTTGGTCAAGTCAGTAGACGAAATCAAAGCTGCCTTGCCGACTCAACCAGCAAGGATGCTTGGACAAACAAGCTTGGGACCCACAGTCAACGCAGACTCCAACACGATCGCTCCTCCTTTGGGTGACAATACTCTAGGAGCATCCGCTTCTTCAACTGCAGACGAAGCCAAGGAGGCAAGGAGGGAAGTCCAGGAGCTTCGAGCAATGTTCAATACCCGAGACTCCTCCGGGACCTTAGAATACGGCAGCCGTATCCCATTGCGTGGAGAGATATTCCTTTTCCGCCACGGTACAAACCATTTCACATTGATTCATATGACGGGAAGACCTTTGCTAGCCGGTACATGACTTATTTTGAGGTCACAATAGACCAGTTGTCGCATAGTGACGCCATCCTTATACTATTATTTATCGAAGCATTGGAGGGGATCGCGTTCGACTGGTACCACAATCTCCCGGACAACTGCATCCATTCCTTTGACGGCTTCAAACACATGTTCCTGGAAAGGTTCTACGAAGTGGGACATAATGTAACAATGGCGTCTCTCATGAACGTCGTTCAGGGAGAGAGGGAGCTAACGAGGAACTATATCGAGCGGTTTCGCCAAACCGCAATGAGATTACACCAAGGCAATCCCGAAAGCTCCTTGATTAAAATCTGACAGAAGAAGTTGCTCCCCGCAATCAGCCTCTAGATGCGAAGATCAATTCAGGGACTGGACGACCTTCATCATAAGTGCTACCAATGCGGAGACAAAGTTAAAGAAGGCTCGCCAGGTATATTGCACATCCCAGACGGAGAAGACAAGGACAAACGTCCTGGTACCACCTCCAAAAATTACAGTGGCAGCACGTCCAATAACCGGGACAATAAAGACAAATAGGCCATGGTAGCTGGTACTACCAAAAAGCCCGAACTGAAGCAAGAAAAAGTTCTAAAGCCCAAGGAGATGACATACTCCTTTGAAGATAGCCATGTCAAGCCTATCTTCGACATGCTCCTGAAGGCGGATAGGATCCGGCTCCATGATATAGAGTGTGAGCCTCGACCAACACAGATCGAGGATCCAAAGTATTGTCACTTCCACCGCTATGTCCACCACCCTACACATGAGTGCTTCATATTAAAGCGGTACATCCAGAACCTCATCAACTCCAATGCGCTGTCGCTAGATTTCGAAGAGGTTACTGTGGCTGAGAATATGGTATTAATTCAGTTTGGCAACTTTCCTCCAACAAAAACTCAAGACGGGGTAGTACCTATTTTTCGGGCAACGATGGAGGTTACTACTCTTCCACCTGTCGGGGACCAGACGATTGGGTTGGTGCCTCTCATTACGTCATGAGGAGAGGTCATATGGGTGCACCCAGACTTAGTGCCCGAAGTTACCCAGGCTGTGCCATCTTCAACTAACAAAAAGAAGGACAGGAAGTCCAGATCCTGCCATACAATCTCAGCCGAAGCTGAGGAGGCGACGACCGTTGTTACCGGATCTAGTGCACAATTCCAGCCCACTCTGGGTAATTCAGTTGAAGACCCTCAGCCGACAACGCTACCTGCAAATGATGTTCCAGGATCGTCTTAGCCTCCACCGACGGATAGATCAAAGCCGAAGGAAACCCGCTTCGACAGGCCGCTCCGTAAGGACGCACCTCGGGGGCTGGAGAACCTTACAACTTTAACATACTAGCACAACTGGCTAATACGCCAGCAAAGTTGTCGTTATACGAGCTCTTAAGGCTCTCCAAGGATTTTCGTATAGCATTGAGCAAAGTACTCCAGAATGTCGACGCCTACTTAGCCCAGGTCAAACCTACTGGAGAAGACTCGTCAGCAGATCTCCAGGGCAGCAACTGTGAAGATGCAATTCCCAATATCGTATTCACCCCACACAACTTGTTAATCAAAACCAACTTGCATGATCGTCCCTTGTACTATACTGGATACATAGGCGACATCAAGGTGGATCGGATGCACATCGATCCTTGCTCGTCAATAAGCATCATCCCAAAAAGCTTGCTTCAACTCCTGGGCATCCCTATGCACCGGCTAGCGGCGACCAACACTGCCATTAGTGGTTTCAACTCGGGAAGGAGCTATCCCCTGGGAAAAATCTGCATAAAATGTCAGATCGGTGATCTGAGGACGGAGGTTACCTACTACGTCATAGACGCGGATACATCCTACAACATCCTTTTAGGGCGTCTGTGGATACATGACTATATGATCGTGCCGTCCACTCTCCACCAGTGCTTCAAGTATGTCAGTAAGTACGGCTTTGTGAAGACGAAATTCGTCGACATCGATCCCTTCAAAGGGGTTGAGTCTTACTATTCTTCGGAGGCTTGTCTATATGAAGAATCCAAGAAGCACATAACTGACGAACTTGAGGCCATAACAGTGTCAGAGAAACCTCTAAAAATCTATCTCTAGGCCCATAAACCGGGCAAAGCTGCACCCCTTATCGCAATATTGCATAAAGAGGTGCCCGGTTTCTCCGCTCCAGCTGTGCAATTGGAACCAATGGTCGTCATACTCCCGAGGTCCAGCCAGGGGCCAAAACGCGTTGTAGGGCCGATGGTGATCCGATTGCCAAAATCCAATCAAAGGCGATCGGAAGATACGAGACCTTCTGTGGAGCCGATGGTGATCCGATTGCCAAAATCCAATCAAAGGCGATTGGAAGATGCAAAGTTCTTCGTCGAGCCGATGGTTATCCACCTCCCAAGACGAGCCGACAACCAAGTGTTGATCCGAGGCCCTCAGGCAAGCCGATGCCACATACAGAACCCTTGGTGGTCAAGCTGTCCAAGACAACGTCCCAACCTCCGATCACACAGGAGGTAGCTGAAGAGGAGGCAGAACTCACAAAATATCTGGTTGCACAGGTTAATGGTCACTCTCCTGATGATGTAATCCTTGTAGACAAAATTTCTTATTTCATCAATAAGAGGCTACCTTTGAACTACCCTGAGTAAAATCTGATATATGCTATGGAGCACGGTCTGGACATTAACCTGCACACATAGGTGACAACCGTCCAAACCGTAAACCGACTTACTCCTATTAGAGGTGCCTACTTCCTAGTCCCAGGCAGAAGAAAAGGGGATCACACGATCATCTTCGGCCGAAAAGAAGGTCCTCAACCTTTCATGATAGAAGAATTCAATTTCAAATCCGACACTGGGAGGTTGCCGCTCTACCTGTATAGTCCCCAAGCCAAGTACTTCATTCAAAAGCAGGGGTACGACATGGAGACTACCTCAGTTCTGAATTACGGCAACGGCCGGCGATCGCCTCTGCAGCTGTCAGCCCCGGCAGGGAAATCTCAAAATTATTACAGCAAGTCCAGACGCGGTCTCGGTTATGTTACACCAGCAACAACGCCTGAGAACTCCGATGAGGAATGCAAGCGGTATTCTCACTCGTCCGAGTCATCCACTTACGATTCCGATGACAGCATTAGAGATATATTCAGGCGAACACTGTCTGTCAACATGGCATCCGCTGACATTCAGGAAGAAGACGAAGATCTACCAAAATCTATTGAATTGGAGCCATGGGCCCAATAGCTGGGTGCACAATGGGAGAAGCGCTTTGAACTACGAGACCCTCCCACTGAAGATGAGGTCATGCAAGTTGACCTCGGCGATGGATCCTCCTCGAAGCCAATCTTCATCAGTAAAGGCCTGACGGACGATGAGCGGGAGTCGCTGTTGCAACTCGCCAGAGAATATATCGACGTCTTCGTTTGGAGCTATGAAGACATGCCAGGGCTAAACCCCGAGAATGTACTTCATAAGCTTAATATTCATCCGAACGCAAAATCAGTCAAACAACAGCAACGGCAGTTCCGTCCAGACATCATGAACTCCATCGAAGTGGAATTAAACAAGCTTATAGCTAGTGGTTTCATCCGCGAGAAGCAGCACCCAGACTGGGTAGCTAATATAGTACTAGTCATCAAAAAGAATGAAAAGATCCGAATCTGCATCGACATCCACAATCTGAACGCGGTATGTACCCTAAGGATGAATTCTCTCTTCCGATCATGGACATAATGATCGATAATACGTATGGCTTCGAGCGCATATCCTTTATGGATTACTTTTTAGGGTACAATTAAATCAAATTGTCTCCAGATGATGAGAAGCATACGTCATTTCGAACACCGATCGGCATGTATTGTTACACAGTCATGCCCTTCGGCCTAAAGAACACCGCTGCTACATATAAACGAGCTATGAATGTCATCTTCAGAGATCACTTGTACAAGATGGTGGAGTGTTACGTTGACAACATCGCCGTTAAAAGCCGCTCTAAGGATGATCACTTACATGATTTGAGGACAGTGTTCGACCTTATGCGAGCGCACAATCTGAAGATGAATCCCACCAAGTCCTTCCTAGGCGTGTCCAGCAGGAAATTCTTGGACTTTGTCATTACTTCTCGGGGTATTCACATAGACCCCGATAAAACAAAAGCAATCCTGGAGATGAGTCTACCGAGGAACCTCCGCGAACTCCGAGGTCTTCAGGGAAGATTAGCCTACATCAGGAGGTTCATATGTAACCTCTTAGAGCGATGTCAACCATTCACACAACTCATGAAGAAAGGCATCTCTTTTGCATGGAATAAAAAATATCAACGCGTCTTTGACGACATTAAGGAATACTTGTCGAATCCGCCAGTTCGGGTAGCCCCGGTCGCCTGAAGGCCCTTCGTACTCTATGTACGGATAATAGAACACTCTCTCGGCACCTTGCTAGTGCAGAACAATGACACGGGGCACGAACAAGCCATCTACTATCTTAGCCGAATGATGGTGGGGCCGGAGCATAGGTACACCGCCGTGGAGAAGGATTGCCTTGCCTTGGTGTTCGCCATTCAGAAAATACGACACTATGTGACAGGGCAGACCATCCATGTTGTCTTATGAGTTAACCCCCTCAGGGTTCTCATGACCAAGCCAGGCGCATTCAGTTCACGTCTAGCCACCTGGGCGATACTGTTATCCCCCTACGACATGGTTTTTATTCCACAAAAGGCTGTCAAAGGTCAAGCCTTGGCCGACTTCTTAGCAGCCCATCCAGGCTCAGAAACAACCAGAATCTATAAAGAAATCCCAGACGAAGTTATTAATTAAAATAGGACTTCACATGATGTTATTTGGCGAATGTTCTTTGACGGTGCTTCAAGAACGGGGCCCCAAGGTAATATTGTCGCTGGAGTCGAGATAGTATTAATTTTTCCCTCTGGATTGGTAGTCAATCGGGCATACTCTCATAGAACCCTGTTCAAATAATGTAGCCGAATACAATGCTTTGGACATCGAGCTCCGACTCGCAAAAGAAGTGGGGGTCAAATACCTAGAATCATATACGACTCGCAGTTGATTGTTAATCAAATCTGAGGCTCATACGAGGTCCACAACGAGGACTCGATTCCTTAACATCAGACAGCGATTGCCATTATTGCAACCTTGGAGGGGTTCTTTATAGAACATGTACCTAGGATCCAAAATATTGAAGCCGACGCCCTAGCAGGCATCGTTGCTTCCTTGGTGGTTCTAAACCATACCCATCATCTAGTCGACGTGATAGGCCATGAACTGGTCTGTCTCAAAAACAACATTCAACTAGGTACGAGTTACTCCTCCTAGATAATTAATGACATACAAGACTGGAGACTCCCGTTCATCAACTTTGAAGTCTACGGGATTCTGCCAGAAAATGTAAAAAAAGCAACTTCGATCAGAAGGCGTTCTCTCAGATTCTTCTATGATATAGAAACAAAAATGCTATATCAACGATCCTACGACAGACTACTGCTGTGTTGCTGTAACGCCCCAGTCCCAAAATACTTAGGACTAAACACGTAACCATGCCAGCTGCATACATACGAAGTACACTCCAATATATAGAAACCTCGTATGAATACATAAGCTGTAAAATACAGTAGAACCATAATAACTAAATCTCATCCACTGGATAAATAAATGATATAAAAGCAACTTTGAATTTTATCATATATACAATCGTTAGGCGAAGACAAAGTCCACTACCAACTATCTCAAATAAAATGTACAAGAAGTGATCGATAAAATAATGAGACGAACCAAGCACAACCACCTTCGAAAGAATGGAAAAGATCACTGTCTTGGCTAGAACACCTGCAAAATCACAAAAGCACACACCTGGAGAGATAACCAGGTCCTCAGAGGGACGTAACAAGATACAATAAACATGCCATAGAAATACTAAATATAAAATATGCCACATTCAAAAAAAGTGACAAGACACAATAAGGTAATCTATCCATACTAAAGTGAACATGCAAATTTGAGAAACAATCCTTCGACGCATGAGCCCTGGCTGTAAATAGGATCGGCATAGTCCCCATATAGGGCACCAGGGGACTACGTCTGTAACGTCCGAAGATCGTCAGAGGGCATCATGTGCAAGGGGGCTACGTCCATAACGCTCTGGATAACGTCAGAGGGCACCTGGAGCCTGCGTCTCCGACGGAGCGCACAGGTAATAAGGGAAGTGCATAAAAGCCCATACGTCAGGTAATGTTCTCCCCACCCAATGTACCTGTCAAGTCATATCCACGACCATGTACCTCTACTAACTGCTAAGTCTTCTAACACGCCTCTATTAGCAGTTAGCCCTAACGCATGCACATGGGGGATCAGCCCATGCGCAAGAACCTCTACATGCTACTCATCTCACACATCCTCGTGGTACGACTGTGTTAAGGAATATGCAATACACTACAACGGTAGTCTCTTAACTCTAAGTCCATATGCAATCAAAGGATAATAACAAAATATATCTAATATCACTGTGCAGACAATAAATCAAGAACTACAAGAACTGGAAATAATGAACAGTGATATGTAATAAAATGCAACTGAATATAAACAGTATAATGGCAAGGTATCTTGCCTGCGGGTGGTGCGAGAAGCAGCAAAATCCAACAATCAGAATCGTCAACACGAAAGTCAAAATCCACAAGAAGCTCCGGATGTTGAAACAAACATCACGAACGAGTTTGGACTATAAGATATGCCTAGGAAACGCCTATCCAAAAGTTAAATTCTGGAACAGGGGTAAAATCGTAATTTCGGGTCAAAACGATGTCCGCCGTTGGACCCGCTTTGCACCGAAATGTGCGCCAGAACCTACGATCTCTAAGGTCGTCAAAATACATGTCTACAGATTTATTTTGATGAGACTAACCCAACGGTATGTCCAATTTTGGATTCCGGTGGACTGTGCACAAAATCGCCCGTTGAGTGCGATTGTGGGCCCGCCAAAATAGCGTCCCGATCAACGGTCTCAGAATCGGACCAAACTTGGTTCACAGGACCAGAAAAATATTTCGAGTCCAATGGCACAAGTTTCATCGCGATATGATGAGCGTGCACAAAGTTGTGACTTAATTTGCAAAGGGTCGATACGGGGGTATCTTGACGGATGCGCACTGATTTCGTCGCGCATATACAACGAAATCGGGTTCCGTCAGTTTCCACACGTCAACAACATCCATACGTGCCTTTCGATGTGTATAGTGCACGACCAGGTCATCCGATTTGTCGGGACAGACGCCGTATCGGAGTGTTTCTCTACTTTTTTGAAAACAGAATTTACAGTTTTTCGGAAAACTTTAACGTGTAACTTTCTACATACTAGATGAAAAGTGAATCCAAAAGGTGCGTTACAATCTCGTTTAGGTTGTCTTTGACTGTCTCCAATTAGTTTTTACGAAAGCTTAATGTACAGCAAGAAAATTGGCCGACAAGTTGTCGTTTTAAAACAGTTTTTTGTATTACAGAAAACAGGTTTTTCTTCAACTTCGTCTCGATTTTTCGAGCAAGTCGATGGGTTATTTCGAAATCCATCTGGAGGATCTCGAAGAGGGTCAAGTCTACTTTCCAGAAAATTTTACGGATCGAAAATCGATGTTACGAGTAGAAAGTTACGTCATCGGGAAGTAGGGTACCTTGAGTGGAAAAACTGCTCCGTGGATGACGAAGGGCTGACTTCCGATGCTCCGTTCGTCGTGCACACAACTCCATTGCTGGTGAAACGAACTCGTAGGCGAAGAGGGTATGATCAGCCCCAACTTTTATTTTGGAAGTCTAGGGTTTTGAGGTTTGTGGGAGAAGTTATATATAAAACAAATTAGGTAAAAACCTAATACTACTATTATTACAATACTAATACACTAATGGCCCATTCACGAAATTGTTGCGGGACTTGCTGCGTACAGCAGCAAGTATGGAGAGGTGGGCCCGCCCCTTTAAGGGGTTGGGTTGGTTTTTTTTTTCTTTTTCTTTTTCTTTTTCCTTTTCTTTTTCTTTTCCTTTTTCTTTTCTTATTCATTTCTTTATTCATTTCTTTTCTAAATCTTTGCAAACTCCAATATATATATATATATATATATATATATATATATATATATATATATATATATATATATATATATATAAAAATATATATATATATATATCCATAAATACCCAAAAATCTATTTAAAAAATTCAAATACTATTTCAAAGATAAGTATCCAATTATTTAATATATTTGAGCATATCTTTATATATATATAAATTCAATCCTTAATGAATCAACTCAAATAATAATAATATTTAAATATGAAAACATGTTTATTAAATCTCCACCAATTTGAAATAAAAGTTTAATATTATCTAACTATATATATGATGCATCTAAAATATATTTTACATATATACACAAATTTAAATTGCCACAAAGGCAACAATAATAATATCACATTAATATCAAATAATATTAACAATGATAAAATGTCTATTTAATTTTTCACAAAATAAATTTAGTAATAATAAAATAATAAAAATTGTTCCAACGTGTGAACTTTACCACACACCCTCATCCGGGTTCAGGAACATGTACAATATTGTAAAATATTATTTAATAATAAAATACCATTAATTGTACAAATATTTAAATAATTAGAAATTGTACATAAAATTCTAAAATAGTTTAGAAAATATTTTTAAGTACATAAAATATGTCTACATGGCCACATTTGGTCATACTACCTGCTTACATGGGCTAAAATTGGTTCGGGCCCAATTCGGACTGGTTTGGACAACCCGGATCATCTAAAAATTAATATATAAGGTAATATCTAATTAAAATAATTTTAAATGCGTTATTTCACAACTCGGCCTGGTTTTCCTAGTTCGGACTGAACTATGGCTAGGCCTCCCACGACATGGTTAATATGCTGGTCAAAGCACACTTCTACACCTTTCGTGCCAAAATTCATGGTCGCCTTGTGCTCCAAACACGACAATGGCTAAGGTCATTTTTAACAATTAATAAAAATAATAAATTGTATAAATTAAATTTGAAGTCTAATAAAATGATTTAAAAAAATACTTTAAAAAAATTAGGGGTTTTACATCCTACCCCACTTACAAGAATTTCGTCCTCGAAATTTAGGAATAATAGGATAGATAGGGTTGGGGGGATAGGAAGAGTTCGTCAATACCAAAATATAATTAAATTTTGGAGGAGGCTATAAAACGGCGTTCAACACTACCACGCAATAGAAAATTTGGAGTCGATATATACAAAAATATATCATGGTTATGGAATTGAATAAGGATCGCTAGTGAAGGTAACAAAATTGTGAGTATCCAATTTTAGAGAACAGTAAGAAATTGAGTAGACCAAGAGAATAAATTAGACATTTGGGAGATGTGGTTCCTTAAGGGAGAACTGGATACTAATCGTCTTGGTCGAGGTTTTGATTAAGTGATGATTAGAATCACTCTCGAGTGCTCAAGAATAATTGGGAGGACACGATAACAATTCTAGGGTTGAGGAATAGGGAGTAGTTAAAGGCGAGGATATAGCCACATGAGTCGGTCGGTGGCTATCTACATTTGTGTATAATTAACCGATTGGGCAACAAAAGATGATACCTTGAGTCTATCTTAGCAAGTACAGTGCCTTGTCTTTCCAAAATAAGTAAAATACAAGAACAACCAAGGTTTCAAAGACGGTGTTATATGTTGAGTACGAATTGCGAGGTTCATAGGCGGCAAAAATAATTCAAAAGAGAATTGCCAAGGCTATCGAGGATGAGACTCTAAGGCAAGTTTACTATGTCTCCATCCACGTAGAATAATATGTGATAAGCAAACCAAAGTGCAATAGGTTGATCAGACCATCATGCACCGGTTCTGATTAGACAATATGTTAGTGGGTGCACCCAATAAAATATGTCATGATCAAGCTTGGTAAAGAAATAAGCTCGCAAAACTGAAGCTGCATTAGCAGCATGAGATAGTCCAAATATGAGCAAGGGAGGTACTGATGAAGAAAATTTAATTAGTCCAAGATCTTTTAAAATCAAGCCTTGCTCGAAGTGTGGGCCTACACAGTTGTCGTAGTGTTTCTTCATTTATGGCTTGGTAGACTAGATAAGATAGGGTCCTCTAAATTTATAGTCTAAGTGAACTTACTAATGTGGTTCACAAGAAAAAAGGTTTGTTAGGTGGTGAGGTATTCTACCCAACTTACAAGAGTTAAACTAATAGTATCATGGGACAATGGGTCAAGCAATCAAGATAAAGACAAATTTAAGCATTTAAGGAATTTAGTAGAACAAAATCACATATCGGTCGAAAGAATTGAGTCGAGATGGAATCCCTATTCGTGGTCAAAAATATATCGGTATCATGGTAAAGGTTATATTTTAGCCATTTTGATCAGAAGGTCATATCATGAAAATAATGTACAAAGAGACGTGTTCTAGTGGGACATGATATATCTACATGAAGGTGGACTTGTCTAGGTCTTACATATAAAATTTGTTGGAAGGAAAAGTCTAGTGTTGTGCTCCAAATATCCAAGTCACGGTAAGGGACGCCAAAAGATCAAAAATAGAAGGTGGGAGTTCACGAAGTGATAATTAATGCACAAAAACAAAGAAGATCAAGTTAAAGCATGAAATAAATTTAATTAAAGAATCCAGTAAAATAATTTAGGAACACAATTCCGGAGAGAAGATAGTCCCACTACAACAAAAAGTGTTTTAATGACACTCGAAAAGTGTCGTTAATAACTTTCTATGGCACTTTTTTGGGCTGTCTAGAGGGGGTGTCATAGAAATATTTTATCTTTCAACGACACTACAAAAGTGTCATGTAATAACTTTATGACGACACTTTTTGGATGTCGTGTAATGCTTATTTTACAACACTTTATTGGTGTCATCTTAACATTCTTCAATGACAGTTAATACGTGTCGTCAAATTATGACACTTTATAAGTGTCATCTACAAGCATTCAATGACATTTAATAAATGTCATGAATAAATTTTTATGACACTTTTTTAAGTGTCATAAAAGTTTTAGCCACACGACACTTTTTTATGACACTTTTTTAAGTGTCATCTACAAGCATTCAATGACACATTATTCATAGCACTTTTTATGTACCATGTAGACCGAGTTCAACTGCAAATTTTAAATGCCTTCTAAACACATCAATATATATATAACCAAAATCAACCATGATCATAAATAATTAACCAAATGTAATATATTAAAAAACTTCAGCCCGTACAAAATGTTAATTAAAAGTTACAAGAATATAGTATTCAACTTGTTTGAGACTAACAAAGTCTATATTACATAATATGTAAGAGTTCTACTAATACTACTTAGCGTCCTCATCCGAATTAGGATCATGCCTTGAGAACCACACTAAATGGGCAAAAGTGAATTTATGTCATGAAACCTGAAAAAGAAAGAAAGATTCAACTTATTAGTAGTTAGATGAAATTGCAAGGAATTAGAAAGAGAGTAAGCATATTACATAACACAACACAATAGATATGAATCAAAAAGTACTTACATCAAAAAGTACCTACATTCTGATTCAACAACTAATTCAACAAAACTGTCAAGGAGTTTGGTTATACCATACATGCAAAACATAGAAAAGGATTATGGAAGAAATGCAATTCAAATTGCAGATGTTCAGTTAAGCCATTCTCCAGTAAGAAAGGGGCATAATGTAGAAAATTACCTGCATTCCCACATAAAGAACAAGTGAATTGAGCAGAGGAACATTGTAATGAGTTCCTGCTAGGTTTGCTTCATTATGAGGATGCAGCAGTCTTTGTTTCAGCTCAGTTAGAAAATGAGACCCTTCTGGCTTTGTCTACAGCATAGCAAAATCAATAATGTAAGACATATCAAATGGTGGTGGTGCTTTAAGATAACAAATCATAGAGAACAAAATGATACAACCACCACACAAAGGACAATAGAGACTAAACAGGAACGTTATAATAGCTCTTAAGATATAATTTCCTCATTACTATAAGACAGACTACTAAGAACTTAGATGATAGGACTGCACAAGTTCTGATAAAATATACCTTCATATACGCATCGATATCAACCTTAATCTGCTTTGCTTTCAGATCACCATCAACATATGATAGAATTCGAGGGGCTGGCTAACTTCAGCTAGTAGATCTATCTATTGTTGGATACAACACAAACTTCAACGATTGAACAGTTATCTTTTACCAATAAACTAAAACATAATAGCTTGAAAGCTCAAAGAAGAAATCAATCTGTAATCACCTTTAAGTTGGGAGTCGGTGGATCGGGAAGTCTCATATTGCATAGATAGGCACTGAGAATAACATTCGCATTTGGACGTAACTAGGAGGGATCATATCACAAAAACTGAAAGTGATAGTCACATAGAAACTCAGGAAAGTCATGCAGCAGTACCAGTAACACCCTCATAGTGCCTCTGTACAAAAACTGGAACTGAATACATATCAGAAAACCATTATAAAAATAAGTACCTGAAATTCTAAGGTTAAGAAACAATAACAAAGTAGGCAGCAAACTGAACTGGCTCTCCAAGCTCTGCGTTCCCCAAATATGGCTCGAAGAATTTGAATAAATCTATAAGTAAACCGTGGAAGTGTGGCCAACCCTTTGGAGTGCTATTAATGAAAAGTTTTGGCATGAAATGTTTCCGATTAGGGGATCACTAGATGAAGATGGAACTTACCAAATTCGTTAGTGCATGGGTTTCAATCAGGAATTGGTTGAGTTCCAACTTAGCAAATAGTTTCGTCTCCATAGGGTTTGGATACACTTCTAATTCAATTTTCTTACAATCATACTGAACTTGGAAATATTATCAGTAACCATATAAAAGAAGCAAATAGTATAATGAAATCTCCTCAGAGTTTGACAGTGTCCATTTGATATCAAATTAACTTCTCTGAAGTTACAACAATATTCATTCCCATGTTTGATAGTAATAGTTACGATCGCCTAGATTCTCCAAACTTAATTGTGAATAAAAATACTATAGTGACAACTACAGAGAAACTTTGTTCAAAAAGATTTAGGTTTCCTACAATAGAAACTGAAAGTAAATCAATGACAATATTAACATAAAATATTCAATAAATAGAAAATGGTTCCTGTCAAAGGAGATCATAAAACCGTAAAAGTACGTCAAAATATTGTTGTCTAGTCTCCTTTGCAAAGAGGGAAATACAAGATGAGAAAACTTTTACAAACAACCATAAGTATTGGCATTGATCATTCTTAATATACATCAAACAAAAGAATTCTTAATACATCAATGTCCATAGAGTAGCCACTTTTCAAAAATAGAATATTATTTGTAGAATTTTAGTTTCTACAGACTTGATATAAAAAAAATTTATGATGGCAATGTTAATACAAAGTTTGCAAGGGATTTAGCTTTGTGATATCGGTGTAATTGACACTACTCTGTGTTGATGGATATGGTTTCAAAATAAATAAAGAAATATGAAGTTAACGATGTGAGGGAAATCAAATCTGTAAGGTTTCTAAGGACTGCTGAATGGTGTCCATGTCCATATTCTTGCAACATAGATGACTACTTTTGTACCCATGTGAAAATGTCTTTATCTTGTATCTGTATCATGTCCATATGGACCATATCCGTACTCGTGCAACATAGTCAGAGAGTAGCAATACTTTACCAGCCTATTTTTATTGGACCCTATAAGAAACTAAAAAGATACTAAATCCAAGTATTATCTTAACAATTAGTCTCATTTATGGGGAGACTAGAAAATTCAGTAGAATAGTAGTAAGCAGAAATGACATGTCACTTACCTTAATGAATATTGCATATAATGGAGTTAGTAAAGATAAAAGTTTCACATCTAGAGGAAGAATAATTCACTACCTTTCCATTGGAAAACTCTGCTCTGTAGACCCGACCAAGGGAACCTTCACCAACAATACAATCTTGGCTAAAGCTATTTGTTGCACGTTGAAGGGAGGCAACAAAATAGGAAGCTACAGTAATTGGGGACTTTGGCCTTTTTAATGAACCATTTTTCTCATTGGTCTTCTCAACCACCATCTTGTCTACAGGTGGAGGCTAAAGATTTGCTACTGAGGCACTTATATTCTGCTCCGACAGTTAAGGGTTGGTCACTACAAAGTCAAGTGCAAAACTTGTCATCTAGAACAAAGTAAATGGGATAATTAAGTTGAAAAGCAAAGTGCAAGATTAGACATTTCAATATTCTAAAAAAAAGGCATTTCAATTGAATCAATTCCTCGCTTTCACATAAAAGGGTAAGTGCTCACGCAGGATCACTTTAGGACCCAAACTCCAACCATTTTCATTAAAATGTTTCTCTTAATATAAACCAATCTGGTTTGTGTGAGTTAAAAACTCCCATAATAACTTTGTACAAGAACAACTTAGATACCAAATATTGAAGGAAAAAACTAGCAATATGCTCCAGTATGCAGGAAAACCATAGCTACAAATACAGGTGATTAGCACATTAGTGATGAGTGGTATATGTGAAGGCAGTGAGAGATTAGCACCAAATCTACTTCCAATTAGCAGTGTTGTGGTCGATAAACAAACTCCAACTACAAAATGATTCTAGACTCTAGCCTCTAGACTGATTAACTCAAACTACAAGTTGGCTCATTACTCTAGACCGAACGGACAAACGATACTCCTTATTTCTTCTACTGTTGATGTTGAACAAAATGTTGTTGTTGGGCTGTTTGAAGATGATTCTGATGATAGTTACAAATGGACGTGATTAGAACATTAGTAGAAAGGAGTGGATGCAAAGGCGATGAGAGATTTGCACCAAACCTCTTGCTAATGCTTGTAGGCAATGATAATCATGCTTTTAAGTATTTTGACCATGTTTCAACCCATCGTTTAGCAAAAATCAGTTGAATTAACATATAAGAAGCCATAGAATTAGCTACAAATGCACAAGTGCAAATTGAGACCTATTCAAACCATCGTTCTATGGCAGAATCACTACAACATTTATGTAGTAAAACATAAACCATGTATAAAGCAATACTCACCAGATTTTATATGTGGATTGCAATATATTTTCTTAATATATAACCAAACAATGGAAGAAATTTATTTTTAAGCTTCAGTTGGCTAAGATACTGATGAAAATGTCCTAGCAACATTTGAATATTTTTCTCTATGATGCCCTTGATTTCTTCAATGTGAATGTGATATATAAACTAGAGATTTAATTATATTCATATCATTTTAGATGTATCGGACCGTAAATATTCCATGCCTGCCTCATATTCATTGGACATGCCTTGACCTAAGCTGGAATCTTACCCTTCCATTGATCACAACTAAGAAGCAGAAGGGAAAAGTACTCATCTATTGACTCAGGAAACTCAAAAAATTAATTCACACATAAAACTTATATGAATTAAGGAAATAGACAGTCAAGATCCCTTCATCATGTATTTGCACACCTATCTTTTAGAGAATTCAATATAGATGAAAATATGGCAACCAATATAAAGATCCCTACATCATGTATTTGCATATATACATGCTTCACATGTGCTAGGTTTTGTTGAGATTCAAATAAGCTAAACAAAAGAAGAATGTTGGAATCAGACCAAGAAGAATGTTGGAATCAGACCAAATTTTTTTTGTTTCTTTACTTTCATACAGGCAAAAGTTTGACTCATAATTGTTTATTGGTTAGTCAAACATCTTAGAGTTAATCTTGTTTTTTATTTGTTCTGTTATTTGGTTAGGTTGTTTAGATTGTCTGTTAATTGGTTAAGTTGTTTAGGTTGTTTTGGTAGATGGTTAAGTTGGTTTTGTTTGTTAAAACAACTATGGATTTGTTTTTATCTTTTGTTACATGGTCAGCTATATGGCCACAACGACCAAGCTTGATCAAGATGAAGATGGTGTTTCGGTGGACATTCGTAAGTTTCGAGGTATGAGCGGTAGCTTACTCTACTTAACCACTAGTCGTTCTGACATCATGTTTATTGTTTGCATCTGTGCACGATACCAAGCAAATCCCAAAGAATCTCACTTATGTGCCATTAAATATATTTTTCGATATCTCAAAGGCACCATTAACATGGGACTTTGGTATCCAAAATCCTCATCCTTTGAGCTTCTCGGCTACTCGGATGTAGATTTTGCCGGTTGCAATATTGACCGAAAAAGCACTAGCGGTACATGCCAATTCCTAGGGAAATCTTTGGTTTCATGGTTTAGCAAGAAACAAAACTCCGTTGCTCTTTCTACAACTGAGGTCGAATACATTGCGGCTGGATGTTGTTGTGCATAAATCCTTTGGATGACACAAACACTAGTAGATTATGGTATTTCATCAAATGGTATTTCTATCAAATCATGAATTCAAGCAAAGATCTAATACGTTATATTCCCTCCCTCAACTCATGGAGGATTGCAGACATTATCCAACTCTAGTTTGTTCATTGGAATAATAAACAAGAATACACTTCTTTAAATGCAATATAAGGTTGGACATGGAACCAAATCTGGAGGGGTATTTCCTGAAGTATTCCTGGAGTTGCTTTAACTGATTACTTTTTTTCCTAGTAAGATTAATTCCTTCATGGAATATCTTAGCAGACTAACATTGAAGACTGGGAGACTAAGGATAGGCTAGGACATACACCACGAAGTATCAGTAGACAACCAAGACTAATACAGGCTGACAACCAAGACTAATGTAGGAAATTCAACTAAGTATCAGTAGAATCTAACTTTGGAACAGTAACAGAATTACATGCTCCTTCAAAGAGCACAAACTCTAATGGAAAAACAAATCGTACATGAACCAGCTTGTTACTCTCATTTTTACATTATCACTGAAGAAAGTTTTACCGATCAAGAACTTAGCAACCTATTTGTAATCAAGAAGGTAAATTTGTGCCATATAAAGAAAATAAGATTTCCAAATACCCAAGAAACAAATGTTGTAATGCAAACTGTTATGCATAAGCAGACAGCCATGTGGGTATGGTGTCCCCAACTATATTGTGTTAGGCATGTATTAGCCCACACTGACAGTCCATAAATATACTAGGAAACATCAAAATTGGTTATTGTATTGTCATGTTGTGTTAATGTATGTGCAATATAGCACAGAAGTGTCTGAATTCTTACGAGCTAATAGTAGTACGCAAGTACCATCAGGTCTTGGTTGGCTTGTTTGGGTGGAAGGAAGATCTTGGTTGGCTGCTGGCTTGGAGAAACAGGTCTGCAATTGTTCGAAGTCTTACAGCATTAGCAAATAGCTCAGCAGCAATGGCTTAACTGGGATGAGCAAAGGAAAAGGACTTTACACCACCAATATTAGTGTTTCGGAGCCAACTTGCAATACACGAGATGCATGGAGAGAGCTTTCACAAACAATGTGGCAAAAACTTTTTAACTTTCATCACTCATTTTTTTTTCCTTTCAATTGGTAGCCTTGCCCTATATGGTTACACAAAGATTCCCAGAAAAAGAACATGAGTTATGAAAAAAGTATGGTGAGCTTTCAGATAGACTAGATAATCGTGACCAAACTTTCGAAATGCACTACAAATTTATTTAATAGTCTTGTGATTACTTAAAAAAGGTAAAAGATGGTACCTGTGTGCCAATTCTAGCAATAAGACAAATTGTCTCCAGCCAATCACAACACCATGGCGCAAATGGCCCGCAAACATGACCAACCAAATTGAGCAACCTGGAAGTAAAGAGAACCAGTAGTAATATGCCTTAAAATTGAGCAAAGAATTACATAAACTATTGTCTTGCAACAAAGTCACAGAATACCTATACCATTATGTATTCGCACTTTCAAAGGGAAAAAAATAAGGTCAACAATCATGTAAGTGACAAAACTTGGCTGCATTGGTAGTAATTGATAGCCCCCGAAAGAAAAAGGAACCATGGATGATGAACAACAAGAAAATGGTAGAATATTTGAATCTGACAAGTCCGAACAAAAACAATAGCTGATACAGACTACTCCTGAAATAACAAAATCTAAAAACTTTAAAAATATGACTGAAGGTTAATTCCATTATTAAAACCTTAAGTATTTAGCCAAATCACTATTCCCAATACAGTAAATTTTAATTCATACATTGAAAATTAGCATTGCTGAAAATGACTAAATAATATATTCTACTTTGATGGAGATCAATTAGCCACTCTTGGAAAGAGAAGTATTAGGTCACTAACTCCAGCGTCCAGCAAGTAGCACCACATATAGTGAAAACTAAACTTTCAACCAAAAGCAGTATAAGAGCAAATAAATAAATTGAAAGATAGAGATAACTGGTAACATAAGCACGGTGAAGGAATAAAGGAAGTGCTACAGCTTTTTAAATTATGCATTTGACTATTTCACAAACATAATTACAAAAAAATAGCTTGAGAGAGTCTTGTATCAAAAAGTATACACCAACATCAAATTTCGAAGCAAAAAAAGGCATGACGATCATTATCAGCCTACCATCTAACCTACATATGGCATCCAAGGATTCTCTCCGGTCATATTACTCCTCTTTGTTGGGGGATTTCCTACTGTCCCTGATATATAAGCTTAAAAAAATGGAAATACCAGAGTTCCTTCTCATATTACTCTCTTTGTTGGGGGATTTCCTACACTATATATGTGGCAAGAAATAGCAAAAATTGTAGAGAAAATACTCTATGATGTAGCATACTTACATCAGCATCATAGGGTCATCCTTATGATGTATATGGAGTTATGTCAAACTGTGGTGAGATTTTTGTTGACACACTAGTTTCATTCTTAATAACCAAAAGAACAAAGATTGTGGACTTTTAAATTCATATATTCCTAAAACTACCACCAAAGTCTTATAAAGACTCCTTTCAAAAAATAGTCTTACAAAGAATTTAAAGCAAGACAAAATAGCAAGCTAATGGAAATTGGATAAAGTCTTCCATATAGCTCATAATTTCTGAGCAATTGAAACCAATTTTCGGTGACGATGCGGATAAATTGATAATATGCGACCGTTTCAATGATGAGGCTGATATATATGTTGTTATTGTCCATTTTTAAAGCCAACTCCCACCTTCCGTAACATAAGAAATAGATGACTAATTTATAGCCTTTTACAAAATAGAAGCTCATTTTTTATCCAATTGATTGAGTCGCCCAGATCAATATAATGATGTGCCACATAATGACATAATTGGATGCAATATCTCAAAACTGTACATATGTGAACATGAGGCAATCAAGTTGAACTAAATTAACCAGCTCAGGAACCATATGTTCAACCAGTTGTTGTTTTCCAAAGAGAATAAGTGATACGTGCTTCAAATGACTATTTGCAGTTGCTTGCATCACCAGCGGTCTTAGTTGAACTAGTAAAACTAACATAAAACCAATAAAACCTATTACTTACATTAAATCAGAAACTGTTCACAGATACAGTCGTTTAAACTACTATATTAAACAAATAAAATTATAGGATAGAAATAAGTAAAATAAAGTAACTAAAATTAATTGCACAGGTAGAGATTCAATACCTGGAAGAGCATCACATATAGATGCAGCACAATCTTATGGATGCACCGAGTTACTCATTTTCTGGAAAAAGAAATTAATTGCATAAGCATCTTGGCCAAATAATAAGTGCATATGTACTTCCTAAATCAATAACTGCAAAAACCAACTGAGTTTGGAGTACAAACCTAGTGATAACAAAAATGGACACGCAAAAGTTGCAGCAACAGAGACACAATGGACCAAATACAACAACAGTAATAACACACTAATCCCCTAACGAGTAATGATAACTCCCAAATCGTAGGAAGTAGAAACCAGGTTGAGAAAGATATCTAGTCCAGTGACCCACATACCAGAGAGCACATGACACTCCAAAAGTCGATGCCTCATCAGTATCTACTTGTGCCGGAGGTGCATCGGGCACAATACAGACACAGCAATACACGAGGACATGCAAAAATAGGAATCGTGTCGGTTCCATCTGTGTGTCCATGCAATCTAGTTTACATACATAACATCTTCCTATTTGAAGAACTTCTACCAATTTTTTTTGGTGATTAAGAATGAAGAACGATGAAATTAATATTAAATAATGAAATAATTGAAAAAACTAAGCAGTCAAACCCCTCATTTATCAGATTCTTCAAGATCATACGGAATATTGCAAATCCCGAAACTCTAGTTTCAACATTAGAATAAAGGAGTGGCATAGGCGTTAAATTTCCATGAGAGGTCCAATAAAACCCTAAATCCCACACAAAACCCTAGATCGAGAAAGAGGAGGACCTATGATAACGGATGATCAGTTGATATTGGAGTCGTCGAAGTCGTCCTCGAAGGAGTTGAAGAAGTCTACATCGACCGGGGGGCGGTCGAGGTCGCCAAGGAGGTCGACAAGGTGGTCGACGTCGTCCACCTCCATTCCCACCGACCCGCAGGCGATCGAGGCGGCAGGATCCTCTATCTCGTACTGCGCTGGAGACGGTGAAGGCGATGGCTTCATCTCTCTTCTTCTTCTTCTCCTTCAAAAATAGAAATAAATGGAAAAGGAAATTTGAGGATGAGTAACTTTTATAGAGAACGTGGACTACCTCCAGCGCATTCTTTCTCGTCATCGTCCTTTCAAGGCCTTCCTCCCTGAGTCCCTGGCTCCATCTTGGAGAGCCTGGCCGAAGGCGGTCCCAATTAGGTTATTTCCAGCGAAGCTGGAGCAGAAATAGGAGAAGGAGAGGAAAACGAGCTCGGTTCTGTGCCAGGAAAATGGAAGAGAAAAGAGAAAGGAAGAAGAGAGACTTTAGAAAAAGCAGGAAAAGTGAGAGAAGAGGAGAGGGTTATCGCGGGCTGCAGCGCCTAAATTTTGGAGAAAAAGCGGTAAAATGAAATAAAAGTGTGGGAAATAAAATTTGGGACAACACTTTAAAAATGTTGTGTTACTATATAATAATATACGACATTTTAAAGTAGTCTTATAAGTGTCATTAAATTCATGTTTACGACATTTTTGAAAAGGTGTCATAGATGATGACAAATATTAATTACAACGACACGTTTTAGTGGAGTGTCATCACTAAACAAAATTAATGACACTTATTTAGAAAGTGTCGTAAAGAAAGTGTCGTTATTAACCTATTTTGTTGTAGTGTCCATTAGATGAATATAGTTAAGGAACCACTAACTCATTATTCAAATTGCAAATGGGTTAGAAGGTCGCAATTAAAAGATCTAGAATTGAAGGAAGGTCGAGTAAGCCGAGGTGGAAATATAGTCACATAGCTGGGTAGATGACTAACAACACTTGTGTATATACTACTATCATGGTCATAAGTGACATGGCAATTAGTGTGGAATACTTCTAACTCATTAGGACTACCTTTGTGGCCTACCATTAATATTTCAACTCGAGTTTCCTCCAAAAAGTTTCAAAATTTAAACTTTCAAAAATAAACCAGCAAAATTTTGTATTCACTCCAAGCCGTTCAAATTCATCATAAAAATTTTAAATCACTTCATAAATCTCAAAGCAAAATTTTATCATGTTACTACTACCCTTTTCCAAAATTTTTTTATTTCCACTATTTAACTCAAGAGTTCATAATTTACGAATCCATAAAAATTTTACAATAAATCAAAAATTTAACACTCTAAAATTTTTCAATAACTCATAATAAAAATCTTAGCATATTAAAAGCAACCTCAAAAATTAAGCTCAATGCTCTCATCAATTTTTAACTTCTATTCATGCTAAGTTATTCCAACAAAATCACAACTTTTAAATGGTGACTTTATTTGATCAATCAAAACAACCTTATCACATCATTAATATATTTTCCCAAAAATATTTTTAATATTAGCAATCCCACATTAAACTAAATTTTCAAATAATCTTATCAGTCAAAAATTTTTTTTACCAAAATATAAATAGATTTGTAAATCCTCAATCAAAGGACACAATTTAAAATAAGAAAGAAAAAAATTTAAAAATTATTTTCATAACTTTCAAATATTTTAAACCAAAATTCAAAAATCATTACTTCCACTTAAAATTTAAAATTTACTAAACATGAAAATCGCAAGTTGTACAACTCAAATTTAAATGATTTCTACGACCATTTTTTTTAAAGTTAAGATCATTTCCAAACCAAATTTATAACTGTTCAAAGGTGTATAACTATAATCCAATAAATCATAAACATCAAAACTCGAAATTCAAATAAATTTTATATTTGTTCAAGATGTATATCTATCACCCAAAAATTATAAATATCAAAATTTGATAAGCAAATCAATTTTATACTTGTGCAAAGAATTATAACTATAACCCAATAAATCATAAATATCAAATCTCAAAAAGCAAATCAATTTCTTAAATCAATGGTATAAAGATTCTATCTCACTTTTTTTTCCTGCAGTACCAATCCTATGGTGTTTACTATATTAGAAATCTCAAGATTAAAACCTTCCTTGGGAGTATCCTACTTTACAAATTACTAATCATTAAATCACACTAAAAAGCCTTTTTTACTCAATTAGAGTCTTAAATGTATTCCAATTGCCAATATAACCACTCTAACCATATGTGTGATCTATGAGCATATACTAATGTAGTCATCTTCCTGGTTGACACTAAGCACGAAAATAAGAATCAACGGTAGAAAGGAATCAAGCAAGATGCAATTCAAGAAAGTCGAACGAGAATCTAGAATTTGAAGCCAAGGGAAGAGGTCAAGCTGTATGGATGAGATTCCTAGATTCTAATTCTATGTTGCAGGCTCACACCGGTACAATTACGTAACCGAAGTGACAAACTCGACCTACATGGGCCACCACAAAAACATGTAACGCCCCAGTCCCAAAATACTTAGGACTAGACACGTATCCATGCCAGCTGCATACATACGAAGTACACTCCAATATATGGAAACCTCGTATGAATACATAAGCTGTAAAATACAGTAGAACTATAATAACTAAATCTCATCCACTGGATAAATAAATAATATAAAAGCAACTTTGAATTTTGTCATGTATACAATCGTTGGGCGGAGACAAAGTCCACTACCAACTATCTCAAATAAAATGTACAAGAAGTGATCGATAAAATAATGAGATGAACCAAGCACAACCAGCTTCGAAAGAATGGAGAAGATCACTGTCTTGGCTAGAACACCTGTAAAATCACAGAAGCACACACCTGGAGAGATAACCAGGTCCTCAGAGGGACGTAACAAGATACAATAAACATGTCATATAAATACTGAATATAAAATATGCCACATTCAAAGAAAGTGACAAGACACAATAAGGTAATCTATCCATACTAAAGTGAACATGCAAATTTGAGAAACAATCCTTCGACGCATGAGCCCTGGCTGTAAATAGAATCGGCATAGTCCCCATATAGGGCACCAGGGGCCTACGTCCGTAACGTCCGAAGATCGTCAGAGGGCATCATGTGCAAGGGGGCTACGTCCATAATGCTCTAGATAACGTCAGAGGGCACCTGGAGCCTGCGTCTCCGGCAGAGCGCACAGGTAATAAGGGAAGTGCATAGAAGCCCATACGTCAGGTAATGTTCTCCCCACCCAATGTACCTGTCAAGTCACATCCACGACCATGTACCTCTACTAACTGCTAAGTCTTCTAACACGCCTCTATTAGCAGTTAGCCCTAACGCATGCACATGGGGGATCAGCCCACGCGCAAGAACATCTACATGCTACTCATCTCACACATCCTCGTGGTACGACTGTGTCAAGGTATATGCAATACACTACAACGGTAGTCTCTTAACTCTAAGTCCATATGCAATCAAAGGATAATAACAAAGTATATCTAATATCACTGTGCAGACAATAAATCAAGAACTACAAGAACTGGAAATAATGAACAGTGATATGTAATAAAATGCAACTGAATATAAACAGTATAATGGCAAGGTATCTTGCCTGTGGGTGGTGCGAGAAGCAGCAAAATCCAACAATCAGAATCGTCAACACGAAAGTTAAAATCCACAAGAAGCTCCGGATGCTGAAACAAACATCACGAACGAGTTTGGAATATAAGATATGCCTGGGAAATGCCTGTCCAAAAGTTAAATTCTGGAACAGGGGTAAAATCGTAATTTCGGGTCAAAACGATGTCCGCCGTTGGACCCGCTTTGCACCGAAATGTGCGCCAGAACCTACGGTCTCTAAGGTCGTCAAAATACATGTCTACAGATTTGTTTTGATGAGACTAACCCAACGGTATATCCAATTTTGGATTCCGGTGGGCTGTGCATAAAATCGCCCGTTGAGTGGGATTGTGGGCCCGCCAAAATAGCGTCCCGATCAACGGTCTCAGAATCGGACCCAACTTGGCTCACAGGACAAGAAAAATGTTTCGAGTCCAATGGTGTAAGTTTCATCGCGATAGGATGAGCGTGCACAAAGTTGTGACTTAATTTGTAAAGGGTCGATACGGGGGTATCTTGACGGATACGCACTGATTTCGTCGCGCATATGCAACAAAATCGGGTTCCGTCAGTTCCCACACGTCAACAACATCCATACGCGCCTTTCAATACGTATAGTGCGCGACCAGGTCGCCCGATTTGTCGGGACAGACGCCATATCGGAGTGTTTCTCTACTTTTTTGAAAACAGAATTTACAGTTTTTCGGAAAACTTTAACAACGTGTAACTTTCTACATGCTAGATGAAAAGTGAATCCAAAAGGTGCGTTACAATCTCGGTTAGGTTGTCTTTGACTGCCTCCAATTAGTTTTTACGAAAGCTTGATGTAAAGCAAGAAAATTGGCCGACAAGTTGTCGTTTTAAAACAGTTTTTTGTATTACAGAAAACAGGTTTTTCTTCAACTTCGTCTCGATTTTTCGAGCGAGTCGATGGGTTATTTCGAATTCCATCTGGAGGATCTCGAAGAGGGTCAAGTCTACTTTCCAAAAAATTTTACGGATCGAAAATCGGTGTTACGAGTAGAAAGTTACGTCATCGGGAAGTAGGATACCTTGAGTGGAAAAACTGCTCCGTGGATGACGAAGGGCTGACTTCCGATGCTCCGTTCGTCGTGCACACAACTTCATTGCTGGTGAAACAAACTCGTAGGCGAAGAGGGTATGATCAGCCCCAACTTTCGTTTTGGAAGTCTAGGGTTTTGAGGTTTGTGGGAGAAGTTATATATAAAACAAATTAGGTAAAAACCTAATACTACTATTATTACAATACTAATCCACTAATGGCCCATTCACGAAATTGTTGCGGGACTTGCTGCGTACAGCAGCAAGTATGGAGAGGTGGGCCCGCCCCTTTAAGGGGTTGGGTTGGTTTATTTTTTTCTTTTTCTTTTTCTTTTTTTCCTTTTCTTTTTCTTTTCATTTTTCTTTTCTTATTCATTTCTTTATTCATTTCTTTTCTAAATCTTTGCAAACTCCAATATATATATATATATATATATATATATATATATATATATATATATATATATATATATATATATATATATATATAAATACCCAAAAATCTATTTAAAAAATTCAAATACTATTTAAAAGATAACTATCCAATTATTTAATATATTTGAGCATATCTTTATTTATATATATAAATTCAATCCTTAATGAATCAACTCAAATAATAATAATATTTAAATATGAAAACATGTTTATTAAATCTCCAGCAATTTGAAATAAAAGTTTAATATTATCTAACTATATATATGATGCATCTAAAATATATTTTACATATATACACAAATTTAAATTGCCACAAAGGCAACAATAATAATATCACATTAATATCAAATAATATTAACAATGATAAAATATCTATTTAATTTTTCACAAAATAAATTTAGTAATAATAAAATAATAAAAATTGTTCCAACATGTGAACTTTACCACACACCCTCATCCGGGTTCAGGAACATGTACAATATTGTAAAATATTATTTAATAATAAAATACCATTAATTGTACAAATATTTAAATAATTAGAAATTGTACATAAAATTCTAAAATAGTTTAGAAAATATTTTTAAGTACATAAAATATGTCTACATGGCCATATTTGGTCACACTACCTGCTTACATGGGCTAAAATTGGTTCGGGCCCAATTCGGACTGGTTTGGACAACCCGGATCATCTAAAAATCAATATATAAAGTAATATCTAATTAAAATAATTTTAAATGCGTTATTTCACAACTCGGCCTGGTTTTCCTAGTTCGGACTGAACTATGGCTAGGCCTCCCACGACATGGTTAATATGCTGGTCAAAGCACACTGCTACATATTTCGTGCCAAAATTTATGGTCGCCTTGTGCTCCAAACACAACAATGGCTAAGGTCATTTTTAACAATTAATAAAAACAATAAATTGTATAAATTAAATTTGAAGTCTAATAAAATGATTTAAAAAAATACTTTAAAAAAATTAGGGGTTTTACAGCTGCATATCAAATGAAGAAGCCAAAGAAGCCCTACGTGAGGCATAATTAGGGGTTTTACAACCTGGCCCGAAGTTGCAGGACCGTCTCTGCGAATGGGCTATTACTGGCTTACGATGATAGCAGACGCTGTCGATTATGCAAAGAAGTATAAGGCTTGTTAGATCCACGTAGACTTCATACATCTTCCATCCGAATTCTTGTACCCAACAGTGGCATCTTAGCCATTTGAAGCATAGGGAATGGACATTATCGGCCCAATCACCCCGCCGTCATCCAAGGGGCATCGGTTTATACTTGCAATCACCGACTACTTCTCCAAATGGGCGGAAGCTGTTCCGCTTGCAAAGGTAAAAACATCAAACATGATTAGTTTCATAAAACATCACGCCATCTACCGTTTTAGACTGCCGTGGAGGATCATTCATGACAATGGTCCACAATTCGTAAGCCAGGCTTTCTATCGATTCTGCGACAAGAATCGAATTCAGAATGTGGCTTCAACGGCATACAACCCATCGGCTAACGGTCTAGTTAAAGCTTTTAACAAGACCATAATCAAGCTTCTCAAAAAGTTTGTGTATTCAAACAAGTGCGACTGGAATAAAAAGCTGGGCGAATGCTTATGGGCGTACCGTACTACAATTCGGACGGCTACAGGAAATACACTGTTCTCTCTAGTGTATGGAAGCGAGGCAGTTCTTCCATTGGAGACCCAGATCCCCTCGCTTCGTGTGGCCCTTACTTACCAGTTGACGTAAGACGTTAACTACCGCCAAAGACTACAAGAACTGAAAGCCTTAGGCGAGAAGCGTTTGCAAGCTCAACAAAGCATCGAGCTCTATCAAGCACACATCTCTTGAGCCTTCAATAAGAAAGTCAAGCAGAGGACAGTCCAAGTAGGCGATCTCGTCTTGGCCATCCGCAGACCGATGGTCATGACTCACAAAACCGTCGACAAGTTCTAACCCAAATAGGAGGGCCCATTCGTCATCGAGTCCGTATTATCTAACGGCGCATATCGGCTCACAAAATAAAACAGAGATTTGCTTATGATGCACATAAATGACAAGTTCTTGAAGAAATACTATGTCTAAGGACATGTTGGTACTTCCTCAAACCACCAAATCTTTCAGACTGTCGAGTTATGTACACCAAGTACCTTTGAACATACACTCTATTAGCTCCGAGTGGATTCACATTGCATCCCCCTGGGTGACAAATCATGTATACTAAATACCTCTGAACTTCTACCCTAATGCTTTACCCCGCCAGAGTTTACCAGGCTCATCGCCATCTCTGAGAAAACTTCCTGGTCCTGATTATTGTATATCACGTCCATATTACCTCTGATACCGATAGTCTCTTGACTTAACACCTGTACCCAATCTAGGATAAAGTCATGGTATTAAGACCACAGAACATATCACGTCCATATTACCTCTGTTTGGTTTTGTCTCAAAATCTATTACTCGCACCACCAGTACGCAGAAAAGTAATAGGTCCACCAAAAATTATTCATGATTATTGTATGTCACGTCCATCTTACCTCTGATATAGATAGTCTTCTCATCTAACACTAGTACCCAATCTGGGATAAAGTCATGGTGTTAAGACCACAGAATCTGTCACGTCCATATTACCTCTGTTAGGTTTTGTCTCAAAATGCATCACCAGTGCACAAAAGGGTAATAGATCCACCAAAAATTATTCAAATCTATTACTCGTGCCATATGCACGTAAAAGGGTAATAGGTCCATAAAAAGTCCCCCAATAGGATGTCCTCTACCAACCACAAATGTTGTATTAGGCCCCCTAGTACAAGCACTTCAGACATCATAAGCAAAAGAATGGAGAAAATGTATATTTTTTATTTTATTTTCAAGTAAACGGCAACTGCGTTTGTGGGGCTACATCTCCAATACAAAAAATAAAATAAAAAAGAAAGGGAAAATCCACTACTCATCAGCAACACATAGTTTGGTGAGTAGGTCTTCCAGCTGTGCTGTTGAGCGCACGATTTTTAGTTTGGCTTGGCGTTCAGCTTCCTGGGTAGGCTTTTTAGCATCCTTAAGATGTGCATGAGCCTGCCAGTTGTCCTCCACCTTCTTCAGTGCACCCTCCATAGCGGCAGAGGCTCGTGTGACGTCATCGATCTCCTCGCAGATCCGCTCTCTCTCTCTCGACGGGTGGCTTGGAGCTCAGTCTCCAGAGATGCCAGCTTAGCTTGGAGCTGGAGGATCTGCTCGTTAGTTTCAGCCATAGTCGGAACGGTGGTCTCCTCACGAGCTAGGCAAACCTCTCCCTTTCAGCTCAACTTGTCATACTTAAGAGACAACTTTTGGAGGTCTTTCTCCAAGGTGGGCTTGGTCCTCTCCAGTACAGCCTTCACCTTTTCCACGACTGTTATAAGAAAGGCACGCTCCTGTTCTACTGCAGCGGGTATGTCGACCTGCCGTAATTGTTGCAATTGGGTTAGGTATTGATCAGCCTCTGCCAGTTTGTGCTCTAAAAGAGTAGCCATCCCTTCTCCAGCCCGGAGCATTTTCAGCAGTTCAATCTGACCGTAGGCACAATGACGAGGTACGATGAATGATGTTCCTCTCCTCAAAGCAGCTTCAACCCCTCGTTTCAAATGGCGATAAAAGCTCTCGACTATGTCCTTTGACAACTCGTCTAAGTTCTCCAAAGAGGACGACGTCGAAGGGATAGCAGCTAAGAAAGCTGAAGGCATCTGGGAAGGAGGCACAGAGGAGCTTGACGACTCTGTCAGAAGGGAAACAAACTCCGAGCGATGAGATTTTCGTGCAGCAACAATCACCTCATCTGCGGTTCGAAGAAGCTGAAGACTGGACAGAGCGAAAAGTTCAACTTCTGGGGAAGAGGCAGCTTCAATCGACCTCGTATCCACCGAAGAGATTGAAGGAGACGTGACTTCTATACTCAATACGGTGGAGAGCCCCTCGACACGAGCTGGAAGAGGAGAATGGACACTTCTTGCTTGTACCAGGTCAGCACCTGGGTCCTCTTTTATCCCTTCCTCCATGGCCATATCCGCCATCGATAGTGGAGAGGCAGGCCCTATAGGTCCAGAACAACCGAGAATCAGCTTGACCAGAAGAAGATGGAGTTGAAGCGAAAAAATCTCCTCATTGGTAAGAATGTGACATAGCTTACCAGAGGTGGGGGGCAAAGACTGGGGCTCAGTCAGAGTAGTCTCAGCTCCTTCCGCTGCCTCCACATCCCCTATAAGTTCAGCAGTGGCGCTCGAACCGCCCACGTCTACCTCCTCAGCCCATGTTGCTCCAGGCAGAGACGTAATTATATCGGCACCAGTTTGTGGGGACCCAACAGCTCCAGGGTCAGATCCCAGAGAGGGAACCGCATGGGCAGCATCTGGTGACAGAAGGTTTGCTTCATCCAATGCCTACAAAGAAGGGCCTTCAGATAATGTTTCGAGAACAACACTAGGGCTTGTCGTGAAAGAATTTACCCCCATGTTGACTTTGGTGTCACTATCCATTTCCTCGACAGCAGGCCCACGGAACCTAGCTGTAACTCACTTCTGGAACGAGGCCTATCAGTGACAGGGGGTCCAGGCCTGTTTTGTTTACGTGGAGGGTTCAGTACAAGTAAAAGCGCGCGCATCGCCAAAGGACTTACAGAGGGCTGGAGATCTTCAGAGTTATCTTCCTCCTCCTCCGTGCCGTCAGAGTCAGAATCGGAAGCTTTCTTCTTCCCCTTCTACGGCCTCTTATGGGATTCCCTCTGTCACTCCTCTAATTTAGTACCAATAATAAAATTAGTATGTAAATCAAAGTCTTTGGGGGGCATGTTCACGGACACATGACGAAGGGCCGCCATATACGAGATATACCCCAAAGTCCCGACGTCAGACAGAATGAAGCTGGCCTGGGTGTGGGTCGCCGAATAATAGTGTCAGGCCCGAATACCATCCAAGATGCTCCCTTCAAAACCCAGGCAGGGATTAGGGTTATTCAAATATAATTGACTATACCCAAATTGCCGAGAGTATCGGCTGGATAAGTATGGCTCCAAGTATACAATGTTGCGGTTGTAGTATACCAGATGTGAGGGATGGATACTCTACAACCAGCAAAACAGCTTTTTGGACAGGGCCTGAGGTGCAGCAGTGCTATCAAGGTGAATACGTCCCATCTCTTCATCAGTAAAAGTCAGGACCGACACAAAAAAGGAGTATCTGTCCACCCGTGCAAGAGCGGCTCGACAATCGGGAAAGGTATAGTTCTCGGTCATGTCGCAATAGTTATAGATGAAGGCATCGTCACTTGTCGTATTACCCTCCGAGCCAGGTCGCATCAGAGAAAGGCAATGCATCAGCAGCCACCCCATTAAATAATAGTACGGCAGCTCAATTCTATTGATTGCTTTCGTAAATTCATGAGCAATAACTTTTAACGTAAAAATATGAAGACCCCGATGAATGCTGCATACCATAGCTGGAAGCAGAGCCAACTTGCCTCCGAAGATCAGCTTCACCGTCGGAAGGATCAGGTTGCGGCTGATCCTCTCAATCGAACCAGAGCCCTCCGAGATGACACAAATTCTCAGCCATATCATCAGGTACCCGACCAGGATGGCCTTAGCAGACAGAGGTTAGTTATCATGATAAAAATAGCTGAAAGTGTCGCTCAAACTCCCGAACCTGTCACCAGCAGCCCGGGCCCTCTTGGTGCTTCGTACATTAGCACCCACTTTTTTTCTGAGACTAGGGACTCCTTACGACAACCCGACTAGAGGTGCTAAGGTCAAAAAGATAACCGATCCAAGCCTTAGTATGATGAAGGTTCCCCTCTGAGCTTTAGTCCTTCTTCTTGGATATTTGCTGATAGGTGCTTTGGAGACATAACACTTCCTGGTATACGGCAAGGAATCCGGGGAACCGTCGCTCCAGTTCCTCAAACTCTTCGTTTGTCGGGGTACACTCCTCATAAGCTTCATCTTTCCAGGGCAATTTGGACACATCATGCATCTCGTGAAGAGCAAACCCCATCTCTCTCTCGGGAGTAAAGAAGGTCCCAGTCTGATAGCTATACATCTCGAGCAGTGCTATAAACAACTTCGGGTTCATAAACAAGCCATAGCAGGAGCCCCTGACAGCGTAATAGTGGCCGATCTGCCGTAGGGTGTCCTCATACTTCACTAAGATCCAAGAGGTCATATTGACCCATAGAGGAGAATGGTGCAGCCAGTTCAATAGCGACAATCTTCCTGCAGGGTATGACCCTTTGCGAGCAATCCGATTCAAAAAAGTGTCGGCCTCGGAGAATCGGATGTTGGGCCTCAGTTCGTTGATGAGACTACCAGGAGCCAGCCTAACGATAGAGTAGCTCATTGTGTCCTTTACTGTAATTACTGACCGTATAGGATTATTAAAACGGATATGGCCTACGAAGACTTCTGGTTGATCCAGAGTTAGGGAACCCGACATCTTTCTCTCAAGAGGCACCATATTGAAACCTGATAGGAGGAAGTGGCACTCCATTAGGGGTATGTAAATCGCTTCCCCCTGAAAATAGAAGTCCCAGCTCTCCGATATCTCTATAATGCTCGGGTCTGAAAGAGCCAGGGCATCCTCGAACAGAAACATAGGCTTCAGATGAGTGTCACTCAGCTGCCCAGAGTTCATCATGCTATGTAAGTAGAAGAAGGATTGGCCTCTGATCTCCCTCAATCTGTCTTCAGGTTGACCTCGGGTGATCTAAGTCGACACATCTTGGACTATATGGTCAAATCTAGCACCCAAGGCAGACTAAGCATATCCTACCAGAACCCCCCCTGAAGGAGTCGTGGGTAAGGTTACTGCAAAGATCAAAGAAAGAAGACATTCAGAAGAAAATATAAATGAATGGGTTTTTAAGCAATACACAGAGCCTATGCGGCTCAGTTATGAAGGGAGCATATGCGACTCAAAATAAGTAATATATGTGATCTAGGCAAGCAGAACTTATGCGGACCAGAAATGGGGATGATCCATGCGGCTCAGGTGACACCTATGCGGCCCAGATACAGACAGGGTACATGCCGCATGTGCTCTGATACTTATGCGGCTCGGTCCATGCGGCCCACTCACACAGAGCACATGCAGTACATGCCCCATGGAGACCAACTGTGCAGTAAAGACATTGAAGCCATGGCACAACGGTGAAATGTAGTCAGACTCGTGCATAAAACATACGACATAGCTGTTTGAATTTGAGTGATCATTCTTCCTCCTTACCCTTGATAGGAGGTTGAACGTCTGGGTAGAAAGAGGGTAACTTCTCATAAACGGGCCCCTTTCCTTTGTCGATGGCGCTAGTGGCTTTAGAAGCTTTGGGGGCCATGGCTAGTCGAAGAGGATAAAGAAAATGCAGCAAAGAGAAAGAAAATCGAAAGAGAGTAGAAGAAATTATCTCTCTGTCACACGGCCTGTATTTATAGGCCACCAAGAAGCATAAATAGAGTAGACGTCGCTTCGATTCTCATGCCCATTTAGAGATAATGATAATCCTCGGGATTCTATCCTTTATAACTGTCACAGTAACCAAAAAGACAGACCCAAATCCAAAAAATAAAACCGAGCATTAAATGCAGCAGTAACAGCATGACAGCCTGGACCAGATTTTCCTGTAGACTGAAATCTTCCTGTGGCTCGAAGATTTCCTGCGGCTGGACATTTTATGCATGTCTCCATGCTTCTTATTCAAAGTATTCCAAATTTCCAATTTGAAAACTTTGAAGGGGATATTGTAGAAGCATGGAAAAGATGGAGTTTATGCGGATCATCACTCCATGCGGCCAAGAGAAATCAAGCCGCAGAGGGAAGGCTCTCGAAGATTCCATGCGGCCAAGTAAAGCTAAGTCGCAGAAGGAGTGCTCCTGGAGACCCCCATGCGGCTAAAAATATTCGAGCCGTAGAAGCGAGGGTCACAAAGGCCCCATGCATCTAAGTGGACTCGAGCCACAGAAGTAAGGCTCTCGAAGATCCCATACGGCCAAGAGAAACTAAGCCGCAGAGGGAAGGCTCTCAAAGATCCCATACGGCCAAGTAAAACCAAGCCACAGAAAAAATGCTCCTAGAGATCCCATACAGCTAAGAAGACTCGAGCTGCAGAAGCAAGGCTCTCAAAGACTACATGCGGCTAAGTAGACCCAAGCTGCAGAAGAAATGGTCCTGAAGATTCTATGCGGCCAAGCGGAGCCGAGCCGCAGAAGAAAGGCTCCTAAGGCCACTATGCGACCAAAATGATTTAGGCTCTACTTTGTAGGGGGGACACGTAGGAAGTTGACCAAGTCTCAACCACCCAGATTTGCTGTAACAAAGAAATCTCAACAAATCTACCAGCTAGTAGCCAAAGAGCGAGTCTTCGTGTGCTGTTATAGCCACGTGGACATGAGACCATCTATGCGGCCCAAAATATACTTCATCCCAAAATTACTATAAATAGCAGGGTATCACACCCATGCTAAAGGTTGGCAATCAAGGGCTGGCAATTTTCCTCACGAGCAAAGACTGTGTCTGATAGTCAAAGGAGTAAGGCTGTCACCTTCGTTTACCGTTATACGTATTTCTAGTATACGTGTACGAAATCCTGACATGTATTTTACTTCTCCTGTCTTGCTAGCTAATTTTGGTTTAATCTTGTTTAGGTTCATCATGGCATATCATGGTTTAACTTGGATTATTTTAGTTTAGCTTGGTTTATTTCTTTGGTTCATCATGTTAAACCCTCTCCCCTTTTTTTCTTTATAAACTCACCTACTTTTCTCTCTCTTTATTATTTCTCATAACTTCTTCTTCTTCTCCATTAAATCCTCTCCCCCTCTATAGGCAAGTGCAACTTGCTTCATGAAGGAACCCTCCATTTTATTGTTCTAATCTCTTCTATGCAACATTCTAAGCTACTTTAGTTCTTGTCATTTTGTATTTTTATGTATATATTTGTGTAGATCTAACTTTGTACTTTTTGGATTTTTTTTTGGGTTTTGATCTATCAAACCATCTTGTTTTCAAAAACTAAGAGTTCCATGTGGTAGAGAATTTGATTTTACACAACTTAGACCTTTGAAAAGTTAGATTTCATTATGTTTTGACCAAGTTATAGGAGTTTGAAGTTCATGGATTCCATGGCCTTCTTCTCGGAATTTTGGAGAAGAAGAACAGTGTGGGCACATGGCATTTTATGCGCCCACGGGAACTTTAGCCTAGGGCGCATAGCCCTATATATGCGCCCAAGCTTCCTGCCTTTCGTATTGCTGGCGCATAACTATGCGCCTACGATTTGTGTGGGCATATGGGCGCATAACCCCCTGGGCGCATGCATCCTTTTGGGCGCATGTACCCCAGACCCCCATTCTCTTGGGTGCATGCCACTAAGGGCGCATGCTGCCTTGACCACCCCCATGCTTAAGTGCATGTTGCCTTGACCATCCCTTGGCTTGGGCGCATAACCTTGCATTCGCCCAAGTACACCATGCCACCTTCCTTGGGCGCATAGACCCTATCAGCATACTTGTTATTGAGCGAGTCTCTTGACTTTGTCCAAGTCATTCTGACTCCACCCTGTAGGCGCATAGCCCTGGGCGCATGCAACCCTTTGGGCACATGGTGTCTCAAGGTCCCCTTTTTATGATTTTTGCACCCATTTTATATCTTTACGCCTTTTCGATATGAACTCGACATGAATACGATGTGAGCACGACTTATTATTGGAATTATAGCACTTGATGGTGGCCGTTGTGGCGCACCCTTGATAAGTAATATTGACATGATAATCCGTACATGCCATGATATGTGAATACGGCATGATACATGAACATGAACATTGTAATAACATGACAGTGGCCCGTCGTTGCGTATGCCAGACAAGAACATGACAGGCCAGTACCTGATAGTGGCCCGCTGCGGCGCACTCTTGACAAGTAAATATGACATGTAACCTTGAATGCTATTGCGATGGCTATCTCAACTCGCTAAGTAAATTCTCGTCTTGACACCGTGGGTGCTTGCTTGAAACTTGTTTGTACAAGCTACTAGTCTAGTCTCGTCTTACAACATGTCCAGGACATGAGTCCCTGGTTACCACGGTCAGGGATTCATACTGAATTGGACTAAGGTTAATGACTAGATTGATCAAGTAGTTCATTCTAAGGGAGATTTCCCCAGTTACAGGCGATCCCGTTATCCCGACCACACCTGATGGACTTGTAGCCTGCCGTCGAGTAGGGCACATTTTCAGTCCACTGTCATGTGGGATACTCATAAAACAATTACAAGGCACACTGTTATGTGTTGCACTCTAAGCCATCTAATAATTCTGGATAACTTAATAATCAACCTCGCCTGGATAACTTAGATAGCTGCAGGGCCTGTGACTGCTGGAACATCTCATTGCATCTTGCTAGTAATTAGGCTTGTGATAACCCTAGCTAGTTAAAGTATCAAGCCGTACTCTTTGCTTGGCCGTGATTGATGGATGTAGTCCAGTCTAGTCTTGTCTAAGCAATGCCAGTCTATGATTATTTCAGCACATGCTTGTTTATGCTTTACTCTTGTCGATAATTGGTTGGAGACTAAGCTCTGTTCAGGTGAAAGGTTACAACCTCGATCCTTGTTTGGTTTACGGGTGGTAACTTGGCTACCGGAATGGTCCCTTAGTCGTCCTATCGTTTATCATCTTGTTTCTCTCTAACTCATGTCTTTATTATCCATTATGTCTTATGTGCTAATATGCTGATTTTAGTTTCTAAGTGAAGCCCTTGTGACACTTGCTCTTTCTGGGGTCTGACCCAGCTAGTTTTCTATGGCCAGATTTTGGAGTAGGACCCGAGGATCTCCTAGCCTTTCAGCCAGATGGTGAACACTAGGCATAACCCTGGCAACGAGTGGGTTTTATTTTGCTCTCCCACTCCATTGTAAATATTTTTTTGAGACGTTTAGCCACCGAGCAAGTGTTAGCTCGTTTGCAACTTTACTTACTGTCTGCCTACGGGCTGTGACATGGCATGCCTTACTTTGTATGTCTGATGATCTACCATCTTGTTATATTTACTTGCTTGCTTGAGATTGAGACACTAGGCTTGTTCATGACCCTAAGAGACTATTGGCTTGTAGAAAACTCTCATGCATCTAGACAACCGTGACCGTATTGTGAGGTGGGAATCACTTCAATGTACGTAGCTGGCTGTGTCTGGCCCCCGCTCTCCAGTATTCTGGTTATGGGTATGACAAAGGCAGAGTTGCTACACTTTTCTGAGCCTCCACCGTCACCCCCAGAATCAAAAACAATTGTACTTAGATTATTTCCTAGAATTTCTTTTTAGGTTCTCTTTTGTACATTCAAAGTTTGTAATCAAATCGAGTTTCTCTGTAATTCTTATTTTGATATTTAATGACAAACACGATGGTGAATCTGCTGGGGACTTCCTTCTCCTCTGATGAGAAGTTGGTGACGTAATCCGACGCATCCAAGCTTGTTCTACGCAGCAAATGCTTGTGGTTCATTTTGACCATCAAGCATTCGAAGAAATACTCTCTGAAGGGAGCGTCAGCCCATCACAGAAGCAAGCCAACCCGAAGAGAACCCGCAGGACATCGAAGCACAAAACTGCTGTCCCTCGACAGGTTCTCGAAGAAGCACCTTTTGTGGCCCAAGACGGTGATCAAAGCTCTTATGCAACCATGTTTCAGACCGCAGAGAACCCTCCTGTCCCCAAATCCAGCAGAGGAAAACACTACAATGCTGAGCTTTTGGGAGCACAAGCGAAACCCATACAGACGAAGAAGAGGCCGTATAAGAAAAATGGGCAGTCAGCCAATGCGGCAGGCAACTCTGGCCGCAGGCAGATGGCCTATGCGACAGGCTATCCTGGCCGTAGACAGGCTGCCCCATGCGGCCCTGTCAGAAGCTCTATTTTCGACCGTCTCTCATGTGGACCCGACCCTATGCGGTCTATTGAGAATGTGGAATGTTCCAATCTGGACTCTTCTTACTACGCGACTTCGGGTGCTAAGTCGAAGAAGTATAGGGTAGTACGGGCCCAACAAGCCCAGTCAACTATCCAAGCTGCTGACCGTCAGCGGGCACCGTTAACTGTTATACGGGCCCCTGATGGAAAGTTACATAGAACCACCCGCGTCCAGCCCTTCGAGGAAAACGGACAGGGTGGGTCCCAAAAGTCTTCCAATTATGAGCGAGAGCAAGTGCTTTTACTTGCCTCAGATTAGGGAGCAAACATGATACCTACGCACCCGTGTGCTCGGGATACCCGAGTCCATAAATTGGATGCAAAGGTAGATCAATTTGCTATCGACTTGCGAGAGGCGATTAGTTACAAACGTAAGGAGAGAGAAGCAACTTTGACATGTGATGAGCCCTTTTCAGAACATCATTGTATCCAAGTCATCATCAACTACTACGGCAACAAGACGGCAGCACCTGAAGATCGACAGTCCATCTTCCAACGATTGCATCAGCTAGCACCTGTCCGACGACAACTCAAAAAATAGGTACAAATTTCAGGAGACGAGGAATTTCCTTTCGCCTCCTGTAATTCAATTCGAAAGGTTCTAGCCGGCAAGGGAGGACAGAAGACAGCTCCTCCAGCCCGGCAATCTCAGCCAGCACTGCAAGAAAACTCTCATCTGGAGGATTGCTGTCGACAACCATAAGGGGTGTCTATCTAGGCACCCATTCCAGAAAGAAGCTTCCAACACCCGGGGGTGCATCCTCGAGTTCCCTCGGGGTGAACAAAGTTGGGGGTGGTAGTCCCCTGAACATGTGCTACAACCCGGTGTTCCAAGAGGATACACAGAGGGTAGCGATCCCCTAGGATTATGCAACAGACTTGGACGTCCCCGAGGGTGACCACCTTCTCCAAGATGACGCAGCTTCCTGCGCAGGGGGAAGCACCCCTTCCAAATCCGAGAAGGAGGACATTCCGACGTTCCCCGACGATTTTTCTGTACGAGGGTACGACACGGAAAGCACATCCTCTACGGTCCCATATGTCTTTCCCCACCTGCGGATGGTGTTTATGGCGGGAGATGATCATGAAGGACCTACTGATCGACAACGTCTAGAAGTACTTGAAGCCATGCTCCTATCCTTGGTCAAGTCAGTAGACAAAATCAAAGCTGCCTTGTCGACTCAACCAGCAAGGATGCCTGAACAAACAAGCTTGGGACCTGTAATGCATGTTGTCCGTATTACGTATTTTTGGAACACGTATACGTATTTTATTCTGTATTGCATGATTTCTTGTTTAGCTTGCATCTTGGCTTGGTTATTTCTTGGCTTGGTTCGGTTTTCTTTGGTCTATCATGAACCATGGATGAACCCCCTACCTAATACCACCTTTGATATTTATTGCCATTTCTTCTTTCTCTCTCTTCATTACTCATCTTCTTCTTCCTCATTACTTCTTACCTACCAGAGAGAGAAGAGAGAGGTCTAGGCAAGTACAACTTGCTTCATGGAGGAAATCAAATTTTATTGTTTTATTCTCTTCCTTACAGTATTTTAACTTACTTTAGTACTTGGTATTTCTCATTTCCATGGCTAGATTCTTGTAGATCTAAGTTTATTTTATTTTCAGATTTCTTGGGTTTTGATCTACTTAATCTTGTTATTTTCTAGTTTTGATGGTTCCATGTTGTAGAGAATCTCGTTCTACCCCATTTTGATCTATGGAAGTTCGGATTTGGGCTCCGGATGATAGACTTATGTAGCTTGGAAGCCATGGCTTATGGTGTACTTCTTCTCGAAAATTTGGAGAAGAAGCACAGTTCCGAGCCGTATGATAGCACTTGACCGCATGAATATTCATGCGACAAGTCAGCTTTGAAACCGCATACACTATCAACTGGACTTGACCGCATGACAAGTTCATGCGGCAAGTATTTAGTTCGGCCGCATGGGGCCCTTCTTCCCGAACCGCATATGCACCCTTACTCCCAGCCGCATAGGCATTGCTCCCCGCTGCCGCATGGGACTTCGCCCATCCCGAGCCGCATGAACTCCAATACTCGCGAGCCGCATAGACCGCAGTCTCCCGCTGCCGCATGGGAACCCGAGTCCTCTCAGCCGTATGACTGATTGATCCCGACCCGCATAGACCCTGATTTCCTTCAGCCGCATGAGACCCCTCCATAAGCTCCTGCAGTCGCATGCGCCGCACGCCCGTACTGCCTTGAGACCGACCTTTCCGAGCCGCATGAACTCGGATTTCGGGTCGCATGAACCCATATCCATTCAGCCGCATGGGCTGTTCTCTTCCAGCCGCATGTGATCATTCCTGGCCGCATAGGCCTTAGCCGCATGGCTCTTCTATAGCCCTGAATATTGATATTTTATTAGATCTTTTACGTCCATTTTATATCCTTACGCCTTTTGTCATGAACTTGATAATCATGGATTTATTTAATATGTTTGGAAATGATACCTGAGCATGACACAATAGTGACCCGTAGTGGTGCACTCTTGACAAGAAAACCTGACATGACCTGATAGTGGCCCGTCGTGGCGCACTCCTGACTAGTACACTTGACATGATAAACCTGACATGATATATCTGATAAGCTGTTGCGACGGCTACCTGACATGACATGACCTGTATAATAACATGGACACCGTGGGCGATTGTGCTTGTACAAATAAACCAGTCCTGTCTTACATCATGTCTAGGAAGGGAGCTCCTGAGTACCACGGTCAGGAGTACCTATTGAAATAGACTAAGGTTAATAACTAGATTAACACATTAGTCATGGAGAGATTTTCCAGCTACATGCAATCCCGTTACCTGGGCGCGCCTGGGATCTGTAGCCTGCCGTCGAGTAGGGCACATTTCCAGCACACTGTCATGTGTTGCACCTTTCAAGCTACTTAAGGGTACATGTATTTCCTGGACGGTGTACCCACCTGAACTCAACCCCTAATTTCGACCTGGGTAACCTGGATGGACTGCAGGGCTTGTGGCTGTGGAAGATTCTCACTGCATCTTGTTAGTAATTAGGCTTATGACAACCCTAGTTAGTTAAAGTATCAAGTCGTAGTTCTTGCTTGGCCGTGAAGTGATTGGATGGAGTCTAACCTGTCTAGCCTTGTCCTGATCCTGTTCCAGACTACTGCATGACCAGAATGCTTGTATTTATTTTACCGATAAATGGTGAGAATTCCAAGTTCTGTTCAGACGAAGGGTTACAACCCCGGTCCTTGTTTGGTTTACGGGTTGTAACCTGGTTATCTGAATAGTTCCATGGTTATCTTGTCGTATATCATCCTGATGTATTTTCTTTATTTCCAGTTCTTACTTTTATTTATATCTTGTGCTGATTGCTGGTTTTAGTTCCTAAGTGAAGCTTCCTTTGTGGCACTTGCTCTTTCTGGGGTCTGACCCAGCTGGTTTTGTATGGCCAGATTTTGGAGCAGCTCCAGAGGATCTACCGACCTTCCAGCCAGATGGTGGCCACTAGACGGAACCCTGGCAACGAGTGGGTTTATTTTTGATCTCCCACTTTATTGTAAAAATATTCTTTTGAGGCGTTTAGCCGACGAGCACTTGTTTAGCTCGATTGCACTTTACTTACTGTCTGCCTACGGGCTGTAACATGATTGACAGATCCTAGGGTTGATTATGTATGACTAAACTCTTGCTAGTTCTCACATTTTGTAACGACTAGCTTCATGATCAGCTGAATATATAATATTTGGGACGCCTTATTATTGTATATTTAATGATCATACATCTTGTAACATTTACTTACTTGCTTGTGATTGAGACACTAGGCTTGTTCATGACCATAGGAGACTGTTGGCTTGTAGTAAACCCTCATGTATCTAGACAGCCGTGACCGTATAGCGAGATGGAATCCATTTCAATATACGTAGCTGGCTATGTCTGCCCCCGCTCTCCAGTATTCTGGTTCTGGGGCATGACAGGACCCGCAGTCAACGCGGACTACAACATGATCGTTCCTCCTTTTGGGTAACAATCCTCGAGGAGCATCCTCCCGGAGCTTCGAGCAATGTTCAATGCCCGAGACTCCTCCCGGGACCTTAGAATACGGCAGCCGTATCCCGTTGCGTGGAGAGATATTCCTTTTCCGCCACGGTACAAACTATTTCACATCGATTCATATGACGGAAAGACCTCTGCTAGCCGGTACATGACTTATTTTGAGGTCACAACAGACCACTTGTCGCATAGTAACGCCATCCTCACACGATTATTTATCGGAGCATTGGTGGGGATCGCGTTCGACTGGTACCGCAATCTCTCGGATAACTTCATCCATTCCTTTGACGGCTTCAAACACATGTTCCTGGAAAGGTGTAAAACCCCTATTTTTTAAATTACTTTTTTTTATTTTATTAGACTTAAAAATAAATTTATACAATTTATGGTTTTATTTATTTTATTTTATGACCCAGTTTGGCCAATTCAGCCCGAACAGGGCCCGAACAAAATTTAAGCCCATGTGAGCATGTGGGGTGACTAAGATGGCCATGTAGGAACATTTTATGTGTGTACAAATATTTTTAAATAATTTTGAGACTTGTTGAATATTTATTGACTTTTGGTATAAAATTTATGTTTTATTAATAAAATAATATTTTACAAGATGATACAATTTTCTGGACCCATACATGGGTGAGCGGTAAAGTTCACCCATTGGGACGATTATTATTATTTTATTATAATTTAAGTTATTTTGTGGAGATTTAATAAACATATTTTCCTATTTAAATATTATTACTATATTGAGTTGATTTATTAAGGATGGAATTTATATATATGTAGATATGCTCAAATACATTAAATAATTGGTTAGTTGACCTTTAAATGGTATTTGGATTTTAAATAGATTTTTTGTATATTTATGGATATATACATATATAGATATAGATATATATAGAAGTTTATATTAGTTAAGAAAAGAAAAAAAAAACAAAACAAGTGGTGGGGCCGACCCCCACCACCAACGCCAACTACACAGCTAACATGCCCCCCCCCCCCACCATAAAGTAAAGAGCAGCAGCTCTTTAGCTGCGCCCGAAGGGGGCCGACCCCCTTTACATATATATAGTATTAGTAGCTATATTTAGTATTAGCCGAGACCCCCTCCCTCCTTTCATATATATATATATATATATATATATATATATATATATATATATATATATATATATATATATATATATATAGTTATATATATATATATATATATATATATATATATATATATATATATATATATATATATATATATATATAGTTACGCATCTAGCGTATGCAGATGATATAATGAAAGCAGGGCTCTTCATCGATGGGTTTGCTCTGCCTCGAGCTTTCACCAATACATCTCTGGTTCTAATTCCGAAGGTGAAGCAGGCCAAACACTTTGGTGATTATAGGCCAATAAGTCTATGCTCAGTGATGAACAAGGTAATCTCTAAACTACTTTCCCGTCGTTTAGCCCCTGTGTTACCCCGTCTAATTTCTCCAGAACATAGTGGGTTTGTTCAAGGCAGAGAAATAGTTGATAATATTCTTCTTGCTCAAGAATTGATGGCTAGAATGAATAAGAAAAATAGGGGGAAAATGTTGCTATAAAATTAGATATGATGAAAGCTTACGACAGGGTTGATTGGAGGTTTCTACTGAAGGTGCTCAGAAAATTTGGTTTCCATAACAAATGGGTTGATATGATGTTGCGACTTGTTAATAATGTATGGTATGCCCCTCTGATCAACGGGGAGTCGACTGAGTATTTTCAGGCTTTTCGTGGGGTTCGACAGGGAGATCCCCTCTCCCCAGCTCTGTTTATAATTGCGGCGGAGGCTCTCTCGCGAAGTCTGAAGAAGCTGCCCGAGTCAGATGGATTCACAACATTTGTCACACCTCGTGGTTGCTCTCCAATTACGCATATAGCGTATGCAGATGATATTCTACTCTTTTCAGCAGGAGACGTGAGATCTATCAACAAAATTACTGATATCCTGGCACAGTATGAGGCAGCTTCGGGCCAACTGATTAACAAATCAAAGTCATCTATATACATGTAAAAATTGGTTCTACAGGAAAGAGGAGTAGAGTTGGCTCAAAGAACAGGATTTAGTATTGGCTCTCCGCCATTTACTTATCTTGGGTGTCCACTTATGGCAGGACGAAGAAATGGGGCTATGTATGAGGAGTTACTCAACCGTATACGGAGAAAGGTCGAAGGGTGGCACAACAAAATTCTCTCACCAGGTGGCAAACTTGTGTTAATCAAATCAGTGCTTACATCAATCCCTGTGTACACGCTAGCGGCATGTAATCCTCCTATTGCAGTCTTGCACCGACTGGAGGCTATGTTCTCGAGTTTCTTTTGGGGTAGCCAACTTGGTGTTGCTAAGAAGAACTGGCTTGGATGGGATCGAATTGCTAGAACCAAAGAAGAAGGTGGGCTAGGGGTCAAACGGCTGGAAGACATGATGCATGCTTTCACCATAAAGTTATGGTGGAAATTCTTGACACAAGATAGCTTATGGACCAAATATTTCTCTGCTAAGTATTGCTCCAATGATAGTCCATCTAACGTAGCTATAACATCAAACGCTTCCCATGTTTGGAAACGTTTGATAGCGGGAAGAGGTATGGCACATCAAAATATTATTCAACTTGATGATACATGGCGTTGGGGACAAACTCAGTCGGGTAACTTTATGTTATCATCCGCCTGGGAGCTAGCCAGGATACACAGACCTATACTGCATCATTTCACGCATATCTGGAGCTCATGTATCCCAGTTAAATGGTCAGTTCTGCTATGGAGATCCCTTCACAATAAATTACCTACTAATGATAACATAATCAGGCTTGGGTATAGCTTGGCTTCGAAGTGCCATTGTTGTGCAGATAGTAAGGTTGAGACATTGGAGCATATTCTGAACCAGGACGACAGGGCCAAGGAAGTATGGGGAGCTGTTCAACAAGTATATGGAGTTTCATCTCGTGGTCGATCGGTTATTGATAGACTTAGAGATTGGTGGCGGAAAAAAAACAAAGGAAAGAGATTGTTGCTGCAGCAGTGATATGGGTCTTATGGAAAGATAGGAACAAGTGGAGATATGAGAATCATGCATTTACGGCTGATAAGCTAGTTTCCGAAGTGCATAGTCAAGTGGGGAAGGCTACAATCCGATGTAGACACAGTTAGTGTCCATTTTGTACTAGTTTTGTCTCTATCAATAAAAGTTTTGGTTTGAAAAAAAAATTAATATATATATATATATATATATATATATATCTATATATATATATATATATACAAACCATAAAAAATTTCTTCCACCTCCTTCCTTTCCTCCTTTCTCTTCCCCACTCCAAGGCGAAGCTCGGACGCACCATGGCGAAGCCGTGCTCGCGAAGAAGACAAAGGAACCATCTACAACAACAACAGATTCCCACTTTAAGGTATCCCACTTTCCCGATCAATTTCTCTCTCAATTTAAATCCATTTTTGGATCCGTAAATTCGTGTAGATCTTCGAGATCCCCCAGGTGGATTTCGACATGGCCATCCAACTTCCTCGAAAAATCGAGACGAAGTTGGAGAAAAACCGTTTTTCTGAATATTAAAAACTATTTTGAAACATCAACTTGTCGGCCATTTTTCTCGCTGTCCATTAAACTTTCGTAAAAACTAATTAAAGGAAGTCAAAGACAACATAACCGAGATTGTAACGCACCTTCTGGATTCACTTTTCATCTAGTATGTAGAAAGTTACACGTTGTTAAAGTTTTACGAAAAATTGTAAATTCTGTTTTCGAAAAGTGGAAAAACACCCGATACGACATGCGCCCCGAGAAACCGGGCGACGTGGTCGCGCACTATATGCATCGAAAGGCGCGTATGGATGTTTTCGACGTGTTGGAACTGACGGAACCCGATTTTGTTGTATGTGCGCGACGAAATCAGTGTGTATCCGTCGAGATACCCCGTATCGACCCTTTGCAAATTAAATCACAACTTTGTGCACACTCATCATATCGCGATGAAACTTGTGCCATTGGACTCGAAATATTTTTTCTGGTCCTGTGAGCCAAGTTTGGTCCGATTCTGAGACCGTTGATCGGGACGCTATTTTGGCGGGCCCACAATCCCACTCAACGGGCGATTTTATGCACAGCCCACCAGAATCCAAAATTGGACATATTGTTGGATTCGCCTCATCAAAACAAATCCGTAGACATATAGTTTGACGACTTTAGAGACCGTAGATTTTGGCACGCATTTTGGTGCAAAGCCGGTCCAACGGCGGACATTATTTTGACCCAAAATTACGATTCCCCTGTTCCAGAATTTAACTTTTGGACAGGCGTTTCCTAGGCATATCTTTTATTTCAAACTCGTTCGTGATGTTTGTTTCAGCATCCGGAGCTTCTTGTGGATTTTGACTTTCGTGTTGACAATTCTGACTGTTGGATTTTGCTACATCTCGCACCACCCTCATGCAAGACACCTTGTCATTTGTTGTTTATTTATTTTAGCTCATATTTCATGCATCATTTATTTTCTTTATGCAAAATAAACTGTGATACATGGCATAACCTGTTAGAACTTACTGTTCATTTATGTTTCCTGCTATGTATTATTTTCTTACACATTAAACCTAGATTTAAGGGACCACCTTTGTGTGTTGCATTCATGGCCTTGACACATTGTATCATGGAGTTGTGTGTCGCATGTAGAACACGGACATGCGTCACTGGCTAGCCACCGGTGCGTATAAGCCGTGCGATAGGAATAACCGCTAATAGAGGTTGCATGTTAGTTTGACTTAACGGTTATAGCGGTTACTGTTATAGATACAACATGGTAGGCATTGGATGGAAAGAACAGCTCCTTAATGTTTGGGTCATATATGCACTGTCCTGATTGCTGGTTATCTCCAGTGGGAGGTACGGTCCTGATAGCCGGTTATCTCCAGTGGGAGGTACGGTCCTGATTGCCGGTTATCTCCAGTGGGAGGTACGGTCCTGATTCCTGATTCCTGATCCGGCCCATGCGTCAAAGGTTTCCTCTTATTGCATTCACTATAGTACGGTTAGGTACCCTATTGCAGGCATCCCTTATTTATTTGAGCAATATTTATTCAGTTTATATGGCATGATATTATGTGTCTTGTTACGTCCCTCTGAGGACCTGGTTATCTCTCCAGATGTGTGTGCTTCTGTGATTTTGCAGGTGTTCTAGCCAAGGCCATGATCTTCTACATTCTTTCGAAGACGATTGCGCTTGGTTCGTCTCATTATTTTATCGATCACTTCTTGTACATTTTATTTGAGATAGTTGGTAGTGGACTTTGTCTCCGCCCAACGATTGTATACATGATAAATTCAAAAGTTGCTTTTATATCATTTATTTATCTAGTGGATGAGATTTAGTTATTATGGTTCTACTGCATTTTACAGCTTATATATACATACGAGTTTCCATATATTGGAGTATACTTCGTATGTATGCAGCTGGCATGGATACGTACCTAGTCCTAAGTATTTTTGGGACTGGGGCGTTACATGTTTTTGTGGTGGCCCATGCAGGTCAAGTTTGTCACTTCGGTTACGTAATTGTACCGATGTGAACCTGCGATATAGGATTAGAGTCTAGGAATCTCATCCATACATCTTGACCTCTTCCTTTGACTTTAACTTTTGAACTCTCGTTCGACTTCCTTGAATTGCATCTTGCTTGATTTCTTTCTACCGTCGATTCATATTTTCGTGCTTAGTATCAACTAGGAAGATGACTACACTAGTATATGCTCATAGGTCAAACACATGGCTAGCATGGTTATATTGGCAATTGGAATACATTCAAGACTAATTGAGTTAAAAAGGGGCTTTTTGTGTGAATTAATGATTAGTAATTTGTAAAGTAGGATACTACCAAGGAAGGTTTTTATCTTGAAATTTCTAAATAGTAAACACCAGAGGATTTATAGAATTTCATACTTGATTTAAGAAATTGATTGGATTTTTGAGTTTTGATATTTATGAATTATGGGGTTATATCTATACATCTTTGAACAAATATAAAATTGATTTGCTTTTCGAGTTGTGATATTTATAATTTTTGGGTGATAGATATACATCTTTGAACAAATATAAAATTTATTTAATTTTCAAGTTTTGATGTTTATGATTTATTGGAATATGGTTATACACCTTTGAACGGTTATAAATTTGGTTTGAAAATGATCTTAGCTTTTAAAAATGGTCGTAGGAATTATTTAAATTTGAGTTATACAACTTGCGATTTTCATGTTTAGTAAATTTTGAATTTTAAGTGGAAGTACTGATGGCGAATTTTGGTTTAAAATATTTGAAAGTTATGAAAATGATTTTTGAGAAATTTTTTTATTTTAAATGGTGTCCTATGATTGAGGATTACAAATCTATTTAGATTTTGGTAATATATATATATATATATATATATATATATATATATATATATATATTGACTGATAAGATTATTTGAAAATTTAGTTTAATGTGAGATTGCTAATATATATATTCCACACTAATTGCCATGTCACTCATGACCATGATAGTAGTATATACACAAGTATTGCTAGTCATCTACCCAGCTATGTGACTGTATTTCCACCTCGACTTACTCGACCTTCTTTCAATTCTAGATCCTTTAATTGCGACCTTCTAACCCATTTACAATTTGAAAGGTGATTTAATGGTTCCTTAACTGTATTCATCTAGGAGACTATCTTCTCTCCGAGATGGTGTTCATAAATTATTTTTACTGAATTCTTTAATTTATTTTATTTTATAATTTAACTTGATCTTATTTATTTTTGTGCATTAATTACCACTTCGTAAACTCCCACTTTCTATTTTAGATCTTTTGGCGTCCCTTACCGTGACTTGGATATTTGGAGCACAACACTAGACTTTTCCTTCCAACAAATTTCATATATAAGACCTAGACAAGCCCACCTTCCTGTAGATATATCATGTCCCACCAAAACCCACCTCCTTGTACTCTATTTTTTTTGATATGACCTTATGGTCAAAATGGCCAAACTAAAATCTTTACCATGATACCGATATATTTTCGACCACGGATAGGGATTCAACCTCGACTCAATTCTTTTGACCCGATATGTGATTGTGTTCTATTTGTCTCCTTAAAATGCCTAACTTGTACTTTATCTTGATTGCTTAACCCATTGTCCCATCCCATTACTAGTTTAACCCTTGTAAGTTGGGTAGAATACCTCACGGCCCAACAAAGCCCTTGTCCTTGTGACCCATATTGATAAGTTTGCTTAGACTATAAGTTCAGAGGACCCTAGGTTAGTCAACCAAGACAAATGTATAGGCCCAAACTTCGGGCGACCCTTGATTTTAAAAGATCTTGCACTATTTAAAATTCTTTTATCAGTACCTCCCTTGCTCATATTTGACTATTTCATGCTGCTAACGTAGCTTCCGTTTTGCAAGCTTATTCCGTTATCAAGCTTGATCATGACATATTTTATTGGGTGCACCCACTAACATATTGTCAAATCAGAACTGGTGCATGATGGTCTGATCAACCTATTGCACTTTGGTTCGCTTATCACATATTATTCTACGTGGATGGAGACATAGTAAACTTGCCTTAGAGTCTCATCCGCGACAGCCTTGGCAATTTTCTTCGAAATTATTTTCGCCGCCTATGAACCCCGCAATTCGTACTCAATATATAACACCGTCTTTGAAACCTTTGATGTTCTTGTCTTTTACTTATTTTGGAAAGACAAGGCACTGTACTTGCTTAGATAGACTCAAGGTATCATCTCTGGTTGCCCTATCAGTTATCTATACGCAAATGTAGAAAGCCACCGACCGGCTCATGTGGCTGAATCCTCGCCTTTAACTACTCTTCATATTCCTCAACCCCATCTACCTTACGAATCCTAAATTTTGAGGGCAAAATTCTTGTAAGTTTGGTATGATGTAAAACCCCTATTTTTTTAAATTATTATTTTTATTTTATTAGACTTAAAAATGAATTTATACAATTTATGGTTTTATTTATTTTATTTTATGACCCAGTTTGGCCAATTTAGCCCGAACAGGGCCCGAACAAAATTTAAGCCCATGTGAACATGTGGGGTGACTAAGATGGCCTTGTAGGAACGTTTCATGTATGTACAAATATTTTTAAATAATTTTGAGACTTGTTGAATATTTATTGACTTTTGGTATAAAATTTATGTTTTATTAATAAAATAATATTTTACAAGATGATACAATTTTCTGGACCCATACATGGGTGAACGGTAAAGTTCACCCATTGGGACGATTATTATTATTTTATTATAATTTAAGTTATTTTGTGGAGATTTAATAAACATGTTTGCCTATTTAAATATTATTACTATGTTAAGTTGATTTATTAAGGATAGAATTTATATATATGTATATATGCTCAAATATATTAAATAATTGGTTAGTTGACCTTTAAATGATATTTGGATTTTAAATAGATTTTTTGTATATTTATGGATATATACATATATAGATATAGATATATATAGAAGTTTAGATTAGTTAAGAAAAAAAAACAAGTGGTGGGGCCGACCCCCACCACCAACGCCAACAACACAGCTAACATGCCCCCCACCCCCCCCCACCCCCCCACCTTAGAGTTAAGAGCAGCAGCTCTTTAGCTGCGCCCAAAGGGGGCCGACCCCCTTTACATATATATAGTATTAGTAGCTATATTTAGTAGCTATATTTAGCATTAGCCGAGACCCCCTCCCTCCTTTCATATATATATATAGTTATATATATATATATATATATATATATATATATATATATATATATATATATATATATATATATATAAATAAAATAATATATATATATATATATATATATATATATATATATATATATATATATATATATATATATATATATATATACAAACCCTAAAAACTTTCTTCCACCTCCTTCCTCTCCTCCTTTCTCTTCCCCACTCCACGGCGAAGCTCGGACGCACCATGGCGAAGCCGTGCTTGCAAAGAAGACAAAGGAACCATCGACAACAACAACAGATTCCCACTTTAAGGTATCCCACTTCCCCGATCAATTTCTCTCTCAATTTAAATTCATTTTGGATCCGTAAATTCGTGTAGAAAGCCTACATGACCCTCTTCGAGATCCCCTAGGCGGATTTTGACATGGCCATCCAACTTCCTCAAAAAATCGAGACGAAGTTGGAGAAAAACTATTTTTCTGAATATTAAAAATTGTTTTAAAATATCAACTTCTCGGCCACTTTTCTCGCTGTCCATTAAACTTTTATAAAAACTAATTAAAGGCAGTCAAAGACAACATAACCGAGATTGTAACGCACCTTCTGGATTCACTTTTTATCTAGTATGTAGAAAGTTACACGTTGTTAAAGTTTCACGAAAAATTGTAAATTCTGTTTTCGAAAAGTAGAAAAACACCCGATACGGCGTGCGCCCCGACAAACCGGGCAACGTGGTCGTACACTATACGCATCGAAAGGTGCGTATGGATGTTGTCGACGTGTGGGAACTGACGGAACCCGATTTCGTTGCATGTGCGCGACGAAATCAGTGTGTATCCGTCGAGATACCCCGTATCGACCCTTTGCAAATTAAATCACAACTTTGTGCACACTCATCATATCGTGATGAAACTTGCGCCATTGGACTCAAAACATTTTTCTGGTCCTGTGAGCCAAGTTTGGTCCGATTCTGAGACCGTTGATCGGGACGCTATTTTGGCGGGCCCACAATCCCACTCAACGGGCGATTTTGTGCACAGCCCACCGGAATCCAAAATTGGACATACCGTTGGGTTTGCCTCATCAAAACAAATCCGTAGACATGTAGTTTGATGATTTTAGAGACCGTAGATTTTGGCACGCATTTCGGTGCAAAGCGGGTCCAACGACGGACATCATTTTGACCCGAAATTACGATTTTGCCCCTGTTCCAGAATTTAACTTTTGGACAGGCGTTTCCTAGGCATATCTTTTATTCCAAACTCGTTCGTGATGTTTGTTTCAGCATCCGGAGCTTCTTGTAGATTTTGACGTTCGTGTTGACAATTCTGACTGTTGGATTTTGCTACATCTCGTACCACCCTCAGGCAAGACACCTTGCCATTTGCTGTTTATTTATTTTAGCTCATATTTCATGCATTATTTATTTTCTTTATGCAAAATAAACTATGATACATGGCATAACCTGTTAGAACTTACTGTTCATTTATGTTTCCTGCTATGTATTATTTTCTTACACATTAAACCTAGATTTAAGGGACCACCTTTGTGTGTTGCATTCATGGCCTTGACACGTTGTATCACAGAGTTGTGTATCGCATGTAGAACACGGATATACGTGACTGGCTGGCCACCGGTACGTATAAGCCGTGCGACAGGAATAACCGCTAATAGAGGTTGCATGTTAGTTTGACTTAACGGTTATAGAGGTTACTGTTGTGGATACAACATGGTAGTCATCGGGTGGGAAAAACGGCTCCTTAATGTATGGGTCATATATGCACTGTCCTGATTGTCGGTTATCTCCAGTGGAAGGTACGGTCCTGATTCCTGATCCGGTCCATGCGTCAAAGGTTTGTTCTTATTGCATTCACTATAGTACGGTTAGGTACCCTATTGCAGGCATCCCTTATTTATTTGAGCAATATTTATTCAGTTTATATGGCATGATATTATGTGTCTTGTTACGTCCCTCTGAGGACCTGGTTATCTCTCCAAGTGTATGTGCTTCTGTGATTTTACAGGTGTTCTAGCCAAGGCCGTGATCTTTTCCATTCTTTCGAAGACGATTACGATTGGTTCGTCTCATTATTTTATCGATCACTACTTGTACATTTTATTTGAGATAGTTGGTAGTGGACTTTGTCTCCGTCCAACGATTGTATACATAACGAATTCAAAAGTTGCTTTTATATCATTTATTTATCTAGTGGATGAGATTTAGTTATTATGGTTCTACTGCATTTTACAGCTTATGTATACATACGAGTTTCCATATATTGGAGTATACTTCGTATGTATGCAGCTGGCATGGATACGTACCTAGTCCTAAGTATTTTTGGGACTGGGGCGTTACAAAAGGTTCTACGAAGTAGAGTTTGCCATTGATTGTAAAAGTACAGAACAATTATATAGGAGGACTGAACTTAAACTCACAATACAAACTCGCTCGTACAAAGAAAGCCTAGGAACAAAAACCTAGGTACAGCAGTCTAAGTTATTTATTTTTGATTCTGGGGGTGACGATAGAGGCATGGGAAAGCGACGGTCGCTCTGCCTTACTCCTTGGACGATCAGACGTAGCTTTGGCCCCGGTGAAGAACTGCTCTCAAGATGGAAAGACACTTCTGTGCGCGCCTTTGTCTCTTTGTGTGTCCAGTCGGGTGGAGAGGATCTCTTTCGCAAGGGAATGGCACCTTGCTGTATTTTTTTTCTTCTGGTTTTGGATCGGGGATCGGAGATCTTTTGTAAGGGAATGGCACCTTGCTACTTATAGGATTGGGTGTGATCATTTAGGGTTTGCAATGATTGTCCCTTAAAAAGTCGACAGCCAATCATCTGGGCCATTAATTGTGGTTGCATTACATCTGGGCCATTGACTCTTGATTGCGTCAAATCTGTATGGTCAATTAATGCTGATTGTCATGAATCTTTGGAAGCTCGGATCTCCTGCCACGTGTTCAATTGGCTTTAATTACAAAAATCTGATTTGACTTGAGTAATAATAGTGATTGTACTAAATCTGGTTGTCAGGATATGCGAGCAGCCATAGCCACGAGGGGATAAGACAGCCATGTGTCTCAACTTGTCATGAGTGGGATGTCTTGACGGAGCCGCATGAACGCGTTCTCTAAGTGATCCGCATACGGGTGACCTCCCCCACGATCCTAGCCGCATGAAGCTAGCGGTCGCATGATGGTAGTAGCCGCATGAAGCGGGCGGCCGCATGAAGCGGACAGCCGTATGAAGCGGGTAGCCGCATGAAACGGCCAGCCGCATGAATCGGGCAGCCGCATGAAGTGGGCAGCCATATGAAATGGGTAGTCGCATGGGGATGACAGCTGCATAATGGTGGCAGCCGCATAGGCGTTGCAGCCGCATAGGTGTTACAGCCGCATAGGAAACTTTAGAGTTGGTGGATTTTGTCAGCTACAAAAGATTTTCTCCTTTTCCCTAGGAACACGCCATCATGCCAGAGCCATTAATGCGACTTTATGTCATAGCTGTCAGTTGTCAGAACTGTCATCCGGGAATTAAATGCGACAATTGCTATGGCCAGTTGTAAGAGAGAATTGTTTCGGGCCACGTGGCTATTTTCTGAGCCGCATAGAAATATCCGAGCCGTATGAGGCTCTAGAGGACTTTGAACCGTATGAGTTTCTACCAAATTTCTGAGCCACATAAGGATCCTTTCTGTTGGAGCCGCATGAGCTTTTCTTTGTGCTTTTTCATGCTTCTACAAGACCCCCTTCAAAGTTTTCAATTTGCAAAATTAAATTACTTTGAATAAAAAGCATGGCTATACATAAACTCTCCTGGCCGTATACGGTATTTCTAGCCACGAGGACTTCTTAACCGCATGGGTCGTTTCTGGCCGCATAGACTGTCTAGCCGCATGGGCTGTCTGGCCGTATAGACTCCCTGCCACGTGTGCAAATGTTTTATTTGTATTGATTGCCTTTGATTTGTCTTCAATTTTGAAGCCGCCTTTTGGGACAGGATCCCAAGAGTTGTCTTTTAAATGACCGGATTGCCTCGATGCCCGAAGAGTCGGTTCGTTCTTTTATGCTGCACGCGGATCGAAGCGTCCGCTGGTTTATGAGCCCCCTTCCTTCTGTCTATAAATAGGAGCGTGTTAGGACGGAGAGGATTTTTTACTTTCTCTACTCTTCTTGCCCTAGATTTCTATCTTCATCTTCCTTCTCTGCTCGTCGACTGATAATGGCCCCCAAAGCTTCCAAGGCTGCGGCTGCGGCGAAGGGTAAGGGAGTGGCTTCTTCGTCTGTCACGGCGCCTGAAGTTCACCCTGACATTCACCCCGCCATTGCTGGTAAGGGTCTAAGAAGATCGTACACTTTAAAACCCTACTAAAGATGGCTCTATTGCATGCTTTATACAGAAGCCTTTAATGCGTTCCTCGTCCTCGTCGGATATGTTTTATTTATTTGGGCCACATGTGCGTCCTACTTCCGAGCCGCATGGGGTATATCCCATGTCCGAGCCGCATGGGAGTTGTCCAGTGACCGCCCAGACACTTCATAAACTAAACTGCCTGATGACCCTTCGAACAGAGCCGCATGAGTTCCTCTCAAACAGGACCGCATAAGCCCCTTTTTGGACTGTGCCGCATAAGGCCCTGACCATCTTTTAACTTTGTTTTTATCTTTGATTCTCACAGCAACCCAGCCGAAGGCTGAGATCATTGTGAAGGAAGAGCTGCTGCCCCCTTTCAAACAAGAGTCATCACTTGTTAAGGAGGAGGTAATACCAAGAACGGAGGAATAGAAAGGAGAGATGGCGCCCATTGCTGTAAAGGAAGAGCCCCAGTCTGACGGCGGTAGTACTGGGAGTTCAGACCTTCCTACTTCGGACGAGGATTTTGCTCAAGTACATCCTTCATATGCAAAATGGTTGAGGAATTGGTATATGTGCCCCCGTAACTAGGATTCGTGGGCTCTCACAAATGTCCGTCTTTTGTCTTGATATTTCTATCTGCCTTTGGCTGCAGTTTGTGTTTTGCTTCTTTTGGACATCAATACAATCTTTTTTCTTTTTGGTCTGAATGAAATGATAGAGGACTTTTCCAACTTGCTCATGAGATGTAGTCATGTGAATGCAACCGCTTTTGAACGACCGAAATACATTCGCAGTTGCCCCAATGAGAGACTTTTTGTGGACCTATTATCCTTGGCGTACCCTGGTTCTGGATACGGATAATAAGTTGGGAGAGAACCAACATATTTATTCAGAGGTAATAAGGACATGGCAAATATGAGGGTTTCTTCGATGGAGCCTTCCCACTTAGAGGTAATGAGGACATGGCAGGAGTGGGCTCCATGAAGGGAATATAGAACAACTCAGAGGTAATGAGGACATGAAAGTTCTATGTGAGGGGCGGTTTGTTTTTTATGGAAGGAAAACAACTCAGAGGTAACATCGACGTGGTTGTTTAGGAAATTTGTGGATCTGTTACCCTTTTTGTGCACTGAAAGTGCGGGTATTAGATCATAAGAAGGAGGCTCTTTTAGGAGGAAAGTTCAGAGGTATGATCATACGTGACTTACTACCTAGAAGAGGCGATATAGATTTATCTGTAGTGACCAGAGTGTAGGTTCAGCGGTACCTGCGGGTACATAACTCGTCATTCTGGGAGATTTGTAGTAGGGATGTGAGTTCAGCAGTACGAAAGAGTACATAACTCGTTATCTTGGCAATTTGTAGGCGGTGATGTAAGTTCAGCGGTACGAGAGAGTACATGACTCGTCATTCTGGAAATTTGTAGGCGGGATGTGAGTTCAGCGGTACGAGAGGGTACGTGACTCGTTATCCTGGAAATTTGTAGGCGGGATGTGAGTTCAGCGATACCAGCGGGTACACGACTCATCACCCTGAAGATTTGTAGTAGGGATGTGAGCTCAGCGGTACCAGCGGGTACGTGAATCGTTATCCTGGATATTTATAGTCGAGATGTGAGCTCAGCGGTACCAGCGGGTACATGACTCATCACCCTGAAAGATTTGTAGTCGGGATGTGAGTTCAGTGGTACCAGCGGGTATATGACTCATCAACCTGAAGATTTGTAGTAGGGATGCGAGTTCAGCGGTAGAGAGAGTACATGACTCGTCATTCTGGAAGTTTTGTAGTAGGGATGCGAGTTCAGCGGTACGAGAGAGTACATGACTTGTCACCCTGGAGGATTTCGTTTCAGACGTAATACTTCTTTAGGAACTTGCCGTTGATGGGCAACATGAGCAAGTCTCCATTTTGTTTTGCGAGGCGGTAAGCTCCATTGGAGAATACAACATCAATGATGAACGAGCCTTCCTACTTTGGCTGGAACTTGCCAGCAATTTTGTGAGTCATGACCATCAGCCTCCGTACAGCCAGAACGAGGTCGCCTACTTAGAATTTTCTGGTTTTAACCTTCTTGTTGAAGGCTCCGGAGATACGTGCCTGGTATAGCTCGATTCGTTGTTGAACTAGTAGGCGCTTCTCATCTAGAGCCTCTAATTCTTGTAGTCTGCGATGGTGATTGTCATCTGTCGTCAGTCGGTAGGTGAGGACGACGCGGAGTGAGGGGATTTGAGTCTCCAATGGAAGAACTGTCTCACTTCCATATACTAGAGAGAATGGTGTGTTCCCGGTGGCAGTCCGTATGGTGGTACGGTATGCCCATAAGCATTCGCCAAGCTTCTCATTCCAGTCGTGCTTGTTTGATGACATAAACTTCTTGAGAAGCTTGATGATTGTTTTGTTGAATGCTTCAGCCAGACCATTAGCCGCTGGGTTATATGGTGTTTGTAGAAGCATGGAATTTCACAACCAGAAAGCCCATGCGCCAGACACTACATGCGCCAGAACTCAGATGAAGAACTTCATAGCAAAGTCAATAATTATAGACATTTGAAGCAGGACTTTTTATTTATATATAAAAGTCTATTACATGTCTAGAAAAGGTTGTACAAAGGAGAATTTCTACAAAGGAAAGAGCCTAAGTCTACAGCCAGCGGCCACCATGCGCCTTCAGATAAGCGCAGCGGCCACCATGCGTCTCCAGATAGGCGCAGCATCACTATGCGCCACCAGTGAGGCGCAGCAGATATCATGCGCCTCCATCCAGGCGCATCCCATCATCTCTTCAGCAGCTCAGTTATGTGCATCCCTTCAGCCAAATTCTTCCAGCCAGGCTCACTTGGCCGAGCAGAGCCCAGTTATGTGCCGCTCTTCCAACCAGGCTCGCCCGATAAATGCTTCGACACAAAGCATTTAACCCTCTGGCTGGAACCAAGAAAGAGAAGAGCACCGCAAATGCTGTGGCCAGGGGAGGCTTCGAAAGAGCCTCCAAAGCCGAAGGAAGACCGTGATCGAAACCACGGCTAAAGGAGCAGCTTTCGACACAATCAAAGTGGGGAAACCCCACTTTGCAGGAAGAGAGAGCCTTGCACCGCCATTCCGATCTACGGCTCTTCCGGAATAACGGAGACGAGGCTCGAGCATCCCTATCTTTGGATGCAACAGGCACCTTCTGCCTGCCTCAGAAGCCCTCGACTCCGTCTTTTGGATGTAACAGTCACCTTCAAGTGCATCGACGACAACACAGCATCTCATCTTCACCCTCGGGAGCACTTCGTCAGCAGAATGCACCCGTATGTTCAAATTCATATTGGAAGTACGTGAGGGAATGAGAAGCAAATCTTCTCTCCATGCCACTATTTATAGGCCGGGCAGATCAAACCCACGCGCCAAGTGGATGGCTCTCCGAATTCCGTGCAATGAATTTACATTAAATGGATGAACCGGACGCCTCGAATTCAGCCAAACGGCTATTTATAGCACTCGAAGAGCGAGACAGCCGCATCATTAAAAGACATGTCCGATGCGCCAGCCAGACAGCGCATCACACGGACGCGCCCTTCGGCGTCAGGCGCATCATACAGACGCGCCCTACAGTACTCGGCGCATTATAGAGGATGCGTCCCCCCCCACACATCTCCATACCGAGTGGAACGCCAACCGACGTGCCCACTCAGCTGTCCATCGAACGTCACCAACATTAAATGCTGAACTGACAGAGTTGGCAGCACGCCTCCCAAAGTCTGAACAGTTGACAGCTTTTTCAGAGAACGAAGCATCGGCAACGTCAGCATCATCATGACTCCGACGGCTACTGCCACGTGGCCATCCGCATGCGCCTCTACGGCCATGCGTCCATCCGCATGCGCCTCTACGGCCATGCGTCCAAACCCGCATGCGCCTCTACGGCCATGCGTCCAAATCAGCATGCGCCTCAGACTGCTCTCTGATCCCGGAAGACAGAAGGAAAGTCGCCTGCATGCGCCTCAAAAGCCATGCGCCCCAAATGGTTTGTAACTCCTAAAGGTTATGAGCCGCAGCCTCCTCCTGCGCCCAATCCAAGGCACAGCCCACCAGATCACTCCTCTCCACCAAATCCGAGATCTTCGAACCATGAGTCGACGACACGTGTCTTTTGACTCAACTCGTCCAAGATTTCAGCAACGGAAAGATCTTCTCCCTGCTACGTGCCGGCTCACCACAGCAGCATGAAGAGTTCTCCCCCTCGATCAGGGCGCAGCATCCATGCGCCTCCATCAGCAACCTCCATGTGGCGTTCCCACACCAGCGCATCCTACATGCGCGCATGAGCAGCCAGCCTACAAAACTATAAATAGAAGGGTCATCTCCTTCACACACACACACAGAGAGACTCAGAACATAAGACTCACAGAGAATCCACAACAGAGAATCACCAGAGAGGCAGTTCTAGACACTCAACGTCTTACTCCTCTCAGCAAGCTCCAGCACCCAGAGCAATCAACACCTTCAGAGAACCGATAACCGCCGTCAGCCGGTCAACGGAGTCAACGCATTACCACTCGCTCCATTGGCACTAAGGACCCAGCTTAAACAAAAGTGTACTCCTAGGACTACATCTAAGTCCTATATTGTATCACTGTTCTGTTTGTATTAAGATTTCAATCAAAACAATTTTAATGGCAAACAAGCTGGCGACTCTGCTGGGGACCTCTTTCTCCTCTACCGAGAAAGTCGTGTCACAGGCCGACGACGTGAAGGTGGGCTCCTCCCACAAGACGCTGGTAGTGCGCCTCAATCAACAGGCGTACGAGAAGTTCATTTCTGAAGGAAGTGCGAGTCCTTCGAAGTGGCTGTCGAAGCCGAAGAAGACCCGCGCAGTCTGGGTGCGCAAAGTCGACGCCTCGGGCACCACCGTTGAAGGGGATGCGCCCATCCAGCCTTCCCATCCTGCTGACATCCTCAGCAGTCAAGGTGCGCCCGCTGATGCAGCGCATCTCTCGGGGAAGCGTGCGGCTGACCACGTTCCCCAGCCATCTTCCTCTCAGGCGAGGAAGATACGTCGACGGAGCAGGGGCACAGCCAATGCCCCGCGCATTACTTCTGATGCGCCACAACGAGCCTCTGTCTTCGACAGACTCACTCGCTGTAATGGCGAGGAGAATTTGGATGCTGAGTACTATGCGCCCCAGCGGGCTGGTATGAAGAAATCCAAGGCGGCACGGGCCACGCGCCACAAACGTGCTATGCCAGCAGCCGGCCAGAGACACGCGCTTACAATCACGCGCGCTGCCGATGGCAAGCTGTACAAGGTTGACTCAAGTGCTCCCGCACTGACAACGAGTCGACCTTCAAAGTCCTCATCTCACTTGGGCGCATTCACTGCGTGCACAACCAAGCCGAGAGAGGCAAATCCAGTGGTCTTGAACTCCCGCGCCTCCTCTGGTTGTGCGTTTGAGGTCCGTTCAAGTCACTTCAAATGCTGTGGTTCCCCCACTACTGATCGTGATGCCTGCTTGGTATTAGATCAGGGGGCGCAGCACTCACCCGACCACCCCGGCGCTTGGCCCTGCCATGCGCCTGAGAGGGGTGTGAGGGTAGCACTCTCCTCCAACGACTTGCGCAACGTGATCACTCACAAGCGCCCGTCAGAAGAGTTGACCAACAAGCACGATGCGCCTCTCACGGGGCACACTTGTGCAGTGGTCACCATCAATTGCTGTTGCAAGACGGCAGTACCGCCAAAGCAGTCGGTCTTCCAACGGCTACAATCATCGACACCCCTCCGACATCGCCTTGGGACAAAGGTGTCAGCAGAAGAGGAACTAAAGATTGCGTCATGCAACGTGATCTCCAATTCCTCATCTGTCCGGAAGACGACTGCCAATTCCTCGTCTTCATCTAAAAGCCAGTCGAGGAAAACCAAGGCAGCTGTCACGACCTCTGGAGTGTTCGAAGGCACTCGGTCGAGGAAGAAGTCCTTGGAGCAAGCTGGGGGTAGCCAGACCCTTGTTGAGCCTCCTTCCGAAGACGAAGATGTCCAAAGCACAGCTGCGGCGGATCTTCATCAAAGCGAAGATGGCCTCCCTGAAGCCCCTCAAAATGACGATGTCCTCCAAGACACCGCCGGGGGTAGTACTGAAAGTGAAGAGGCCCTTCAAGACAGAGCTGAGGGCAGTCAGGCCCTTGCAGATGCGCCTGTCGAAGACGAACTCCAGAATGTGGCTGGGGGTGGCCAAACACCAGGAGAAGTAACTCCCCCACATGAGAGTGAGGCTGAGAGCGAAGCCTCAACTAATCCATCCACTTCCGGCCGTGTCATGACAGTATACATGACCGGGGGTGATCTTGAGGCTGATGCGCCGCCACAGGACATTGTCCAGCGCATAGACTCGTTAGAGGGAGGACTCAAAACCCTCTCTGCCTCAATGCAAGCACTGACTCAAGCAGTGTTTGAGATGCGGTCGGCCTTAATCAGGACACCTTCAAATGGTCCCGACCCAGGAGCTAATGGAGAGTCGAGTGTGCCCCTCCAGCGGACACCCTCAGACACAGAAGCACCCCGGACATCGGAGCCCTCAAACGCTCCACTCCAGGTGGTACCTCCTTCCCCGGCTCCTAGCTCCACGGAGGACGTGGTCGAAATGATCAAAGATCTGCGGGAGCGCTTCGAGTCCAAGAACAGGCAGGAGGAACGCCAGAAGATGGGCATTCCCCAGCCTTATCCCCTTGAGTAGAACAAGGTGGTTTATCCCCCAAAGTATAAACCACAGACACTCATGCCGTATGACGGGAAGGACTCTCCACGATGGTACTTGACGTACTTCCAGTCGCAGACAGGGCATCTTTCGAAGGAGGATGCGCTCCTCACCAGCATCTTTGTTGGGGCCCTGAAAGGGGTGGCGTATGACTGGTACTGCAGCCTCCCCGATAATTCCATATCGTCCTTCGACGACCTGACACGCCTCTTCCTCGACCGCTTCTACGACGGTGGGAAGGACATGACGATGGCGTCTCTCATTGAGATACGCCAGAAGGACAAGGAAACGGTTCGGGCATTCATCGAACGCTTCCGTCAGGCCTGCTTCAGGTTACCTCCAGGCATGCCAGAACATGCGCTTCTCTCCGTTTGCAGTATGAACATGCTGCCTGCAGTAAAGCTCTGGCTTAACTCTACTCCCCCTCCCGATTGGAGCTCCCTAATCATTGAAGCTGAAGCTGCAGAGAAGAAGGCGGCCAATGCACGTCTTCTGGATGTTAGCTTCCCCGCCTTTGACGATAAGGGGAAAAAGTCCGCAACCAACAATTCCGGACGAAAAACAAAGGGGAAACAGGCATTGACAGTTAATGCCTCGAAGGGCGCATCTGCGCCTACTCAAAAGCCTCCATTGGCACCGAGACCCAAGGAGGTTTATTCATTCAATGATGACGACACCCTGCAACTCTTTGAGATACTGAAGCAGGGTGACAAGATCAAGCTTCCGGACCCGAAGCGGCCCGATGAAGTCGGGAAGGTGGACAACCCAAGGTACTGTCACTACCATCGGTTTGTCGGACACTCGACTAAGGACTGCTACGTCCTCAAAAATTACATCCAGTGCATGATCAATGCAGATGTAATCTCCGTCGACTACGAAGAGAAGACGGTGTCAGCTAATGTGGTATCACTTCAGTTCGGCACCTTGCCGCCGACTACCACACAAGATGGCGTCGTCCCCATCCCTAAGGCGACAATGGAGGTGGTGAATTTGCCACCCACCCGTGACAATGTGAGTGGACTTGTCCCACTCACCACATCTCGAGGAGAGGTCCTCTGGGTTCACCCCGACCTCGTCTCCGAGGTAACTCAACCGGAGGTATGCCCTACCTCCAAAGCAAAAGGCAGGAAGATCAAGTCTTGCCGCACGGTCTCTTCTTCAACGGAAGAGGCGCTTCCTGTGCAGATGCGTGCACAACAGAACTCCCAGCCCGGTGAAGCTGCCGCCGAAGTGGTGCCTCCTGGCACCATCCCTGAAGAGGGTCCATCCAAGCCCTCAGCAGCCAATAAACAAAAGCAAGTGGAGGCCCGTTTCGACAGACCTCTGCGGAAAGAAAATGCTTCGGGGCTAGCCAAGCCCCACAATTTTGACATCCTGGCACAACTGGCCAGTACTCCTGCACGCTTGTCTCTGTTCGAGCTCCTGCGTCTCTCCAAGGACTCCCGAGAAGCTCTTTGCGAAGCTCTGAAGGATGCCGAATCCTTTCTCAGTCAGGTCAAGCAGCCTGAAGACCTCCCAACTACTTGTGCACACTGTCATTGTGCGGATGAAGTTATCCCAAACATAACCTTCACCCAACAAGACAAGCTGCTCAAGCATCACCGACATAACCGACCGTTGTATTACACAGGATACATCGGTTCGGTAAAGGTGAGCAGGATTCAGATCGATCCGGGGTCTTCCCTAAGCATCATTCCAAAGGCGCTGCTATCAAAGTTGGGGATCCCAATGTACCGGCTAGCGCCCTCCAATACGACCATCAGCGGCTTCAACGCCAGCAAGAGCGAGCCACTGGGCAAGATCCGGCTGAAGTGTCACATCGGCAGCCTCAAAACTGAGGTGACTTGTTATGTGGTGGATGCCGAGGTCAACTACAACATCTTACTCGGACGACCATGGTTACATGAGTACATGGTGGTGCCCTCCATGCTCCACCAATGCATGAAATATGTATCCACCAACGGCGTCATCCGGACGGAGTTTGCGGATATCGATCCCTTCAAAGGGATTGAGGCCTACTTCACCGATTCTGACTTGTACAAACCACTTGACGAGGAGGAAGCCAACGACGCCGATGATGAAGCAGAAACGGCAACAGAGCCGGACTTGGAACCCAAAGCGACTCCTGACGCCCCCTTGAAAATCCGTCTGAAAGGGAGACCACCCCAGAAGGCGCCTCCAATGAGCATCAAGCTATCAGGAAAAGCGCCAGCTCGCGAAGCCCCCCTGAAGATACGCCTCAAGGGGATGCCACCACAAACAGCGGCTCCCCTAGTGGTAAAATTACAAGGGAAGGCGCCACTCATCGAAGGCGCAACCGAGGCACCCCTCAAGGTGCGTCTTAAAGGCAAGCCGCCGCAGTCATCCAAGATGCCGGAGAGGGCTCACATAACCCTCTCAGACCCCAAAGTCGGAGCGGTGGAGGACTCTCCTGATCCGGCCCCAGTGCTTACAGACGAGGAGCTTGGCGAATATATCTCTGCCGATGTAGACGCACCCTCCTTCGACAATGTAATCCCACGGGATAAAATCTCGTACTTTATCAATAATAGAGTGTCTTTCAATTATTCTTGTCTTCCACACTGGAATGCCATGTATACATTAGACAACGCTCTACGGTCGTTGCAAACACAAGTAACGACCGTCTACCATAATCAAATAGTCCCGTCTCAAGGAGTCTTCATAGTCCCTCCACGAAGCCGAGACGAAGGCACCATCATCTCGGGCAAAATCGAGCGTCGTCGGAACCTCCCGTCGATCGAGCCCGAACCTGATACCGGCAGAGTACAAGTATATCGATACACGGATGCGGCTAAGCACATCATCCAAAAGATGGGCTACGACCTGAAAAGCAACAAAGGCCTAAACTACGGCAAGGGTCGGCATCTCCCTGTCCGGCTTTCGATGCCCAATGGAAAGCCACAGGATTACTATAATCGGACTCGACGGGGGTTAGGCTATGTCACGCCGCCATCAACTCCAGAGAGTTCAGACGCAGAAGACATAGAACATTCCCACTCATCAGAAGCATCGACGTGGGATTCCGATACCAGTATCGGATCAGTCTTCAGGAAAGTGCTGTCAACTAACATGACATCGGCGCAACCTCAGAAAGATGAAGGCGAAGACCAACCGTCGGAACCCTTCGAGGAGGAACCCTGGGCTCAACGCCTAGGAGAATAATGGGAGTCTCGTTTTGAGTTACGAGAACCTCCCACCGAAGACGAAGTCGAGCAAATTGACCTCGGGGATGGGTCTTCTTCTAAACCCATCTTTATCAGCAAAAGCTTGGAAGGAGAAGACCGAGAATCTTTAGTCCAACTCGCTAAGGAGTATATCGACGTCTTCGCCTGGAGCTACGAAGACATGCCGGGTCTTGATCCACAGATCGCGATGCATAGGTTGAACATCTTACCAGATGCCAAACCTATCAAACAACAACAGCGACGCTTTCGCCCGGACATCGTGAACGCCATCGATCAGGAGGTGGACAAACTCTTGACCAGTGGCTTCATCCGTGAGGAACAACACCCGGACTGGGTAGCCAACATCGTCCCTGTCACCAAGAAGAACGGGAAGATACGAGTCTGTATCGACTTCAGGGATCTCAACTCTGCTTGCCCGAAGGATGAATTCCCGCTCTCAATCACCGATGTAATGATCGACAACACATGTGGCTTTGAACGCATGTCCTTCATGGACGGGTATTCAGGCTACAATCAAATCAAGATGTTCCCCGATGACGCAAAACACACGTCATTCAGGACTCCAAAGGGTGTTTTCTGCTACACCGTAATGCCCTTCGGCTTGAAGAACGCCGGTGCAACGTATCAGCGAGCTATGAGCACCATCTTCCGTCAACATCTTCGCAAGACAGTTGAGTGCTATGTTGACGACATCGCAGTCAAGAGCCGCCTCAAAAGAGATCACCTACAGGACCTAAAGACGGTCTTCGATCTCATGCGGGCACATCAACTCAAATTGAACCCCGCTAAATCCTTCATGGGGGTTTCTAGCGGCAAATTCTTGGGCTTTGTCATCACGGCAAAAGGCATTCATGTCGATCCCGAGAAGACTAAAGCCATCCTTAACATGGACCCTCCGAAGAACCTTCGAGAACTTCGGGGCTTACAGGGACGTTTGGCATACATCCGGAGGTTCATAGCAAACCTCTCCGGTAAATGTCAACCCTTTACTCAGCTCATGAAGAAGGGAGTCTCTTATGTCTGGTCAGAGGAGTGCCAAAAGGCTTTCGACGACATCAAGGCTTACTTAACAAGCCCGCCAGTCCTAGTGGCACCTGTCGCCGGCAAACCATTCCTCCTCTACGTCCGTGCCGTAGATCATTCCCTCGGCGCTTTGCTGGCTCAAAACAGCGATACAGGCTACGAGCAAGCAATCTACTACCTCAGTCGAACACTCATCGGGGCCGAACACCGGTACAACCCCGTTGAAAAGGAGTGCTTGGCTTTGGTGTTTGCCATTCAGAAGACTCGTCATTACGTCTCGGGCCAGACAATTTACGTCATCTCCCGAGTCAATCCGCTCGGAGTTCTCATGACAAAGCCAGGGTCATTAAACTCCCGGCTGGCTACATGGGCGATCCTACTAACACCATACAACATGGTGTTTGTCCCGCAGAAGGCAGTCAAGGGTCAGGCTCTGGCTGACTTTTTAGCTGCACACCCCATCCCAGAATCTTCAAAACTCTATGAAGACATCCCGAATGAAGTTCAAGAATCAAACGTCACTGAAGGAAGCCCCGTTTGGCGAATGTTCTTCGATGGCGCTTCAAGAACGGGCCCCAATGGCCAAATCATCGCAGGAGTGGGGATAGTCTTAGTCTCCCCCGATCAGCTGGTCATCCAGCGCGCATACTCCCTTTCGAAGCCGTGCTCCAACAATGTTGCTGAGTACAATGCACTCGTCATGGGACTCCAGCTAGCACAACAGCTGGGGGTGGATCATCTGGAAGCCTACGGCGACTCGAAACTCATCGTAAACCAGATTCGGGGGCAATACGAGGTTCGCCATGAAGATTTGATCCCTTACCATGAAGTTGCATTGAACATCATTTCAACCTTCACTGGGTTCTTCATCGAACATGTACCCCGTCTACAAAACTTGGAGGCTGACGCTCTAGCTGGCCTCGCAGCCTCATTGGCCGCGCCCCTTGGGACTCAACACTATGTCACGGTAACTGGCCGAGACTTGATTTGTCCCAGAAACAACCTATGTTTGCAAATGGCTCACACCATGCCGACAAATACTGGGGTTAATGTCCGAGACTGGAGGTTCCCGTTCATCGACTTCGCTGTCTACGGAATCCTTCCAGAGGACCCGAAGGAAGCCATCTCAGTCAGGAGACGCTCTCTTCGATTCTACTACGATACAGCCACTAAAACGCTGTACCGACGCTCCTTCGACGGGCTTCTCCTTCGATGCCTGTCTAACGAAGAAGCGGCCGAAGCTCTTCAAGAAGCTCATGACGGAACTTGCGGAGCTCACCAACCAGGGCCTAAGTTGCAAGATCGACTGCGACGTATGGGCTACTACTGGCCAACCATGGTTGCCGACGCAGTGGAATATGCTAAGAAGTGCCATGCATGCCAACTTCATGCAGACTTCATACATACACCATCTGAACCTCTACATCCTACAGTCGCCTCCTGGCCATTCGAAGCCTGGGGCATGGACATTGTAGGGCCAATCACCCCTCCTTCATCGAGAGGACACCGCTTCATCCTGGCCTTCACCGATTACTTCTCCAAATGGGCGGAAGCAGTCCCACTAGCAGAAGTAAAAAGCTCCAGGGTGGTCAGCTTTATCAAACACCATGTCATTTACCGTTTCGGGGTACCCCGGCGAATCATCCATGACAATGGTCCTCAGTTTATCAGCCACATTTTCAGCAGGTTCTGTGACAAGAATCGCATTCAAAACGTGGCCTCAACCGCCTACAATCCGACAGCAAACGGATTGGCCGAGGCATTCAACAAAACTATCGTCAGGCTACTCAAAAAAGTCGTATCATCCAACAAACGTGACTGGGACGAAAAGCTTGGCGAATGCCTTTGGGCCTACCGCACAACGGTACGGACCCCAACAGGCAACACTCCATTCTCCCTGGTCTACGGGAGCGAAGCAGTACTGCCTCTCGAGATACAGATACCTTCGCTCCGCGTGTCCATCACAAACGATCTCACAGAAGAAGACAATCAATGTCGTCGTCTGCGGGAATTGGAGGCACTTGACGAAAAGCGTCTCCTAGCTCAACAACGCATCGAACTTTACCAAGCCCGTATATCACAGGCTTTCAACAAGAAGGTCAAGCAAAGAACTTTCCAAGTTGGCGACCTGGTTTTAGCAGTCAGAAGGCCAATGGTGTTAACTCACAAGACACCAGGGAAGTTCGAGCCCAAATGGGAAGGACCCTTCATCATCGAGACGGTATACTCAAGCGGTGCTTACCGGCTCGCCAAACCCAATGGGGACTTGTTCATGATGCCCATCAACGGCAAGTTTCTAAAGAAGTACTACTCTTGACATCCTCCAAGACATGTATTTCCCCAAATAACCTCTTTTCACAAAATCAATTGCTTCCGGAACCCAGCTGTTCCGTGGCATCCTTCCGTAGAAAGATAACCACGTCCACATTACCTCTGAGTTGTCTCTCTACATCCTACAAAGCGGAACCTTACATTTCGTGAGCTTACGCTATCCTTCATGTTTACCACGTCCACATTACCTCTGAGCAAACATCCCGTACAAACAACTCCTACGTTGTCGTACATTGATCGCAGAACTTCCACGTCCACATTACCTCTGAGTTGTTCAGCGTATCCTACAGGATCATTCCTACCACGTCCATAAACACCTCTGAGTAGGAAGATTCTATCATTTGAACCTAATGATTGCCATGTCCACATTACCTCTGAGCAAACATGTTGGTTCCTTTATACTTATTATCTGTACCTAAAAACCAAGGTACGCAAAAGATAATAGGTCCACATAAATCATCAAGTTCATGAGATCAAAAATGAACACATCACAAAGAGATAGTGTATTTCTTTATTTTAAAAAGGGAGTACAGAAATACGCTATTTCCCCAGCAAGAGTTGCAAAAACACATAAAAAAAAAAGAAGAGAAGCTACAATCCCCGATCCTCCCCAGGGTGGGATGAGAGTTCTCTGACTCGACGTCTCAGGTCGGCAGTGCGAGTTTTCACAGTCGCCTGGACTCGCAGCTCGGCTTCTTGACGCATTAACCCGACAGCCTCAGCAGAAGTTTTACTCTCATACTTCTCATCAAGCTGTCGTCGCTGTTGAGCCAAAGCAAGGGTCCGCTGAGTAAGAGTCGTTTCCTCCCGTTTGAATGCCACGTGTTCAGCCAGGACGCGCTCAGCCTCTAGTTGAAGTTGGGCCCGCTGGTCTTCAAGACGGCGCATCTGAGCATCAACTTCTGCGATGTTAGCATCTACCGCAGCCCGCTTCTCCGTCATCTTCTTCATAGATTGAGACAGCTGCTCCGCCGCAGCCTCAGTCCCAGCCACTTCACGCTCCCAACTGCTCACCTCGGCTCGATGGGAAGCCTCGATCTCAGCCATCGACTTTCCTATCTCTGCATCTACCAAGACCGAGAGGTCATTTCGTTGGATGCGCTGCAGTTCCGCGAGCCGCTCGTCCAGCTCCATCACCGAAACCTCCAGAATTTTGGCCATATGGTCATGGCCCTGGTGAATGCGGATCAGCTCGATACAAGGCATTGCCAAAGCTTTTGCCGCCGCAAAGCTCCCCTTGGCATCTACCACTGCAGATACACCTTTCTCCAGCATTTTGTACACTCCCTCGACGAGGAATTTCACATACCCATCGGCTTCCGCCAGCACCTGCGGCGTCATAGCAGGAGTTGAGGGAGCTACTACAGTTTGCGGACCGGAGGAAGATCCGCCGACCTCGATCTGAGAGGTTTGAATCTCGGCAGCAATAGGCTCTTCATCAACAGGGCCCAGACTGCTAGCCCGAGGAGTCAAAGGAACAGAAGGAGCAGGCACATGCGTCGTGATAGTACCCCAAGTGGAAGGAGCAACAGAGGGTTCCACACCCTTACCCTTCTCAAGACTGGAGAAATCACCGACGTCAACGGCTACCTCTTCCCCCGACATTCTATCAGCATCAGCCACCTCCCCCGACAAGACGAGGAGGTCAACATTTATCTCCTGGCCAGTCCCAGGAGACAAGACCGGCAGAAGAGTCTCATTCTTCTCAAGTCCCTCTACAGGGACAGAATCTGTCGCTACCGTCTGATCGGTAGCCATCTCTATGTCCATGGTTGAAGCCAAGAAAGGATTCGGCAATGATTCAGCCGACCTCCCTTCATCATGACCAGGAGGGGAATCAACCCTCTCCTCTATCCCCACTGCTTCTGCTGCCCCCGCAACGGACCCTTGCAACGCTGGAGGGACGTCACCAGAAGGCGACGAGCTCCAATCCACTTCATCATCAGGATGCCTCGAGTCGGTAGGATCCTCAGCGTCCAAGGCCTCCACGGCAGATGGTACTATCCCAGAAGTTGTCGCGACTTTAAAGTCAGGAGATACTAAAACCTCCGTGGGAACATCTTCGGGACCCTCCTCCACAGGAGACAACATCGTTGGTGGAATGCGCTCCTCAGAAGAGCCTGCCACCTCCTTCGGCTTACTGATGCCCGATTTTGAAGCACGAGACTTCTTCTTCAATCCCTACAAGAAGAAGAGCATAAGTCGCCACAATGACATAAAAAACTGGAATTATGAAGCACTCCTTACCTCAGCGGGGGCTAAGCCCGTTGGCGTTACAAGTGGCGTTTCCGTAATCTTCGGGGTCGACGTCCTTCTCGACCTTTTCAGTACGGAAGAACCAGCTTCTGGGTCAGCCCGCCTTTTTCCGACAGACGGGTCTCTTGCTGGTGCCATAGCAGCAGCCCGATACCCCGCCAATTCTGGCGGACGATATGACCGAGCCGCCACCAACATATTCGCTGTTGCCTCCAACTGGGTTCCAATGATGAAACTAGTCTCCCTGTCATAACCAGGAGACATAGTATTCATAGTACAATACAGCTTGGCGGCCGGATATAAGATCGGCGGCCGAGGATTGCGAACTGGTGTGGTAAACTTAACGCTAGTGCATCCAGCGTTATAATACTGCCAGCCCCGGGCTCCATCCAGCAAACTCCCGATAAAGCCTAGACTGCTACTGGGATTCCGCAGCATTAGCTGAGTGTAGCCAAATTGACGAGCAAATCGGCTTGGCAAGTATGGTTCCAGATAACACCTGTTCTGATTACGGTAGACCAGATGCGAAGGTCGGATACTCTGCAACCAACGAAAACTCTATTTCGGCAAAGTAACCGCATCCTCGCCAGAATCAACCAAATCCTGGTCGGCCTCGAAATTCTTGAAGATCGGGCCAACCTTCACAATTTCCCACCCCTGAAGGAAGGACAAAACCCTCCTACAAACAGGGACGCCAGTGTAAGACCACTTCCTCTTGTAGAAGCGGCGAATGAAGACATCTCCTTCAACATGGTCCTCCTCAGGACCAGGACTTATCATATTCGGATGATGTAAGATCAACCAACCCATAAGATAATGGAAAGGCAGCTCGGCCCGGGGAAAGTTGTCATTATTACCTTTCTCATGGATCACATCATCAGCGAAAGACCTCAAACCGTGCAGCAGGTTGCACACCATCGCGGGAAGGAGAGCCAGAGGTCGTCCAAAGGCCAGCTTCACTGCAGGCAAAATGAGATTCCGATGTACCCTCTCAACAGCACCGGATCCCCCTGCAAATATGCAATCCCGGAGCCATATCATCAAGTAGGCCGTCAACACTGCCTTAGATGACATCCGGTGCCTGCAGTGCCAGAAACAGCTGTACGTGTTCTTTCCGCTCCCATTTGAATGTGGGGTCCTCTCGTCCAGCCGGGTTATTTCAGAACTCACTTCTGCGGGTGTCAAGCCCTGCGGAGTCGCAAACCGGATCCTCGAAGGATCCGCCAAATCCTGTCTAAAAATATAGTCCCTCCAAGAAGTCACGTGAGGTTGGGTCTTACCCTTGTCCCTCCGGTGCATCAGATAATGATGGCTCGTCACCTCCTTGAAAACGGCCATCATCTCCGGGTCCTTATCTTCCAAGACCTGGATCTCTTCATTCGATGGGAAATATTCCTCGTATGGTTCGAGCCCCAAGGAAGCTTGGACACTTCGTACATCTCATGAAGGGCCAATCCCAACTCCCCCACTGGAGTAAAGAAGCTACCAGTCTGGGTGTTGAAAAGCTCCAATAGCGCAAGGAACATCGGCTTATTGAGGTCCACGCCTGCCTGAGTAGCCCGAATGGCGGCAGTCAGCCCTATCTCTTTAAGCTCAACTTTGAACCTGGAAAGCACCCAGGAAGTCAACTCGTCCCACTTTGGAATATAGTGACACCAACCTTCGACTCTAAAACCAGCTGTCGGATACGTGACCTTCGACGTCAGCATCCGATTCGCAAAAGTCGGGGCACTGAAGGGAAACGTGTCATTTGGGACTTCACTATAGATGCTCCCGGGACGCAAAGCTCGGTAACTGAACGAAGAACCAGTTCGTGAAGCAGTCAAGGTGTCTCGCTGGTTCGAGGTGGTGTCAATCGAAAGGGAGCCCCCCAAGGCACCCCCTTGAGAAGGCGTAAGTTCCCAACCCATCCTTCTCTTCGAAGCTAGACGATAAAAGGCTGTCAATGGCAACTGGCGGTCAACCTGCCGCATGTATAACATTATGCCCTTAGCAGCAAAGAACCAGTCTTCTCTGATCTTCAATATCTTCGCCTCGAAAGAGACTAATCGGTCGCCAAACAGAAAGGCTGGCTTTAAGAAGGTCACACCTTCAGAATCAGCAGACTTCAGTTTACCACTCTCCATCATACTCTGGAGGAAAAGCGGCAACTGGACCTGGATTTGTAGCATCCGCTCACGAGGTTGATCCTGAAGGATAGCATCCTTTGCAGGGTTGATCACCGCCTCATCAAAATCAACTCCCATCTGGCAAAGAGAAGCGTCCAGGAGGACCTCATTCAACAAAGGTATCGTCATCGACACTGGCACGACAAAAGTGGAAGTCAGGCAAAAAGACAAAATATGTCAAGAACCCATGCGCATCTGCTTCGGCGCATCATCAGGGCATAGGCCCATGCGCGTCAGCATGTCTCGGCGCATCATCAGGGCGTAAGCCCATGCGCGTTGGCATTGGAGCTTCGGCGCATTATCAGAGCGTGAGCCCATGCGCGTCAACAAAGGCTTCGGCGCATCTTCAGGGAATAGAACCCATGCGCGTCAGCCATTAAAACCTCGGTGCATGATAAAGGTATAAACCTATGCACGTCGGCAAGATAGAACCTCGGCGTATCATTAAAGACCGAAGTCTATACGCGTCGGCAGTTAGGACACAGAGCCCAAAGCAGAGACGAAACCCACCAGTCACCTCAGGACGAACGTCGGCAAGAGGCGCAAGAGTGATAGGTACATCCTCATCCGCGGACTCTTTCGCTTTCTCCTTCCCCTTGCCGGCAGCGCCGCGAGGAGTCTTGGGAGCCATTCTCTCGAAGAAGGAGAAGTTAGGGTTTTGAAGAAGAAACTCTAAAAGAGCAGAGGCACAGAGAAGAAGAACTCTTTCTCTCTCCGACTCTTACCTATTTATAGGGCATGGTCGCACGCGTGAACAGATGACGTGTGATCTCAGCCGTCGCCTCGGGTTCTGTGCAAGGATAGCAGCAAATAAAACCAAAAGATCATCATTAATCTTTTCGGTTACCGAGGCACCATCATCATTAACTGAGAAGAGCATGCGCCCGAACAGGCATGCGCCCAGAAATCATGCGCCCTGACCTCCATGCTTCTTATTCAAAGTATTCCAAAACTTACTCAAAAGTTTTAAAAACTTTGAAGGGGGTCTTGTAGAAGCATGGAATTTCACAACCAGAAAGCCCATGCGCCAGACACTACATACGCCAGAACTCAGATGAAGAACTTCACAGCAAAGTCAATAATTATAGACATTTGAAGCAGGACTTTTTATTTATATATAAAAGTCTATTACATGTCTAGAAAAGGTTGTACAAAGGAGAATTTCTACAAAGGAAAGAGCCTAAGTCTACAGCCAGCGGCCACCATGCGCCTTCAGATAAGCGCAGCGGCCACCATGCGTCTCCAGATAGGCGCAGCATCACTATGCGCCACCAGTGAGGCGCAGCAGATATCATGCGCCTCCATCCAGGCGCATCCCATCATCTCTTCAGCAGCTCAGTTATGTGCATCCCTTCAGCCAAATTCTTCCAGCCAGGCTCACCTGGCCGAGCAGAGCCCAGTTATGTGCCGCTCTTTCAACCAGGCTCGCCCGATAAATGCTTCGACACAAAGCATTTAACCCTCTGGCTGGAACCAAGGAAGAGAAGAGCACCGCAAATGCTGTGGCCAGGGGAGGCTTCGAAAGAGCCTCCAAAGCCGAAGGAAGACCGTGATCGAAACCACGGCTAAAGGAGCAGCTTTCGACACAATCAAAGTGGGGAAACCCCACTTTGCAGGAAGAGAGAGCCTTGCACCGCCATTCCGATCTACGGCTCTTCCGGAATAACGGAGACGAGGCTCGAGCATCCCTATCTTTGGATGCAACAGGCACCTTCTGCCTGCCTCAGAAGCCCTCGACTCCGTCTTTTGGATGTAACAGTCACCTTCAAGTGCATCGACGACAACACAGCGTCTCATCTTCACCCTCGGGAGCACTTCGTCAGCAGAATGCACCCGTATGTTCAAATTCATATTGGAAGTACGTGAGGGAATGAGAAGCAAATCTTCTCTCTATGCCACTATTTATAGGCCGGGCAGATCAAACCCACGCGCCAAGTGGATGGCTCTCCGAATTCCGTGCAATGAATTTACATTAAATGGATGAACCGGATGCCTCGAATTCAGCCAAACGGCTATTTATAGCACTCGAAGAGCGAGACAGCCGCATCATTAAAAGACATGTCCGATGCGCCAGCCAGACAGCGCATCACACGGACGCGCCCTTCGGCGTCAGGCGCATCATACAGACGCGCCCTACAGTACTCGGCGCATTATAGAGGATGCGCCCCCCCACACATCTCCATACCGAGTGGAACGCCAACCGACGCGCCCACTCAGCTGTCCATCGAACGTCACCAACATTAAATGCTGAACTGACAGAGTTGGCAGCACGCCTCCCAAAGTCTGAACAGTTGACAGCTTTTTCAGAGAACGAAGCATCGGCAACGTCAGCATCATCATGACTCCGACGGCTACTGCCACGTGGCCATCCGCATGCGCCTCTACGGCCATGCGTCCATCCGCATGCGCCTCTACGGCCATGCGTCCAAACCCGCATGCGCCTCTACGGCCATGCATCCAAATCAGCATGCGCCTCAAAAGCCATGCGCCTCAGACTGCTCTCTGATCCCGAAAGACAGAAGGAAAGTCGCCTGCATGCGCCTCAAAAGCCATGCGCCCCAAATGATTTGTAACTCCTAAAGGTTATGAGCCGCAGCCTCCTCCTGCGCCCAATCCAAGGCACAGCCCACCAGATCACTCCTCTCCACCAAATCCGAGATCTTCGAACCATGAGTCGACGACACGTGTCTTTTGACTCAACTCGTCCAAGATTTCAGCAACGGAAAGATCTTCTCCCTGCTACGTGCCGGCTCACCACAGCAGCATGAAGAGTTCTCCCCCTCGATCAGGGTGCAGCATCCATGCGCCTCCATCAGCAACCTCCACGTGGCGTTCCCACACCAGCGCATCCTACATGCGCGCATGAGCAGCCAGCCTGCAAAACTATAAATAGAAGGGTCATCTCCTTCACACACACACAGAGAGACTCAGAACATAAGACTCACAGAGAATCCACAACAGAGAATCACCAGAGAGGCAGTTCTAGACACTCAACGTCTTACTCCTCTCAGCAAGCTCCAGCACCCAGAGCAATCAACACCTTCAGAGAACCGATAACCGCCGTCAGCCGGTCAACGGAGTCAATGCATTATCACTCGCTCCATTGGCACTAAGGACCCAGCTTAAACAAAAGTGTACTCCTAGGACTACATCTAAGTCCTATATTGTATCACTGTTCTGTTTGTATTAAGATTTCAATCAAAACAATTTTAATGGCAAACAGTGTTGAAGCAATATTCTGGATGCGGTGCTTATCGCAAAACCGATAGAAGACGTGGCTTGTGAACTGCGTAGCATTATCATGGATGATCCTTCGGGGAAGTCCAAAGCGATAGATAACGTGATGCTTGAGGAAGCTAATCACGTTTGAAGTCTTTACTTCTGCAAGCGGAACAGCCTTCGCCTATTTGGAGAAGTAATCTGTGATTGCGAGTATGAAATGATATCCTCGGGACGAAGACGAAGTGATCGGACCGATGACATCCATTCCCCACTCTTCGAAGGGCCAGGATGCCACCGTCGGGTGTAGAAACTCGGATGGCTGGTGGATGAACTCTGCGTGGACTTGATAGGCTTTGTATTTTCATGCATAGTCTATTGCATCAGCAACCATTGTGGGCCAGTAGTAACCCATTCGGCAAAGGCGATCTTGTAGTTTCGGGCCAGGCTGATGGGCCCTACAGATGCCATCGTGAGCTTCACGCACGGCTTCTTTGGCTTCTGTATTTGACAGGCATCGAATCAGTAATCTATCGTATGATCGCCGATATAGCATTTTCGTCTCTGTATCGTAGAAGAATCTGAGGGAACGTCTTCTAATAGAAGTGGCTTCTTTCGGATTCTACGGTAGGATGTCGTAGACTACGAAGTCGACGAACGGTTGTCTCCAGTTTGGTGCTTCGTCGACTGTCCGGGGGAGTAGCTCTCGGCACACTGAATATTATTCCTGGGGTAGACCAATTCACGGCCTATGATGTCAACCAGATGATGAGCATGATTCGGGACCGCTAAGGAAGCGGCAAGGCCTGCTAGGGCATCGGCTTCAATGTTCTGGAGCCTGGAAACGTGCTCTATGAAGAAACCCTCCAGGGACGAGATAATGTCGATCGCTGTTTGGTGGTAGGGGATCATGTCCTCATGGCGAACTTCGTATGAACCCCGAATCTGATTGACGATTAACTGGGAATCGCCGTATGCTTCAAGGTGTTCTACCACCAGCTCTTTTGTAAGTCGGAGGCTTATGACCAAAGCATTGTGTTTGGCCATATTGTTTAAACATGGCTCCGTGAGGGAGTAAGCCCGATTGATCACCAGCCCGTAGGGAGAAATCAACACCACTCCGACTCCTGCGATGATGTTGCCCTTGGGCTCGATTCTCGAAGCGCTGTCGAAGAACATTCGCCAGATGGCATCGTGGGAGACCGTATTTGAATTAGCGACCTCGTCTGGAATCTCTTCGTCTATTTTGGATGACTCTGAACCTGGATGAGCTGCTAGAAAGTCTGCCAGAGCTTGACCTTTAACAGCCTTTTGTGGGACAAAGATCATGTGGTAGGGTGATAATAATATCGCCCAGGTAGCAAGGCGAGAGCTAAGTGCACCTGTCTTAGTCATGAGGACCCTGAGGAGGTTGACACTTGATATGACGTAGATGGTCTATCCTGTAACGTAGTGTCGCGTCTTCTGAATGGCGAAAACCAAAGCTAGGCACTCTTTCTATACGACAGTGTATCGATGTTCCAACCCTATCATCATTCGGCTGAGGTAATATATGGCTTGCTCGTGGCCTGCATCATTGTTTTGCGCTAGCAGAGCACCGAGAGAATATTTTATCGCTCGTACATAGAGCAAGAATGGTCTTCCAGCAATCAGGGCTACCAGGACTGGAGGGTTCGTCAGATATTCTTTGATGCTATCGAAGGCGCGCTGGCATTCTTCATCCCATACGAATGAAACGCCCTTCTTTATGAGGTGGGTGAATAGCTGACATCGTCCGAAGAGGTTGGAGATAAACCTCCTGATGTAGGCTAGCCTTCTTTGAAGGCCTCGGAGTTCACGGAGATTTCTTGGAGGACCCATCTGTATGATCGCCTTCGTCTTCTATGGGTCTACGTGGATATCCTGGGAGGTAATAATGAAACCTAAGAACTTCCCGCTGGATACGCCCAAGAAGGATTTTGTGGGGTTTATTTTCAAATTGTGCGCTCGTATCAGGTTGAACACTGTCCTTAGATCATGCAGATGATCTTCCTTAGAGCGGCTTTTGACAGCGATGTCATCAACGTAGCATTCCACTATTTTGTGCAAGTGGTCTCTAAAGATGATGCTCATAGCTCTTTGATAGGTGGCGCCAGCATTCTTTAAATCGAAAGGCATGACTGTGTAGCAGAACGTGCCAATTGGCGTTCGGAATGATGTATGCTTCTCGTCGTTACGGAATATCTTGATTTGGTTGTACCCCGAAAAACCATCCACAAATGACATACGCTCAAAGACGCAGGTATTATCGATCATGATGTCTGTGATAGGGAGAGAGAACTCATCTTTAGGACACGCCTCATTCATATTACGAAAGTCGATACAGATTCGAATCTTTCCACTCTTCTTAAGGACTGGGACTATGTTGGCGACCCAGTCAGGATGCTGTTCCTCACTGATGAAGCCGCTGGCTATCAGTTTGTTTCCCTCGATTTCAATAGCATTCATGATGTCAGGACAGAACCGACGTTGTTGTTGCTTGACTGGTTTTGCGTCTGGACGGATGTTGAGTTTGTGAAGTGTAATCTCGGGGTTCAGTCCCGGCATATCTTCGTAGCTCCAGGCGAATACGTCGATATATTCTCTGACAAGTTGTAGTAGCGATTCTCGTTCTTCGTCGGTCAGATTCTTCCTAACGAAAATGGGCTTTGGAGAGGACTCATCACCGAGATCAATTTGTACAACTTCATCCTTGGTAGGAGGCTCCCTTTGTTCGATCCGCTTCTTCTACTGCGCATCTAGCTGTTGTGCCCATGGCTCTAGCTCAAGAAGTTCAGGAATGTCTTCATCTTCTTCGTAGGCGTCGACAAATGCTAAATTGACGGACCATACTTGCCTGAGCATGTCCCCGATGCTGATATCAGATTCAGAAGTGGGTGATCCGGTTGAGTGTTAGTACCAGTCGCACTCTTCGTCTGAGCTTTCAGGGGTTATTGCAGGTGTGACATAACCCAGTCCACATCTGGTTTTGTTGTAGTAGTCTCGTGGTTTCCCAGCCGGGACTGGCAATTGTAAGGGTAATCGCCGTCCAGTGCCGTAGTTCAAGCCTGGTGTAGTTTTCAGATCATACCCTTGTTTTTGCATAAGGTACTTGGATTGGGGACTATACAGATAAAGGGGCAATCTTCCGGTGTCGGGTTCGAGCTCATCTTCTTCTATCTTGAAGGATCGTGGATCATTCTTCCGGCCGAAGATGATTGGGTGATCCCCTCCCTCGATTATGCGGTAAGCATCTTCCACTGGAGTAAGTTGGTTTGCGGTGTAGATATTAATCACTTGTGTGTACAGGTGAGCGCCTATACCGTGTTCCATAGCATATATTATACAAAGCTTATTAAGCTCGAGGTAATTCAAAGATAGCCCTTTATTGATTAAATAAGGTATCTTTTCCAGTGGGATTATATCATCTGCAGATGAAACATCAGTGTAAGCAGCCACATACTTGGCCAGCTCTGCCTCTTCTTCAGCCACCCCTGTGTAAATATAGACTGAGAGGATGACTTGGGCAACTTGATTATCAGGGGCTCCATGGGTGGAGCAGAACGTGGAGTTGTTGGCATACTAGCTACCCCCAGTTTGGTGCTCGGTGCTGGGCAGGGAGTTGTTGGCTGGCTAGTAGTCCCTGGCTTAGTGCTCCGTTGCCGATTCATTCTGGGAAGACGAATTATCATCGGTTTGACAGAGGGATTGAGCTCCTCTGTTTGTGGCCGACTAGTTTTAGATAGCCTGATCATCAGTGGCTCCGTCGTGGGTCTTGGTGCTTGGCCAGACCTTGGCAGTTAGAGTGTTATCTGTTCCTCCTGTGCAGAGAGGCTAATTGCGTCCTTACGCAGAGTGGTTGTAAGGGGCGCAGTTATGCCAGGCTTACGGGCTTGGAGGTGGATCGTCGGAGGTTCTTCTGATTCGGTTGCTGCCTCAGTTTGAGATTGAATATCTCCTCTGGCAAGATGCTTTTTCGACTTCTCGTACAAGCATGAGTCTGAGTAGTAGGATTCGACCCCTTTGAAGGGATCGATGTCGGCAAACTCTGTTCTTACGAAGCCGTGCTTGTCGACGTACTTGAAGCACAGGTGAAGTGTGGAGGGCACGATCATATAATCGTGTATCCAAGGGCGCCCCAGGAGAATGTGGTAGGAGGTGTCCGTATCTATGACATAACAGGTCACTTCTGACTGAAGGTCACCGATTTGGCACTTTAGGCGAATTCTCCCGATCGGGTAGTTTCTGCCCGAATTGAAACCGCTGATGGCGGTGCATGTCGGCGTCAGACGATGCATCGAGATGCGTAGATGGTGTAGTAGGCTCTTCGGGATGATGCTTATGGAGGACCCGGGGTCAATATACATCCGATCGACCTTGATATCGCCAATGTACCCAGTATAATACAAAGGGCGATCGTGCAGGTTAGTTTTGATAAGCATATCCTGCGGAGTGAAGATAATGTTTGGCATTGAACCTGTACAAGCGTTGTCCTAGGGGTCTGCCGGCGAGTCCTCCCCAGAGAGATTGGACTGAGCCAGGTATGCGTCGGCATTTTGGAGTGCTTCGCTTAATGCAACGCGGACATCCTTGGAGAGTCTAAGGAGCTCATATAGCGACAATTTGGCTGGTGTGTTGGCCAATTATGCCAGAATGTCAAAGTTGTATGGCCTCTGTAGCCCATGAGGCGTCTCTTTTTGGAGCGGTTTGTCAAAGCGAGTCTCCTTCGGCCTAGGCTTGTCGGTCGTCGAAGGCTGCAGAGGTCCTAGAGCATCAGCGGCTGTCGGCTGCTGGTCTTCAGCCGAGTTACCCGGTGGAGGTTGGGATTATGCGCCGGAGCGGGTAACAACAGCAGTAGCTTCTTCGACCTCTGTCGAGATCGTGCGACATGATTTGACTTTTACATTCTTCTTTTTGCTAGTGGAGGAAGACACAAACTGAGTCACCTCGGGTACCAAATCCGGATGGACCCACATGATCTCTCCTCGTGATGTGGTAAGGGGTACTAGACCAGCAGCTTGGTCTCGAGGAGGTGGAAGGTTACCGACCTCCATCCTTGCTCGGAGGACAGGTACTACTCCATCTTGAATCCTTGTCGGAGGGAAGTTATCGAATTGTACTGACACTATATTGGCCGCTATGATCACCTCTTCGAAATTAGTGGCCATGGCCTTAGAATCGATGAGATATTGGATGTATCGCTTCAGCTGATAGCAGTCTTGTGTAGCATGGTGAACATAGTGATGGTAATGGCAGTACTTGGGACTCTCCATATCTACAGGGCAAGGCTCTCGCCTGGAAGAAGGAAGCTAAATTCGTCCTCCTTGGATGAGCATATCTAAGATGGGTTTAACGTGGCCATCCTCGAAGGAGTAGGTCATTTGAGGCCACTGTTTTTTCGTCGGCGTTAATTCGCGCTTTGGGGCTGAGTCGGTCACCATAGCCTGCTTGCCCTTGTTGTCTCGGTTGCTGGAGGAATTACCACTATTGTTGTTGTTGACGTTAGGGCGTTTGCCCCTGTCTTCCCCTTCCGAGATGTGCAATCCTAGTTGGCGGGCTTTCTTCACCTTGTCTTCTGCGCTAGTGGCACTGATGATGAATGTCTTTCAATCCTTGAATTGACTTTCGTCCATCCAGAGGCTGATTGTGGGAAGCAATCTCTTTTGGCAAATTTTAATCAAGGAGTAATCAAGGTTGCCAGAAGGCAGCTTCAACGCGGTTTGGCGAAACCGCTCGATATAATTTCTTGTTAGCTCCTTTTCTCCCTGAACAACATCCATGAGAGTGGACATTGTCACATCTTTTCCAACTTCATAGAACCTCTCTAGAAACATGCATTTGAAGCCGGTGAAGGAGTGGATGCAATTGTCCGACAAGTTGTGGTACCAGTCGAAGGCGACCCCTTCCAAGGCTCCGATAAACAATCGTGTAAGGATGGCGTCGTCATGAGGCAGATGGTCGGTTGTGACTTCGAAGTAGGTGATGTACCTGCTTGCAGATGTCTTCCCATCATATGGATTGATGTGGAATGGTTTATATTTTGGTGGGAAGGGAACATCTCTCTACGCAGCGGGATACGGTTGTCGTATCCTGAGGTCTTGGCAGTTTTTTCGGGCATAGAATATGGCCCGGAGCTCCTGGACATCTCTTCTTGCCTCCCTGGCCTCGTCTGCAGCAATAGGAGTTGATATTTCAGGAGGACTATCGCCCGGGTTTGGTGCAGCTGAGTTCGAGTCCGCATTGACCGTGGGACCCAAGCTTGTCTGGCCAGGCGTTCTTCCTTGCAGAGTCGGAAGGGCTGATTTGATCTCGTCCGCAGACTTGACCAAAGCATGTAGTATGGCCTCCAGAGTGTCGATGTATTGGCGATCACTGGAACCTTCTTGGTTGCTGTCTGTCATGAATCTCACATGAGGAGAGAGGGACGGAACGGTAGAGGACGTGCCCTCTGAGTCATACCCTTGTACAGAGAAGTCGTCCAGATATGTGGGAATATTTTCCTCTGGTTCTGACTCAGAAAGAGTGGTACCCCCATCTTCAGAGTTTGCCCCATCTTGGAAATTATGGACGTCCTCGGGGACGTCGGGATCTGCTGCATCTATTGGGTGAACCATTTTCCTCGGACTATCTTCTTGGAACACAGGGTTGTTGTGGATATTTGGAGGAATGCTACCCCCGGCTTCAGTGTCTCCTATAGATGTGGACGAATCTCCCAGTATGGAAGATTTTATTTTTGAGCGTGTACCTTGGTAAACTCCTCCTGCAACGGTGGTAGACAACCGTTTAGAAAAAAATTTCTTGGTTACGCTGGTTGAATTTTTTGGGCTGGAGACATTTGTTTTCTTCCCTCTTTCGCTGCCAGGAATCTTCAGAGCAGAATTGCAAAAGGCAACGAGAAGTGCCTCGTCTTTGAGCTTGGGCGTTGCAATCTTTGGAAGACGGACTGCTGGTCTTTTTGTGCTGCTGTCTTATTGCAGTAGCAGTTGCCTATGACTTGGGTGCATTGATGTCCTTGACAGGACTCTTTGCTCGTCAAATCTTCGTCTCTTTTCTTGTGCTTGTGAAGAATCACGTTGCGTGAATCACCTGCTTTATGGGCTGATGAGTGCATTGACCTTCTGTCTGCTCCCTGATGTGGGGGTGGCGTGAGTACTCATCCCTGATCCTTGTTAGGAGATTCTTGATAACTATTCCATTCGTTGGCCGTCGGGGGCTGGACACTGGTAGTTCTGAACAACTTCCCATCAGGGGCCCGAGTAATAGTCATCGGGACGCCCTGGTAGTCAAAAGTTGGGACAGCCGACTGAGCTCGTCGAGCCCGTGCTGCCCGAGACTTCTTCCTTCTAGCACCTGAGAGTGCGTAGTAGGAAGAGTCCAAGCTGGTCACAACAGATTCTGGCATATGCTCCAAAGAGCCTTCATGGTCAGGACCGTATGAGAGGCGGTCAAAGACTGACCGTGAGCCGCGTGGAGTAGATGGTATGCGGCTAGGATCGGTTGTCGTACAGGTTGTCTGCATGTGGCGGGTATGCGTGGCCGTGCAGGTTGTCTGTATGCGGCTATCCTTTGTGGCCGCATGAGCTTTCTGTATGCGGCAAGGATCGGTGGCCGTGCAGGCTGTCTACATGGGACTGGTATACGTGGCCGTACAGGCTGTCTGCATGCGGCTATCCTTCGTGGCCGTATGAGCTTTCTGTATACGGCTAAGATCGGTGGTCATGCAGGCTGTCTTCTTACGGCTGGCATGCGTGGCCACATGACCTTTCTGTATGCGGCTAGGAGTCGTAGCCGTACAGGCTGTCGGCATGCAGCTATCCTTTGTGGCCGCATGAACTTTCTGTATACGGCTAGATGTCATGGCCGTGCAGGCTGTCTTAATGCGGCTGACTCTTGTGGCCGTATGAGTTTTCTTTATGCGGTTGACAGTTGCGGCTGCATGAGCTATTCCCATGCGGCTGGCGCCCTTATGCGGCTCGGATTGTACAGAGTTCTTCTTTGCCCCTGCAAGTCCAGCATTATAGTATTTTCTTCTGTCGGACTTGGGGACAGCAAAGTCCTCTGTGGTCTGAAGTGGGTCCGTAAGTGAGACTTCTCCGTTGTCTCGGGCAAAAGATAGTACTTCTTCGAGAGCTTGGGGAGGAGCAAAAATTTTGGGTCTCCACTCCTTGCAGGCCTTCTTCGTGCGGGCTCGCCGCTGGACCGGGCCAGCGCTCCCGTCGGAGAGCATTTCTTCAAACGCTTGTTGGTCGAACCGGGCGACCAGCGTTTGTTAAGTGGAGTCAAGTTTGGCTGCGTCTGATTGCGTCACCAACTCCTCAGTCGTGGAGAAGTTAGTCCCCAGCAAAGTCGCCATCGTGTTTGCCATTGATTGTAAAAGTACAGAACAATTATATAGGAGGACTGAACTTAAACTCACAATACAAACTCGCTCGTACAAAGAAAGCCTAGGGACGAAAACCTAGGTACAACAGTCTAAGTACGATTGTTTATTTTTTATTCTGGGGGGTGACGATAGAGGCTCGGGAAAGCGATGGCCGCTCTGCCTTACTCCTTGGACGATCTGACGTAGCTTTGGCTCCGGTGAAGAACTGCTCTCAAGATGGGAAGACTCTTCTGTGCGCGCCTTTGTCTCTTTGTGTGTCCAGCTGGGTGGAGAGGATCTCTTTCGCAAGGGAATGACACCTTGCTATATTTTTTTCTGATTTTGGATCGGGGATCGGAGATCTTTTCCAAGGGAATGGAACCTTGCTATTTATAGGATTGGGGTGTGATCATTTAGGGTTTGCAATGATTGTCCCTTGAAAAGTCGACGGCCAATCATCTGGGCCATTAATTATGGTTGCATTATATCTGGGCCATTGACTCTTGATTGCGCCAAATCGGTATGGTCAATTAATGTTGATTGTCATGAATCTTTGGAAGCTCGGATCTCCTGCCACGTGTTCAATTTGCTTTAATTACAACAAAACTGATTTGATTTGAGTAATAATGGTGATTGCACTAAATCTGGTTGTCAGGATTTGCGAGCAGCCATAGCCACGAGGGGATAAGACAGCCACGTGTCTCAACTTGTCATGAGTGGGATGTCTTGACGGAGCCGCATGAACGCGTTCTCTAAGTGATCCACATATGGGTGACCCCCTACGATCCTAGCCGCATGAAGCAAGCGGTCGCGTGATGGTAGTAGCCGTATGAAGCGGGCAGCCGCATGAAACGGCCAGCCGCATGAAGTGGGCAGCCGTATTAAATGGGTAGCCGCATGGGGATGACAGCTGCATAAGGGTGGCAGCCGCATAGGCGTTGCAGTCGCATAGGTGTTGCAGCCGCATAGGGAACTTTGGAGTTGGTGGATTTTGTCAGCTACAAAAGATTTTCTCCTTTTCCCTAGGAACACGCCATCATGCCAGAGCCATTAATGCGAATTTATGTCAGAGCTGTCAGTTGTCAGAACTGTCGTCCGGGAATTGAATGCGACAATTGCTATGGCTAGCTGTAAGAGAGAATTATTTTGGGCCACGTAGCTATTTTCTGAGCCGCATAGAACTATCCGAGCCGCATGAGGCTCTAGAGGACTTTGAACCGTATGAGTTTCTACCGGATTTCCGAGCCGCATAAGGATCATTTCTGTTGGAGCCGCATGGGCTTTTCTTTGTGCTTTTCCATGCTTCTACAAATAGGACATAATGTAACAATGTCGTCTCTCATGGACGTCGTTCAGGGAGAAAGGGAGCTAACGAGAAACTATATCGAGCGGTTTTGCCAAACCGTGATGAGATTACCCCAAGACAATCCTAAAAGCTCCTTGATTGAAATCTGCCAGAAGAAGTTGCTCCCCGCAATTAGCCTATGGATGGACGAAGATCAATTCAGGGACTGGACGACCTTCATCATAAGCGCTACCAATACGGAGGCAAAGATAAAGAAGGCTCGCCAGCTAGGATTGCACATCCCAGATGGACAGGACAAGGGCAAACGTCCTGTTACCACCTCCAACAATAATAGTGGCGGCACCTCCAATAACCGGGACAATAAAGGAAAATAGGCCATAGTTGCTGGTACAACCAAAAAGCCAGAACTGAAGCAAGCAGAAGTTCCGAAGCCCAAGGAGATAACATACTCCTTTGAAGATAGCCATGTCAAGCCTATCTTCGACATGCTCCTGAAGGCAGGTAGGATCCGGCTCCGTGATGTAGAGAGTGAGCCTCGACCAGCAGAGATCGAGGATCCGAAGTATTGTCACTTCCACCGTTATGTCCACCACCCTACGCAGGAGTGCTTCACATTAAAGCGGTACATCCAAAACCTTATCAACTCCAATGCTCTATCGCTGGATTTCGAAGAGGTTACTGTGGCTGCGAACATGGTATCAGTTCAGTTCGGCGACTTCTCCCCAATAAAAACTCAAGACGGGGTAGTACCAGTTCCCCGAGCAATGATGGAGGTTACCAATCTTCCACCTGTCCGGGACCTGACGACTTGGTTGGTGCCTCTCACTATGTCACGAGGAGAGGTCATGTGGGTGCACCCAGACTAAGTGTCCGAAGTTACCCAGGCGGTGCCATCGTCAACCAACAAAAAGAAGGACAGGAAGTCCAGATCCTACCATACAATCTCAGCCGAAGCTGAGGAGGCGGCGGCCGTTGTTACCCGATCTGGTACATAATTCCAGCCCACTCTGGGTAATTAAATCGAAGACCCTCAGCCGACAATGCTGCCTGTTAATGATGTTCCAGTGCCATCTCAGAATCCACCAGCGGACAGATCCAAGCCAAAGGAAACCCGCTTCGATAGGCCGCTTCGTAAGGATGCACTCAGGGACTGGAGAGACCTTACAACTTTGACATACTAGCACAACTGGCTAATACGCCAGCAAAGTTGTCGTTATACGAGCTCTTAAGGATCTCCAAGGATCTTCGTATCCCATTGAGCGAAGCACTCCAGAATGCCAATGCCTACTTAGCCCAGGTCAAACCTACATGGGAAGACTCGTCAACAGATCTCCAGGGCAGCAACTGTGCATATACAATGTCCAACATTGTATTCACCCCACAGGACATGTTAATCAAAACCAACTTGCATGATCGCCCATTGTACTATACTGGATACGTAGGCGACATCAAGGTGGATCGGATGCACATCGATCCTGGCTCGTCAATCAATATCATCCAGAAAAGGTTGCTTTAACTCCTGGGTATCCCTATGCACCGGCTAGCGGCGACCAATACTGCCATTAGCGGTTTCAACTCGGAAAGGGGCTATCCCCTAGGAAAAATCTGTTTGAAATGTCAGATCAGTGATCTGAGGACGGAGGTTACCTGCTACGTCATAGACACTGATACATCCTACAATATCCTCTTAGGGCGTCCGTGGATACATGACTATATGATCGTGCCGTCCACGCTCCACCAGTGCTTCAAGTATGTCATTAAGTATGGCTTTGTGAAGACAGAATTTGCCGACATCGATCCCTTCAAAGGGGTTGAGTCTTACTATTCTTCGGAGGCTTGTCTATATGAAGAATCCAAGAAGCACATAACTGACGAACTGGAGGCCATAACAGGGTCAAAGGACCCTCTGAAAATCCATCTCCAGGCCCATAAACCGGGCAAAGCCGCAATCCTTGTCGCAACTTTGCATAAAGAGGTGCCCGGCTCTCCCGTCCCAACTGCGTAATTGGAACCAATGGTCGTCAGACTCCCGAGGTCCAGCTAGGAGCCAAAACCCGTCGTAGGGCCGATGGTGATTCGATTGCCAAAATCCAATCAAAGGTGATCGAAAGATGCGAGGCCTTCTATGGAGCTGATGGTGATCTAATTGCCAAAATCTAATCAAAGGCGATCGGAAGATGCAAAGTCCTCCGTCGAGCCAATGGTTATCCGTCTTCGCATGACGAGCCGGCAACCAAGTGTTGATTCGAGGCCCTCAGGCAAGCCGATGCCACAAGTAGAACCCTTGGTGGTCAAGCTGCCTAAGACAGCGTCCCAACCTCCGGTCACGCAGAAGGTAGCTAAAGAGGAGGCAGAACTCGTAAAATATCTGGTTGCACAGGCTGATAGTCCCTCTCCTGATGATGTAATCCCTGTAGACAAAATTCCTTATTTTATCAATAAGAGGCTACCTTTGAACTACCCTGGGTGAAATCTGATGTATGCTATGGAGCACGGTCTGGACATTAACCTGCATACATAGGTGACAACCGTCCATACCGCAAAATGACTTACTCCTATTAGAGGTGCCTACTTTCTAGTCCCAGGCAGAAGGAAAGGGGAACAAACGATCATCTTCGGCCAAAAAGAAGGTCCTCAACCTTTCATGATAGAAGAATTCGATTTCAAACCCGACACTGGGAGGTTGCCGCTCTACCTGTATAGTCCCCAAGCCAAGTACTTCATTCAAAAATAGGGGTACGACATGGAGACTACCCTAGTTCTGAATTACGGCAACGGCCGGCGATCGTCTCTGCAGCTGTCAGCCCCGGCTGGGAAACCTCGGGATTATTACAGCAAGTCCAGACACGGTCTCGGTTATGTTACACCAGCAACAATGCCTGAGAACTCCGATGAGGAATGCGAGCGGCATTCTCACTCGTCTGAGTCACCCACTTATGATTTCGATGACAACATTGGAGATATATTCAGGCGAACACTGTCTGTCAACATGGCATCCGTAGACATTCAGGAAGAAGACGAAGGTCTACCAAAATCTATTGAATTAGAGCCATGGGCCCAATAGCTGGATGCATAATGGAAGAAGCACGTTGAACTACGTGACCCTCCCACTGAAGATGAGGTCATGCAAGTTGACCTCGGCGATGGATCCTCCTTGAAGACAATCTTCATCAGTAAAGGCCTGACAGACGATGAGCGGGAGTCGCTGTTGCAACTCGTCAGAGAATATATCGATGTCTTCGCTTGGAGCTATGAAGACATACCAGGGCTAAACCTCGAGAATGTACTTCATAAGCTCAATAATCATCCGGACGCAAAACCAGTCAAACAACAGCAATGGCAGTTCCGTCCAGACATCATGAACTCCATCGAAGCGGAAGTAAATAGGCTTATAGCTAGCGGTTTCATCTGCAAGGAGCAGTACCCAGACTGGGTAGCTAATATAGTATCAGTCATCAAGAAGAACGGAAAGATCCGAATCTGCATAGACTTTCGCAATCTGAATGCATTATGTACCCTAAGGATGAATTCCCTCTTCCGATCACGGACATAATGATCGATAATACGTGTGGCTTCGAGCGCATGTCCTTTATGGATTGCTTTTCGGGGTACAATTAAATCAAATTATCTCCAGATGATAAGAAGCATACGTCATTTCGAACACCGATCGGCGTGTATTGTTACACAGTCATGCCCTTTGGCCTAAAGAACGTCGGTATTACATATCAACGAGCTATGAATGTCATCTTCAGAGATCACTTGCGCAAGACGGTAGAGTGTTACGTTGACGACATTGCCGTTAAAAGCCACTCCAAGGATGATCACTTACATGATTTGAGGACAGTGTTCGACCTTATGCGAGCGCATAATCTGAAGAAGAATCCCACCAAGTCCTTCCTGGGCGTGTCCAGCAGAAAATTCTTGGGCTTTGTCATTACTTCCCGGGGTATTCACATACCCCGATAAAATAAAAGCAATCCTGGAGATGAGTCCACCGAGGAACCTCCGCGAACCCCGAGGTCTTCATGGAAGATTAGCCTGCATCAGGAGGTTCATATCTAACCTCTCAGGGCGATGTCAACCATTCACACAACTCATGAAGAAAGGTGTCTCTTTTAGGTATGGAATAAAGAATATCAACGTGCCTTTGATGACATTAAGGAATACTTGTCGAATCTGCCAGTTCTGGTAGCCCCAATCGTCGAAAAGCCCTTCATGCTCCATGTACGGACAATGGAACACTCCTTCGGTGCCTTGCTAGTGCAGAATAATGATACGGGGCACGAACAAGCCATCTACTATCTCAGCCGAATGATGGTGGGACCGGAGCATAGGTACACCGCCGTAGAGAAGGAATGTCTTGCCTTGGTGTTTGCCATTCAGAAAATACGACACTATATGACAGGACAGGTCATCCATGTTATCTCACGAGTTAACCCCCTCAGGGTTCTTATGACCAAGCCAGGCACACTCAGTTCTCGTCTAGCTACCTGGGCGATACTGTTATCCCCCTACGATATGGTTTTCGTTCCACAGAAGGCTGTCAAAGGTCAAGCCTTGGCCGACTTCTTAGCAACCCATCCAGGCTCAGAAACAACCAAAATCTATGAAAAAATCCTAGACGAAGTTATTAATTCAAACATGACTTTACATGATGTTGTTTGGCGAATGTTCTTCGACGGTGCTTCGAAAATGGGGCCCCAAGGTGATATCGTCGTTGGAGTTAGGATAGTATTAATTTCTCCCTCTGGATTGGTAGTCAATCGGACATATTCTCTCAAAGAACCATGTTCAAACAATGTAGCCGAATATAATGCTTTGGTCATCGGCTCCGACTCGCAAAAGAAGTGGGGGTCGAATACCTAGAAGCATATGGCGACTCGCAGTTGATTGTTAATCAAATCTTAGGCTCATACGAGGTCCGCAACAAGGACCTGATTCCTTATCATCAGACAGCGATTGTCAATATTGCAACCTTGGAGGGGTTCTTTATAGAACATATACCTAGGCTCCAAAATATTAAATCTGATGCCCTGGCAAGCCTCGCCGCTTTCTTGGCGGTTCTAAACCATACTCATCATCTAGTAGATGTGATAGACCATGAGCTGGTCTGTCCCAAAAACATCGTTCAACTAGGTATGAGTTACTCTGCCTAGATAATCAACGACATACAAGACTGGAGACTCCCATGCATCAAGTTTGCAGTCTACAGGATTCTGCCAGAGAATGTGAAAGAAGCAACTTTGATTAGAAGGCGTTCTCTCAGATTCTTCTATGATACAGAAATAAAAATGCTATATCGACGATCCTATGACGGACTACTGCTATGCTGCCTATCAAATGCAGAAGCCAAAGAAGCCCTATACGAGGCTCACGATAGCTTTTTCGGGGCTCACCAACCTGGACCAAAGTTGCAGGACCGTCTTCGTCGGATGGGCTATTACTGGCCTACGATGGTAGCAGACGCTGTCGATTATGCAAAGAAGTATAAGACTTGTTAGATCCACGCAGACTTCATACATATGCCATCTGAATTCTTGCACCCAACAGTGGCTTCTTAGCCATTTGAAGCATGGAGAATGGACATTATCGGCCCAATCACCCCGCCGTCGTCCAAGGGGCACCGGTTTATACTTGCAATCACAGACTACTTCTCCAAATGGACGAAAGCTGTTCCGCTTGCAGAGGTAAAGACATCAAACGTGATTAGTTTCATAAAACATCACGTCATCTACCATTTTGGATTGCCCCGGAGGATCATTCATGACAATGGTCCGCAGTTCGCAAGCCATGCTTTCTATCGATTCTGTGACAAGAATCGGATTCAGAATATGGCTTCAACAGCATACAACCTATCGGCTAATGGTCTGGCTGAAGATTTTAACAAGACCATAATCAAGCTTCTCAAAAAGTTCATATCTTCAAACAACCGCGACTGGTATGAAAAGCTGGAAGAATGCTTATGGGCATATCGCAGTACAATTCGGACGGCTACAGGAAATACACCGTTCCCTCTAGTATACGGAAGCGAGGCAGTTCCCCCATTGGAGAGCCAGATCCCCTCGCTTCGCGTGGCCCTTACTTATCAGTTGACGTCAGACGATAACTACCGTCGACGGCTATAGAAAACAGAAGCCTTAGACGATAAGCGTTTGCAATCTCAGCAAAGCATCGTGCTCTATCAAGCACGTATCTATCGAGCCTTCAATAAGAAAGTCAAGCGAAGGACAATCCAAGTAGGCGATCTCGTCTTGGCCATCTGCAGACCGATGGTCATGACTCACAAAACTGCCGACAAGTTCCAACCCAAATGGGAGGGCCCATTCATCATCTAGTTCGTATTCTCCAATGGCGCATGTCGGCTCGCAAAACAAAACGAAGATTTGCTTATGATGCCCATAAACGACAAGTTTCTGAAGAAATACAATGTCTAAGGATATGCTGCTACTTCTTCAAACCACCAAATCTTCCAGACTGTCGAGTTATGTACACCAAGTACCTCTGAACTTACACTCTATTAGCTCCGAGTGGATACACATTGCATCTCCCTGGGTGACAAGTCATGTATACTAAATACCTCTGAACTTCCACCCTAATGCTTCACCCCGCCGGAGTTTACCAGGCTCATTGTCATCTCTGAGCAAACTTTCTGGTCCTGATTATCGTAAATCACGTCCATATTACCTCTGATACCGATAGTCTCTTGACTTAACACCTGTACCTAATCTGGGATAAAGTTACGGTGTTAAGACCACAGAACCTATCACGTCCATATTACCTCTGTTGGGTTTTGTCTCAAAATCTATTACTCGTACCACCAGTGCGCAGAAGAGTAATAGGTCCACCAAAAAATTATTCATGATTATCGTATGTCACGTCCATCTTATCTCTGATATAGATAGTCTTCTTATCTAATACCTGTACCCAGTCTAGAATAAAGTCATGGTATTAAGACCTCAGAACCTGTCATGTCCATATTACCTCTGTTAGGTTTTGTCTCAAAATCTATTACTCGCATCACCAGTTCTTAAAAGGGTAATAGATCCACCAAAAATTATTCAAATCTATTACTCGCGCCATAGGCACGCAAATGGGTAATAGGTCCACAAAAAGTCCCCAGTGGGATGTCCTCTACTAAGCACAAATGCTGTATTAGGCCCCCTAGTACAAGCACTTCAGACATCATAAGCAAAAGAATGGAGAAAATGTATCTTTTTTATTTTATTTTCAAGTAAACAGCAACTGCGTTTGTGGGGCTACATCTCCAATAAAAAAGAAAAAAAAAGAAAAGAAAAATCTACTACTCGTCAGCAACACATAGTTTAGTGAGTAGGTCTTCCAGTTGTGCTGTTGAGCACTCGATTTTCAGTTTGGCTCGGCGTTCAGCTTCCTGGGTCAGCTTTTCAGCATCCTCAAGATGTACATGAGCCTGCCAGTTATCCTCCACCTTCTTCAGTGCACCCTTCAGAGCGGCAGAGTCTCGTATGACCTCATCGGTCTTCTCGCAGATCCGCTCTCTCTCTCGACAGGTGGCTTGGAGCTCAGTCTCCACAGATGCCAGCTTGGCTTGGAGGTGGAGGATCTGCTAGTTAGTTTCAGCCATAGTACGGATGGTGGCCTCCTCACGAGCTAGGCAAACCTCTCTCTTTCGGCTCAGCTGGTCGTACTTAAGAGACAAATTTTGGAGGTCTTTCTCCAAGGTGGGCTTGGTCGTCTCCAGTACAGCCTTCACCTTTTCCACGGCTGTTATGAGAAAGGCACGCTCCTGTTCTACTACAGCGGGCACGTTGACCTGCCATAATTATTGCAATTGGGTTAGGCGTAGATCATCCTATACTAGTTTGCGCTCTAAAAGAGTAGCCATCCCTTCTCCACCCGGGAGCGTCTTCAGCAGTTCAATCTGACCGCAGGCACAATGACGAGCTACGGCGGATGACATTCCTCTCCTCAAAGCAGCTTTAACCCCCCATTTTAAATGGAGGTAAAAGCTCTCGACTATGTCCTTTGACGACTCATCTAAGTTCTCCAAAGAGGACGACGTCGAAGGGATAGCAGCTAAGGAAGCTGAAGGCGTCTGGGAAGGAGGCACAGCGAAGCCTGAGACCCTGTCAGAAGGAAAACAAACTCCAAGCGATAAGATTTCCACGCAGCAGAAATCTCCTTATCTGCGGTCCGAAGAAGTTGAAGACTGGGCAGAGCTGGAAGTTCAACTTTCGGGAAAGAGACAGCTTCAATCGACCCCACATCTACCGAAGAGATTGAAGGAGCCGCGACTTCTGTACTCAATACGGTAGAGGGCCCCTCGACTCGAGCTGGAAGAGGAGAAGGGACACTTCTTGCTTGTACCATGTCAGCATCTAGGTCCTCTTCTATCACTTCCTTCGCGGCCATATCCGCCATCGTAGTGGTGAGGCTGGCCCTATAGGTCCAGAACAACCGACAATTAGCTTGATCCGAAGAAGATGGAGTTGAAGCAAAAAAATCTCCTCATTGGTAAGAATATGACATAGCTTACCAGAGGTAGGGGCAAAGACAGGGGCTCAGTTGGAGTAGTCTCAGCTCCTTCCGCTGCCTCCACATCCCCTGTAAGTTCAGCAGCGGCACTCGAACCGCCCACGTCTACCTCCTCAGCCCCTGTTGCTCTGGGAAGTGATGTAGTTATATCGGTACCAGTTTGTGGGGACCCCACAGCTCCAGGGTCAGATCCCAGAGAGGGAACCGCATGGGCAGCATCTGGTGACAAAAGGTTTGCTTCCTCCGATGCCTGCAAAGAAGAGCCTTCAGATAATGTTCCGAGAACAACACTGGGGCTTGTAGTGAAAGAACTTACCCCCGTATTGACTTCGGTGTGACTATCCATTTCCTCGACAGCAGGCCCACGGAACCTAGCCGTAACTCGCTTCTGGAAAGAGGCCTATCAGTGACAGGAGGTCCAGGCTTATTTTGTTTACACGGAGGGTTCAGTACAGGGGAAGGCATGTGCATCACCAAAGGACTTACAGAGGGCTGGAGATTTTTTGCCATTGATTGTAAAAGTAAAGAACAATTTATATAGGAGGATTGAACTTAGACTCACAATACAAACTCGCTCGTACAAAGAAAGCCTAGGGACGAAAACCTAGGTACAGCAATCTAAGTACAATTGTTTATTTTTGATTCTGGGGGGTGACGATAGAGGCTCGAGAAAGCGACGACAGCTCTGCCTTACTCCTTGGACGATCGGACGTAGCCTTGGCTCTGATGAAGAAATGCTCTCCTTTTTCTCTCTGTATGTGCTTCTCCGCGTATCTCTCTCTGTATGCGTCTGTCTTTCCCTTTGTAAGAGAATAGCACCTTGCTATTTATAGGAGTGGGGGTGATCATTAGGGTTTGCCATGATTACCTATTTTGAAGAGTCGACGGCTTAAGAGTTATCAATCTGGACCGTTCATCTTGAATATACCAAATTTGAGTAATTAATGTGTTGCATCAAATCTCTGTGGGCAATAAATGTTGATTGCCATGAATATTCGTGATTTGTGATAGCCTGCCACGTGTCCAATTTACTTGATTTGATTTGATCTGGGCAATTATGACGATCGTAACAAATCTGATTTTGTTTGGATTTGTTAGCACCCATAATTCCAGGGAAGACAAGACTGCCACGTGTCTCAATTGTCGCAAAGAGTGCCACGTGTCTTAACTGGACCGTCCTGGCAGAGCCATATATAAGTGGTCCTCTCAGCCGCATGAAGCATGCAGCCGCATGAGGATGGACAGCCGCATGAGGATGGGCAACCGCATGCTGATGGGCAGCCGCATGGGGATAGGCAGTCGCAGGAAGTGGGTGGCCGTATAAATACAGCAGCCGCATGGAGTGGCCTCGAGACTTGTTGTATTTTGCCAGCTGTAAGGAGATTTTCTCCTCTTTCCTAGGAATACGCCATCATGTCAGTCATTATTGCGTCTTTGTGCCAGAGCTGTCATAGCTGTCATTTGTCAGAACAGCCGTCAGGACATTAAATGCAGCCGAATGTCGAGAAGAACTGTTAAAGGCCATGTGGCTTCTTCCTGGGCCGCATGGAACTATCCGAGCCGTATGGACCCTTGAGCCGTATGGACTTCTGAGCCGCATGGACTTCTAAGCCGCATGCGGATCCTGAGCCGTATGAGGATCTTTCTGTCGGAGCCGCATAGGCCTTTCTTTATTCTTTTCCATGCTTCTATAAGACCCCCTTCAAAGTTTTCAATTTACAAAATTGAAATACTTTGAATAAGAAGCATGGCCATGTAAAGACTCTTCAGGCCGCATAGGATGTTCTGGCCGCATGGATGTCTCACCCGCATGGCCTCCTCAGCTGCATGGCCATCTGAGCCGCATAGGCTGTCTGGCCGCATAGGCTCCTTGCCACGTCTTCATGCCACGTGTGCAAATCTTTGTATTGATTGCCTTTAATTTGCTGTCAGATTTAAAACCACTTTTTGGGACAGGATTCCAAGAATTTAGCCTTGAATAGTCTGATCGCCTTGATAACCGAAGAGTCGGTTACGTTGCACATAGATCGATACGTCGGTCTATGGGCTTCGCCTATAAATAGCAGCGTGTTTTTGGAAAAAAGACTTCTTTACTTTCTGCTCTTGTCCTAGCTTTCTTGTCTTCGTCTTTCTTCTCTAATCTTCAGCAATGGCTCCCAAGTCCTCCAAGGTTGCGACGAAGACTGCGACGAAGGGTAAGGGCGTGGCCTCGACGTCGGCTGCGGCACCCAAAGCTCATTCCGACGTTCATCCTGCCGTTAAGGGTAAGGATTTGGGAAAGTCATATGCTTTGAAACCCTAACAAAGTTAACTCTGTTGCATGCTTCATGCACAAGCCTTTAATGCAAACTGTTCGAATTGTATGGGCCGTATACATGTCCCATAACCGAGCCGCATGGGAGTATACCCATGTTTGAGTAGCATGGGAGTTGTCTTAGTGGGCCGCATAGACGCTTCACAAACTGGAACACATGGAGCCCCTCTGAACACAATCGTATGAGGTCCCTTTTGGACTGTGTCGCATAAGGCCCTGACCATCTTTTGACTTTGTTTTTTTTTATCTTTGATTCTTGCAGCAACCCTGTCGAAGGCTGAGATCATTGTGAAGGAAGAGTTAATACCCCCTTTCAAATAAGAATCATTGCTTGTTAAGGAGGAGGTAATACCAGAAGCGGAGGAACAGAAAGGAGAGCTGGTGCCCATTGCTGTAAAGGATGAGCCCCAATCAGACGGCGGTAGTACTGGGAGTATGCAAAATGGTTAAGGGATTGGTATATGCGCTCCCGCAACTAGGATTCGTGGGCTCTCACAAATGTCCTCCTTTTGTCTTAATATTTCTGTCTGCCTTTAGCTGTAGTTTTATGTTTTGCCTCTTTTTGGGCATCGATGTAATCTTTTTCTTTTTGGTCTAAATGAAATGATAGCGGACTTTTTTGGTGTGCTCATGAGATATAGTCATGTGAATATTACTGATCTTGAACAAACAGAATACGTTCGCTCTACTCTTTGCTTGTTAGTAATTGCCCCAATGGGGGACTTTCTGTGGACCTATTATCCTTGGCGTACTCCGGTTTTGGGTACGGATAATAAGTCAAAAGGGAACCAGCATACTTACTCAGAGGTAATTAGGATATGGCAAGTATGAGGGTTTCTTCGATGGAGCCTTTCTACTCAGAGGTAATGAGGACGTGGTAGGAGTGGACTCAGAGGAGGATATTTGTGGTCAACAGAGGACATTTGTGGACTTATTATCCTTGGCGTACTCCAGTTTTGGGTACGGATAATAAGTCGAAAGGGAACCAGCATACTTACTCAGAGGTAATAAGGACATGGCAAGCATGAGGGTTTCTTCGATGGAGCCTTCCTACTCAGAGGTAATGAGGACGTGGTAGGAGTGGGCTCCATGAAGGGGTACATAGAACGACTCATAGGTAATGAGGACATGAAAGTTCTATATAAAGGGGTGATTTGTTTTTGGCGGAAGTGAGACGACTCAGAGGTAACATCGACGTGGTCGCTTCGGAAATTCATGGATCTGTTATCCTTTTTGTGCACTGAAAGTGCGGGTATTAGATCATAAGGAGGAAGCTCTTTTAGGAGAAAAGTTTAGAGGTATGATCATACATGACTTACTACCTAGGAGAGGCGATATAGATTTATCTGTAGTAACCAGAGTGTAAGTTCAGCGGTACCTGCGGGTACATAACTCGATAATCTAGGAGAGTTAGAGTTGGCATGTGAGTTCAGTGGTACGAAAGAGTACATGATTCGTCGTTCTGGAAGATTTGTAGTCGGGATGTGAGTTCAGCGGTACGAAAGAGTACATGACTCGTCGTTCTGAAAGATTTATAGTCGGGATGTGAGTTCAGCGGTACGAAAGAGTACATGACTCGTCGTTCTGGAAGATTTGTAGTCGGGATATGAGTTCAGCGATACCAGCGGGTACATAACTCAGCGATCTGGGATATTTGGGGGAAGAATGTGAGTTTAGCGGTACTGGAGTGTACATAACTCAATTATCTAGGATTTTGTGAATGTCACTTCAGTGGTACCGGAGGGTACATAACTCAATAATCTGGGACTTGGAGAATGTGAGTTCAGCGATACCGGAGGGTACATAACTCAACACTCTGGGATTTGAAGAATGTCGCTTAGACATAATATTTCTTCAGGAACTTGCCGTTGACGGGCAACATGAGCAAGTCTCCATTTTGTTTTGCGATGCGGTAAGCACCGTTGGAGAATACAGCCTCAATGATAAATGGACCTTCCCACTTTGGCTGGAATTTGCCGGCGGTTTTATGAGTCATAACCATCGGCCTCCGAACTGCCAGAACGAGATCGCCCACTTGGAATGTTCTGATTTTAACCTTCTTGTTGAAGGCTCCGGAGATGCGTGCTTGGTATAGCTTCGATTCGTTGCTGAGCCAATAGGTGTTTTTCATCTAAGGCCTCCAACTCTTGTAGCCGGCAACGGTATTTATCGTCCGTCGTCAATTAGTAAGTGAGAGCGACGCGGAGCGAGGGTATTTGAGTCTCCAATAGGAGAATTACCTCACTCCCGTACACCAGGGAGAATGGTGTGTTCCCAGTGGCCGTTCGGACTGTAGTACGGTACGCCCATAAGCACTCACCAAGCTTCTCGTTCCAGTCGTGTTTGTTGGATGATACGAACTTTTTGAGCAACTTGATGATGGTTTTGTTGAATGCTTCAGCCACCATTAGCTGCTGGATTGTATGGTGTTGAAGCAATATTCTGGTTGCGGTGCTTGGCGCAGAACCGATAGAAGGCGTGACTTGCGAACTGCGGACCATTATTATGGATGATCCTTCGGGGCAGTCCAAAGCGATAGATGATGTGATGCTTAAGGAAGCTGATCACGTTTGAAGTCTTTACTTCTGCAAGCGAAACAGCTTCCGCCCATTTGGAGAAGTAATCCGTGATTGCAAGTATGAAGCGATGTCCTCGGGAAGAAGGTGGAGTGATCGGACCGATGATATCCATTTTCCATGCTTCGAATGGCCAGGACGCCACTGTCAGATGCAGAAATTTGGATGGCTGGTGGATGAAGTCCGCGTAGACTTGGCAGGCTTTGTACTTTCTTGTATAGTCTATCACATCTGCTACCATCGTAGGCCAGTAGTAGCCCATTTGATGAAGACGATCTTGTAATTTTGGGCCAGGCTGATGGGCCCTACAGACACCGTCATGAGCTTCGCGTACGGCTTCTTTGGCTTCTGCGTTTGACAGACATCGAAGCAATAATCCATCGTATGATCGGCGATACAGCATTTTCGTCTTTGTATCGTAGAAGAATCTGAGAGAACGCCTTCTGATAGAGGTAGCTTCCTTTGGGTTCTCGGACAAGATGTCATAGATTACGAAGTCTATGAATGGTTGTCTCCAGTCTGGTACTTCGTCGATCGCCTGAGCGGAATAACTCGCCACGAATTGAACGTTGTTCTTGGGACAGACCAGTTCATGGCCTATCACGTCCACCAAATGATGAATTTGGTTCGGCACTGCTAGGGAAGCGGCAAGGCCTGCTAGGGCATCGGCTTCGATATTTTAGAGTCTGGGGACATGTTCAATGAATAACCCTTCGAATGACGAGATTATGTTGATCGCTATTTGGTGATAGGGGATCATGTCTTCATAGCAGACTTCTTATGAACCCCGAATCTGATTGACGATTAACTGTGAATCACCGTATGCCTCAAGTTATTCTACCCCCACATATCTTGCAAGTTGGAGGCCAATGACTAAAGCGTTGTACTCAGCCATATTGTTAGAGTAAGGTTCCATGAGGGAGTAAGCGCGATTGATCACCAATCCGGAAGGAAAAATCAGTACCACCCCGACTCCGACGATGATGTTGTCCTTGGGTCCGGTCCTTGAAGCACCGCCGAAGAACATTCGCCATATATCATCGTGAAAGATCGTATGCAAGTCGGCGACCTCATCTGGGATTTCTTCGTATATTCTGGCCGACTCCGAGCCTGGGTGGGCTGCTAAAAAGTCTGCCAGAGCTTGACCTTGAACAGCCTTTTGCGGGACGAAAATTATATGGTAGGGGGATAGTAATATTGCCCATGTTGCGAGGCGAGAGCTGAGTGCCCCTGGTTTAGTCATGAGGACCCTGAGTGGGTTAACTCGTGATATCACATGTATGGTTTGCCCCGTGACATAGTATCGCGTCTTTTGAATGGCAAACACCAGAGCGAGCCATTCCTTCTCCACGGCAGTATATCGGTGCTCTGGCCCGATCATCATTCGGCTGAGGTAATAAATAGCTTGCTCATGGCATACATCGTTGTTTTGTACTAGCAGAGCGTCGAGGGAATGCACCATTGCTCGTACATAGAGCAGGAATGGTTTTCTAGCAACCGGGACTACCAGGACTGGAGGGTTCGACAAATATTCTTTGATGCTGTTGAAGGCACGCTAGCATTCTTCATCCCATATGAATGAGACGCCCTTCTTCATGAGATGGGTGAATGGCTGACATCGCCCGGAGAGATTAGAAATGAACCTCCTGATGTAAGCTAACCTCCCTTGAAGGCCTCGAAGTTCTCAGAGATTTCTCAGGGGACTCATCTCCATGATTGCCTTCGTCTTCTCAGGGTCTACGTAGATACCCTGGGAGGTGATGATGAAACCCAAGAACTTCCCGCTGGATATGCCCAAGAAGGATTTTGTGGGGTTCATTTTTAAATTGTGCGCTTGCATCAGGTCGAACGCTGTCCTTAGATCATGCAGATGATCTTCCTTAGAGCGGCTTTTGACGGTGATGTCGTCAACATAGCATTCCACTATTTTGCATAAGTGGTCTCTAAAGATGATGCTCATAGCCCTCTGATAGGTGGTGCCAGCGTTCTTTAAACCGAAAGGCATGACTGTGTAGCAGAACGTGCCTATTGGTGTTCGGAATGATGTATGCTTTTTGTCGTCGGGAGACATCTTAGTTTGGTTGTACCCCGAGAAGCCATCCATGAACGACATATGTTCAAAGCTACAGGTGTTGTCAATCATGATGTTTGTGATAGGGAGGGGGAACTCATCTTTGGGACACGCCTCGTTCAGATTGCGGAAGTCGATGCAGATTCGAATCTTCTCATTCTTCTTGAGGAACGGTACTATGTTGGCAACCCAGTCCAGATGTTGTTCCTCACGAATGAAGCCGCTGGCTATCAGTTTGTTGACTTCGGCTTCGATCGCATCTATGATGCCTGGACGGAAGCGTCGTTGCTGTTGTTTGACTGGCTTTGCATCTGGCCGAATGTTGAGCTTGTGAAGAGCAACATCGGGGTTTAGCCCTGGCATGTCTTCATAGTTCTAGGCAAACACATCAATATAATCTTTGACGAGTTCCAGTAGCGATTCTCGCTCTTCGTCTGTCAGGCTTTTACTAACGAAGATTGGTTTTGGAGAAGAATCGCTGCCGAGATCCACTTGCATGACCTCATCTTCAATAGGAGGCACTCTTTGTTCAAACCGCTTCTCCCATTGCGCATCTAGTTGTTGTGCCCACGGCTCTAACTCAAGAAGTTCAGGAATATTTTTATCCTCTTCGTAGGCGTCAGCGAATGCCATATTGACGGACCAGACTTGCCTGAGCATGTCCCCAAACTGATATCCGAATCAGAGGTTGGTGATCCAGTCGGGAGTGAATGTCAGTCGCATTCCTCATCTGAGCTTTCAGGGGTTGTTGCAGGCGTAACATATCCCAGTCTGCATCGGGTCTTGTTGTAGTAGTCCTGTGGTTTGCCAGCCGGGACCGACGACTTTAAAGGTAATCGTCGACCAGTGCCATAGTTCAAACCTGGCATAGTCTCCAGATCATACCCCTGTTTTTGTATGAGGTATTTGGATTGGGGGCTATATAGATAGAGAGGCAGTCTCCCGGCGTCCGATTCGAGATCGACTTCTTTTATGGTGAAGGGCTGTGGATCATTCTTCCGACCGAAGATGATTGGATGGTCCCCTCCCTCGATTATGCGGTAAGCGTCTTCCACGAGAGTAAGTTGATTTACGGTGTAAACATTTGTCACCTGTGTATGTAGGTGAGTGCCTATACCGTGTTCCATAGCATACATTGTACAAAGCTTATTAAGCTCGATGTAGTTCAAAGATAGCCCTTTATTGATGAAGTAAGGTATCTTTTCTAGCGGGATTACATTATCTGCGGATGGAACATCATTGTGAGCAGCCATATACTTGGCCAGTTCTGGTTCTTCTTCAGTCACCCTCTGTATAAATGAAGACTGAGAAGATGACTTGGACAACTTGATCATCAGGGGTTCCGCTGGTGGAGCAGAACATGGAGTCGTTGGCGAACTAGCAACCCTTAGTTTGGTACTCGATGCTGGACAGGGAGTGGTTGGCACGCTAGAAGCCCCAGACTTTGCACCGGGCTGACGATTCTTTTTGGGAAGACGTATCGTCATTGGCTTATCAGAGGGATTGAGCTTCTCCGTTTGTGGCTGGCCGACTCTAGACAGTCTGATTGTCAGTGGCTCCGTCGTAAGTCTTGGCGCTTGGCCGGACCTTGGCAGTCGGATTATCATTTGCCCTTCTTGTGCCGAGAAACTGATTGCATCCTTACGCAGAGCGGCCGTAAGGAGTACGGTCTTGCTAGGTTTGCAAGCGTAGAGGTGGATCGTCATAGGTTCTTCTGATCCTGTGGTCGTCTCAGTTCGAGATTGCATATCTCCTTCACCAAGGTGCCTCTTCGACTTTTCATATAAGCAGGAGTATGAGTAGTAGGATTCGACCCCTTTGAAGGGATGGATGTCGACAAATTTTGTCCTCACGAAGCCGTGTTTGTCGACATACTTGAAGCACTGGTACAGCGGGGAAGGCACGATCATGTAATCGTGTATACAAGGGCGCCCCAGGAGGATATTGTAGGACGTGGCCGCATCTATGACGTAACAGGTCACTTCTGACTGAAGATCGCCAATTTGGCACTTCAAGCGAATCTTCCCAATCGGGTAGCTCATGCCCGAATTGAAACCGCTGATGGCAGTACTTATTGGCGTCAGGCGATGCAAAGAAATGCGGAGATGATGTAACAGACCCTTCGGAATGATGCTTATGGAAGAACCAGGATCAATGTACATCCGATCCACCTTCACGTCGCCGATGTATCCAGTGTAATATAACGGACGATCGTGCAGGTTGGTTTCGATGAGCATATCCTGTGGAGTGAAGACAATGTTGGGCATCGCTCCCGTGCAAGCGCTGTCTTGGAGATTTGCCGACGAGCTTTCTTCCGTGAGGTTGACCTGAGCTAGATATGCGTCGGCATTCTGGAGTGCATCGCTCAAAGCTGTACGAACATCCTTGGAGAGTCTCAGGAGCTCGTATAATGACAATTTGGCCGGTGTGTTGGCCAATTGTGCCAACATGTCAAAGTTGTAGGGCCTCTCTAGCCCATAAGATGCCTTTTTTCGGAGAGATTTGTTAAAGCGAGTCTCCTTCGGCCTAGGCTTGTCGGTCGTCGGAGGTTCGGAAGGTCCCGGAGCGTCAGCAGAAGCCGGCTGATGTTCTTCGGTCGAGTTATCTGGCGTAGGTTGGGATTGAGCACCAGACCGAGTGACGACAGCTGTGGCTTCTTCGACATCTGCCAAAATTGTGCGACAGGATCTGACCTTTCTACTCTCCTTCTTGCCAATGGAGAGTGGTACGGACTGAGTCACTTCAGGTACCAAGTCTGGATGGACCGACATGACCTCCCCCCGTGATGTGGTGAGGGGTACCAGACCAGTAGCCTGATCTCGAGGAGGTGGAAGATTAGCAACCTCTATTGTCGTCCGAATGATGGGTACCATGCCGTCTTGAGTCTCTGTCAGAGGAAAGCTGTCAAACTGTACGGACACCATGTTGGCTGCCACGGTTACCTCCTCGAAATCAATGGCCAGGGCCTTCGAATCGATGAGATGTTGGATGTATCGCTTCAGTTGGTAGCAATCGTGTGTAGCATGGTGGACGTAGCAGTGGTAATAGCAGTACTTTAGGTTCTCCATTTCTGCCGGCCGAGGTTCCCGTCTTGATGGAGGGAGCTGAATTCTATCTCCTTGTATGAGCATGTCCAAGATGGGCTTGACATGGCCGTCTTCGAAGGAGTAGGTCATTTGCGGCCATTGCTTGTCTGCCGATTTTGACTCAGGTTTCTGGGCTGTGTCGGCCACCATAGCCTGCTTGCCCTTGTTGTCCTGATTGTTGGAGGAGTTACCACCATTGTTGTTGTTGGTATTAGGGCGTTTGTCCTTGTCCACTCCCTCCGAGATGTGCAACCCCAGTTGGCGAGCCTTCTTCAACCTGTCTTCGGCGCTAGTGGCACTGATGATGAACGTCTTCCAGTCCTTGAATTGACTTTCATCCATCCAGAGGCTGATTGTTGGGAGCAGTCTCTTTTGGCAAATTTTAATCAAAGAGGAATCCGGATTACCCGACGGCAACTTCATTGCGGTTTGGCAAAATCGCTCAATATAGTTCCTTGTCAGCTCTTTCTCCCCTTGAACGACGTCCACGAGGGTGGACATTGTGACGTCCTGTCCTACTTCGTAGAATCTCTCCAAGAACATGCACTTGAAACTAGCAAAGGAGTGGATGCAGTTGTCTGGCAGGTTGCGGTACCAGTCGAAGGCGACCCCTTCCAATGCCCTGATGAATAATCGTGTAAGGATGGCATCGTCATGGGGCAGATGGTCGGTGGTGACCTCGAAGTAAGTGATGTACCGACTTGCGGAGGTCTTGCCATCATAGGGATTAATGTTGAACGGCATATATCTTGGTGGGAAAGGGACATCCCTCCATGCAGCAGGATATAGTTGTCATATTCTAAGGTCTTCAGAGGCTTCTCGAGCGTGAAACATGGCTCGGAGCTCCTGGACCTCTCTTCTTGCTTCCCTGGCCTCATCTGCAGCGGTGGGAGCTGACATTTCAGGAGGATTATTGCCCGGGTTTGGTGCCGTTGAGTTCGAGTCCGCATTGACCGCGGGACCCAAGTTTGTTTGGCCAGGTGACCCTCCTTGCAGAGTAGGAAGAGCTGCTTTGATCTCGTCCACCGATTTGACCAAAGTGCGTAGTATGGCCTCCAGAGTGTCAATGCATTGGCGATCACTGGGACCATCTTGTTCATCGTTTGTCATGAATGTCGTTCTCACATGAGTAGAGATGGAAGGGACGGTGGATGTCGTACCCTCTGAATCATATCCTTGTACAGAGAAGTCATCGGGGTATGTGGGAATGTTCTCCTCTGGTTCGGATTCAGAAGGGATAGTACCCCCAACTTCAGAGCTTGCTTCATCTTGAGAGTCATGGACGTCCTCGGAGATGTCGGCACCTGCGGTATCTGATGGAAGAGTTGTTTCCCCGGGCTCGTCTTCTTGGAACATCGGATTATCGTGGATGTTCGGAGGAGTGCTACCCCCAGTTCCAGCGAACCCCAGTGATGTGGATGATAAATCTTCCACTGTAGCAGATTTCGTCTTTGAACGGGTACCTTGGAAAACTTCGGTGGTGGACAACCGTTTAGACGACAGTTTCTTAGTCATAGTGGTTGAAATCTTCGGGCTGGAAACGTTTATCTTCTTTCCTCGCCCATCGGCAGGGATTTTCTGAGTATAGTTGCAGGAGACAACGGGAGGCGCCTCATCCCCTGAGCTCGGCTGTTGTAATCTTTGGAAGACGGACTGCCGGTCTTCTCGTACCGTCGCGTTGTTGCAACAGCAGTTGCCGATGACTTGGGTGCAGTGACGTCCGTGGGAGGACTCTTTGTACATCGAGGCATCTTCTTTTTCCTTGCGCTTGTGGAGGATAACCTCACGCAAGTCATATGGGTCTGGAACAACCATGTTTGCTCCCTGGGTTTTGGGAGACTTTTGGGAACCACTCTGTCCGTTTGTCGTCGGGGGCTGGACTCAAGTGGTTCTGTACAACTTCCCATCAGAGGCCCGTATAACAGTATATGGAGCGCTCCGATGGTCAGAGGTCGGGACAGCGGACAGAGCTCGCCAAGCTCGTGCTGCCCTAGGCTTCTTCACTCTAGTGCGTGAGGGTACATAGTAGAAAGAGTCTAAGTTGTGCTGCAGAGAGTTAGACATATTTTCTCGGGAGCGTGAGAGATCAGGACCATAGGAGAGGCGATTGAAGACTGAGCCTGAGCCGCGTGGAGCAGACAGCATGCGGCTGGAATTAACAGTCTTCATGCGGCTGGCAATCGTAGCCGCATGGGCTTTCTTCATGCGGCTGGAAGTCTCGGCCGCATAAGTCTTCTCCAAGCGGCTGAAAATCTTGGCCGTATGGGTATTCTGCATCCGGTTGGCAGTTTCGACCGTATGGACATCATGCATGCGGCTGGCAATCTTGGCCGCATGAATGTTCAGCATGCGGCTAGTGCCTTTGTTCGGCTTCTTCCTGGAGCACATAGAATCACTCTTTATCCCTGCAAGTCCAGCATCGTAGTGCTTTCCTCTGCCGGACTTGGGGAAAGCAGAGTCCTCTATGGCCTAAAGTGGGGCCGCATGAGAGTTGTCTTTGCCGTTTTGGGTAGCAGAGAGTACTCCGTCCAGGGCTTGGGGAGGAGCAAATGATTTTGGCCTCCACTCCCTGCGAGCTTTCTTTGTGCGGGTTCGCTTCTGGACCGGGCCAGCGCTCCCGTCGGAGAGCATTTCTTCAAACGCCTGTTAGTCGAAGCGGACGACCAACTTCTGTTGTGTGGAGCCAAGTTTGGCTGCATCCAATTGCGTCACCAACTTCTCAGCCGTGGAGAAGTTTGTCCCCAGCAGAGTCGCCATCGTATTTGCCATTGATTGTAAAAGTACAGAATAATTTATATAGGAGGACTGAACTTAGACTCACAATACAAACTCGCTCGTACAAAGAAAGCCTAGGGACGAAAATCTAGGTACAGCAATCTAAGTACAATTGTTTATTTTTTATTCTGGGGGATGATGATAGAGGCTCGGGAAAGCGACGGCAGCTCTGTCTTACTCCTTGGACGATCGGACGTAGCCTTGGCTCTAACAAAGAAATGCTCACCTTTTTCTCTCTGTATGTGCTCCTCTGCGTATCTCTCTCTCTCTCTCTGTATGCGTCTGTCTCTCCCTTTGCAAGGGAATAACACCTTGCTATTTATAGGAGTGGGGGGTGATCATTAGGGTTTGCCATGATTACCCATTTTGAAGAGTCGGCGACTTAAGAGTTATCAATCTGGACCGTTCATCTTAAATATAGTAAATTTGAGCAATTAATTTGATTGCATCAAATCTCTGTGGGCAATAAATGTTGATTGCCATAAATATTCGTGATTTGTGATAGCCTGCCACGTGTCCAATATGCTTGATTTGATTTGATCTGGGCAATTATGACGATCGCAACAAATCTGATTTTGTTAGGATTTGTTAGCACCCATAATTCCAAGGAAGACAAGACTGCCACGTGTCTCAATTGTCGCAAAGAGCGCCACGTGTCTTAACTGGACCGTCCTGACAGAGCAGCATATAGGCGGTCCTCACAGCCGCATGAAGTATGCAGCCGCATGAAGATGGGCAGCCGCATGAGGATGGGCAGCCGCATGGGGATAGGCAGCCGCATGCTGATGGGCAGCCGCATGGGGATAGGCAGTCGCATGAAGTGGGCGGCCGCATAAATACAGCAGCCGCATGGAGTAGCCTCGGGACTTGTTGGATTTTGCCAGCTGTAAGGAGATTTTCTCCTTTCCTAGGAACACGCCATCATGTCAGTCATTATTGCGTCTTTGTGCCAGAGCTGTCATAGTTGTCATTTGTCAAAGCAGCCGTCAGGGCATTAAATGCAGCCGAATGTCGAGAAGAACTGTTGAAGGCCACGTGGCTTCTTCCTGGGCCGTATGGAACTATCCGAGCTGCATGGACCCTTGAGCCGCATGGACTCCTGAGCCGTATGGACTTCTGAGCCGCATTGGGATCCTGAGCCGCATGAGGATCTTTCTGTCGGAGCCGCATAGGCCTTTTTTTATTCTTTTCCATGCTTCTACAGAGATCTTCAGAGTTATCCTCCTCCTCCTCCGTGTCGTCAGAGTCAGAATCGGAAGCTTTCCTCTTCCCCTTCCACGTCCTCTTGTAGGATTCTCTCTGTCGCTCCTCCAATTTACTACCAACAATAAAATTGGTATGTGGATCAAATTCATTGGGGGGCACATTCACGGACACATAACGAAGGGCCACCCTCTGGCCTGGGTGTGGGTCGCCGAATAATAGTGCCAGGCCCGAATACCATCCATGATGCTCCCCTCGAAACCCAGGCAGGGATTTGGGTTATTCAAATATAATTGACTACCCAAATTACCGAGAGTATCGGCTGGGTAAGTATGGCTCCAAGTATACAATGTTATGGTTGCGGTACACCAGATGTGAGGGGCTGATACTCTGCAACCAGCGAAACAGCTTTTCGGATAGGGCCTGAGGTGCAGGTGCGCTATCGAGGTGAACGTGTCCCATTTCTTCATCAGTAAAAGACGGGACCGACATAAAAAAGGAGTAGATGTCCACCCGCATAAGAGCGGCTCGACAATTGGAAAAGGTGGTATAGTTCCAAGACATGTCGCGATAGTGATAGATGAAGGCATAGTCACTTGTCGCATTACCCTCCGGGCCAGGTTGAATCAGAGAGGGGCAAGGCATAAGCAGCCACCGTATTAAATAATGGTACGACAGCTCAATTCTGTTGAAGGCTTTCGTAAATTCACGAGCAATAACTTTTGACGTGAAAATTCGAAGACCCCGATGAATGTTGCATACCATAGCTGGAAGCAGATCCAACTTGCCTCCGAAGACCAACATCACCGCCGGAAGGATCAGGTTGCGGCTGCTCCTCTCAATCGAACCAGAGCCCCCCGAGACGACACAAATCCTCAGCCATATCATCAGGTACCCGGCCAGGGTGGCCTTAGCAGACAGAGGTTGGATATCATGATAAAAATAGCTGAAAGTGTCGCTCAGACTCCCGAAACTGCCACCACCAGCCCAGGCCCTCTTGGTGCTTCGCACCTGAGTACCCACTTTTTCCTAAGACTGGAGACTCCTAACGACAACCCAACCAGAGGTACTAAGGTCAAAAAGATAACCGATCCAAGCCTTGGTATGAGGAAGGTTCCCCTATGAGCTTTCGTCCTTCTTCTTAGATATTTGTTGATAGGTGCTATGGTAACATAGCACTTCCTGGTATGCGGCAAAGAATCCGGGGAACCGTCGCTCTTGTTCCTCAAACTCTTCGTTTGTCAGGGTACACTCCTCATAAGCTTCATCCCCCCAGGGCAATTTGGACACATCATGCATCTCGTGAAGAGCAAGCCCCATCTCTCCCCCGGGAGTAAAGAAGGTCCCAGTCCGACAGTTGTACATCTCGAGCAGTGCTATAAACAACTTCGGGTTCATAAAAAAGCCATAGCAGGAGCCCCTAACAGCGTAATAGAGGCCGATCTACCGTAGGGTGTCCTCATACTCTGCCAAGATCCAAGAGGTCAGATTGACCCATGGAGGAGAACGGTGCAGCCAGTTCAATAGCTACAATCTCCCTGCAGGGTATGACCCTTTGCGAGCAATCCGATTCAAAAAATATCGGCCTCGGAGAATCGGATGTTGGACCTCAGTTCGTTGATAAGACTGCCAGGAGCCAGCCCAATGACAAGTAGCTTATTGTCTCCTTTACTGCAATCACTAACCGCGTAACGGATATGGCCCACGAAGACTCCCGGTTGATCCAGAGTTAGGGAACCCAGCATCTTTCTCTCAAGAGGCACCATATTGAAACATGATAGGGGGAAGTGGCGCTCCACTAGGGGTATGTGAATTGCTTCCCCCTAAAAATAGAATTCCCAGCTCTCAGATATCTCTATAATGCTTGGATCCGAAAGAGCTAAGGTATCCCCGAACAGAAACATAGGCTTCAGATGAGTGTCACTCAACTTTCCAGAGTTTATCATGTTAAGTAAGTAGAAGAAGTATTGGCCTCTGATCTCCCTCAATCTATCTTCAGGTTGACCTCGGGTGATCTGAGTCGACACATCTTGGACTATATGATCAAATATAGCACCCAAGGCAGACTTAGCATATCCTACCAGAACCTCCTCTGAAGGAGCCGTGGGTAAGGTTACTACAAAGATCAAAGAAAGAAGACATTCAGAAGAAAACAAAAATGAATGGGGTTTTAAGTAATACACAGAGCCTATGCAGCTCAGTTATGAAAGGAGCATATGCGGCTCAAAACAAGTAACATATGCGTCCTAGGAAAGCAGAACTTATGCGGCCCAGATATGGGGAGGATCCTTGCGGCTCAGTCATGTGACACCTATGCGGCCCAGATAAAGACAAGGTACATGCCGCATGTGCTTGTAGAAGCATGAAAATTTTAGCAATGAAGCCTTATGCGTCCAAGCCAATGAGGACATATGCGCCCAAGTGAACTCATATGCGCCCAAGTCACCCTGTGAAGCTCTATGCGCCCAAGTCACCCTTTCAAGCTTTATGCGCCCAAGACAAGCGCCCCGAGAAGGAGGGTGCATAGCCCTATTTCAAGCTATGCGCCCAAGCCAGAACATCCCCTGACTCAATCAAAGCCATGATCAAAACGTGCACCGAAGTGTACGGCCACGTCAGTCTCCACGAGCAGTCGTGCACCGAAGCATGCGGCTATGTCAGCACCACGATCAATCCATGACCACGCAGCCTGGATGTGCCTATATCCTATGCGCCCAAAGCAGGACCATGCGCCCACATAAAAACCAGTGTGTTTCCTCATGTGGGCGCATAACATCATTCCAGCTCAAAAACTACTATAAAAATGGGTCTCATCCCTCTTCAAAACACAAAACGGAGAGCATTTTCAAGAGCCAAATTACTGCACTTCTTGCCAGTGAGCCGAGAGTTAGCAATTTTCTTAGGTTTTCTCCTACTTTAGCAATCGGAGTGTCAACGGAGTAAAGGAGCAACTGCCACTCGATCTCCATCATCCTATTCCCCAAAATTATTTTTTGTACTTGGAGATCCTCAGCGCAGGATCTCTCAGGCGTACTCGATTTGTGGTGCCTTATGCCAATAAAGAAAAGACAGTATTTTTTTGTGTGTGTCCACAAAAATGGCGACTCTGCTGGGGACTACCTTTCCTATGACGAGAAGGTAGTGACGTAATCCGATACCGACAAAGTGGGGAGCACTCAGAAGATGCTGATCGTAAAGTTTGATCAGCAGGCGTTCGAAGAGATGCTCTCGAGGGACGGCTCTACTCCCTCAAAATCAGTGAAGCCAAACAAGTCTCGCAAGACTTGGCTTCCGAAGGTTCGCCGTGCATATCCTGTCAGTGTCATAGTAGATATGCAACTGGAGGACTCTGTTACATGGGCGCATAGTTCTGCCATAGGAGCTCCTCAAATGAAGAAGGCTCATACTGTTCTGGGCTCTACTAGCCCAGCGACTTCTCTCTTGTGCAACCAATAACAGAGTGTTCGACGCTCGACACTTGGCAAAGGAAAGCACTACAATGCCAAGAATCGGAGTGTTCGACACTCTGGGCAAACCCAGTAATGCTCATAAATGAAGGAGGCAAAGCTCAGAAAAAATAGTACTGCTCTACCAAGCATGCGTCCAAGGGGGTGTGTGTGCGCATAACTCTAATCAAAAGGCTTTTGTCTTCGACAGATTGGGCATCCAGGGTCATGCGCCCAATGCTATACGCCTAGGCTCAACTGATCTATACTATGCACCCACATCAAGGAAGCTCAGACATGCTGCCAAGAAGCATGCGCCCAAAGCCAGTCTCCAAGGCCTATGCGCCCACAGCAAAAAGACAGGCCCCAACGCGTATAGCACGGGACTGTCTTCAAGGACATCACAAAACTTAGGTGTGGGGGTTGCCCCTGTACGTGAACTAAGTATGGATGCGCCAACTCTCCTTATAAACCCGTATGCAAAGCACGACGATGCATGCAACATGGGTTTTAAGGCAAAACTCCCTTCCGCTGACTTACGCGACTTGATAAATCATAAGCATAAAGCGAGGAAAGACATAACAATTCATGGTGCACATCCGTGTACTAGTATTTTCATCAACTGCTGCTGCTCCAAAGCAATAAGAGTGCCTCAGAAATAGTCCGTGTTTTGACGGCTGTATTTCTTTGACGATAAAAAGCTGCTGTGTGTTTTATCCAACATGGCTTCATGGGGTCCCCCTTATGGAATCCCTAATCAAAGACGGTGGACCATGAACCCAACTTTCTCTATCTGTTCTGCGAAAAGAAGGAGAATATGTCTACCAACAGATGGTGAGCAGGCTGTCACATCTGAAGGAGTCTATATGGGTACTCGGTCAAAGACGAGATTTCGTATAGATGACGAAGACTCCCAAGCTGGGGGTAGTATTCTCTCAGAGTCTGAAGCAGATGACCTTCATACTGGGGGTAGCCTTCCAGAGGACGAAGATCCCTCCGAGTCTTATGGCGACTATCTACCTCCTCTACCTGAAGATAAGGGACTTGTCAATTCAGAGACAAACAGTATCAACACCAGTTGTACTGTTTCCTCTGTTCATCCTCGTATGTTATCTACATACATGGCAGACGGAGAAAGACCTGAAGAAGCCAGTGATTAGACTAGCAAACGGTTAGAGGGTCTTGAAACAGCATTTGCCAAGATCACTGATATGCTTACCAGTATCATGGTGGTCCAAGCTGCTGGGGCTGTTCCTCCACCTCAACAAAACGCCGCGGCTCACGCTAGTCCAGCTCATAGCAACAACCCTCTTTCACTACAAAAGGAGTATAATTCTGTTGCGCCTCCCCCAAATCTTATAAATGCTGGGGGTGGTCCTTCACCAACGATGCCTGACAACCATTCAGCAGTCGTTTCCCAACACTTGCTCAATCAACAGGATGCAATTGATTCTCTGGTTGCCCGTCTTAATACCATCTCACACAAAGACGAGCTTCAGAAGATGGGGATATCTCAACCTTATCCTCCTGAATGGGAGAATGCTACTTGCCCTCCTAACTACAAGCCGCTGACGCCAAATTCATTTGACGGATTGACTTCTCCTCGTCAACACATGACATACTTCAACACGCAGACTCTATACTTACCCAGGGACGACCCGTTCTTGTCAAAGCTATTTATTAGTACCTTGCACGGGGTAGCTTTTGAATGGTTCTGTAGTCTGCCTGACTGTTGTATCAATTCTTTTAAAGACTTGGAGAGGTTGTTCCTCAACAGGTTTATGACAGTAGCATGCATGTTAGCATGTCCATCCTTATCGAGACCAAGCAAAGGAAGACTGAGTCTGTCATTGCCTTCATCGAACGCTTCAGGCAGCTAGCACTGAAGATGCCCTTCGGCATACCAGACTCAGAACTTATGGATACTTGTCGACATAACTTCTTTCCTATAGTAAAGTTCTGTCTGGGTATACATAAGTATGATACATGGCTCACTTTCATTGGGGCTGCTGATGCCGCTGAAAACGACGTTCCTAATTTGGAATTACTGGCTTAAAAACACCCAAATCTGAAGACAAGGGCAAGCATCCTCAAACTATCCCAATCCGTGGGGGTAAAGGGAAAGATGTCATGAAGTTCGACACTTCCAAAGGAGCTTTCAATTCTCAGGGTGCCTCCGACAAGCCTAAGGAGACATTCTCCTTTGACGAAGACGATGTCATTACCATTTTTCACACATTAACGAAGGGTAATAAATTGACATTGCCTCCACCACGATGTCCTGCAGAGGCGAACCAACTCAACGATCCCAAGTACTGTCTCTATCATCAGTATGTGCATCATTCTACCAAGGATTGCATCATCCTGAAGAAGAAGATACAGCAGCTTATCGACAGCCAAGTGATCAACCTCGAAGTTGAAGACAAGGTCGTATCTTCTAACATGATGTAAAACCCCTAAATTTCTACTAGTTTTATTATTAAATTTGGTACTGATTTAAAATTTTGTATTATACGTCACGTAGTCGTATTGTACGTCGTGCGCGGAAGTTCATTTATTCGAATTTGCTCGACGAGTGCGAATATGTACGAGCGTACATATTTTAGAAAAATATTTTATTCTATTTTTATAGTTTCAAATAATATAATAATTAGTTTTGCTATCATTTCTAAGCTTGTTATTCTTACGTCATTTCTAAAAGATATCCATAATAAATAATATTTTTGTATACTATAAAAGCATAATTATGTAAAGAATATTTTTGCATACATTTATTTCGTAATTATTTATTGGTCTATTTTAAATAAAAGTATAATTTTTGAGATTTATTTATATTAATATTTTATTGTTCAAAAGATATTTAAAAATATTTATTATTTTCGAAATTATTATTATTGGTATTTTGAAAAATATTTTTAGAAGTTATTGTGTCCATTTAAATCATGATTTAATTTTTGGAGTTATTTAAATAGATTAAATTAATATCCATATTTAGAATTTGATTTATTCCATTGATTTAAACTAAAATTTAATTTAATTTAAATTGGATTATATTTGGATTTGGATTTGATTAATTTTAAACTAAATTACGAATTATCGAATTGGGTTTTAAATCTTCCTAATTCTTATCTAATTGGGAATTCCCACATCCTATAAATAGGCAGGTACTCATCCATGTATTCTATTCTCCACAAATTTCTACCACAAGTGTATGTGCATCGTGTCGGTGACCATATTTCCTTCCATTAATTTTCTATTACAATTACATTACCCCTTCATCGTGTCCGACACACCGGATCACGATTCCCAAAACTTCATGTCGTGTCCACTAACCCAAACATGACCCAATTACAATAAACCCTAAAACCCTAACCCTAACGACGACCATAGCAGGCCATCTCCACCATGCTCACCCGAGCACACCCCTACCACCCACCGTTCGACCTCGCCATCCCCGTCCATCACCACCGTAGGCCCCGACCACCTCCACAACAGCCCGACCACAAATCCGCGTCTCCCCGGCATCTCCAGTACCGTCGTCACCGTCGCCGTCGGCAAAACCCCAACCCGATACCACCTCAACCGCCACCATCGGTACACCCCATTTCCTCCTGGATTTCCCCAAACCACCAGCCGCGTGTCCCGGACAACCACCGACCTTCCCCATGTCCGCCCACTGCCACCACCATTGCAACCACCACCATCGACTCTCGGCCAACCACCACACCGTAACACCGGAAAGGAGAGGGGAAAATTAACCCTAACCCTAAACTCACCTGGCCGCGCCCAGCCGTTGTTCCCGTCGCATGCTTTCCCGCGTCGACGAGTGCCTCCCGACCGAAACCCCAAAACCGCCATGTCCGCCCGTCCCTTCCACCGTCGCGCGCGGCCAACTCCCCGCCGGAGCCGACTGACCCCAGCCCGCTCATTTCCTCTTCGCCCGCACGCCGCCACCGCCCTGGCCTTCCGCACGCCGCCACCGCCCTGGCCTTCCGCCGCCAACGAGCCGACCAAAAACCCTCCGCCGCCTATTCCTCCGATCGACCGGCCTCCGCCCCTCACTCTCTGACCCGCGCCCGGACGCCTCCGTCCTTCCCCGACTCGATCCCGCCGGATCTGAGCCTCTACTCCATTCGCACCCCGCGGCGCCTCTCCGGCTGCCCTAGTCGCTGCGCCTTGCCGTGCCGCCCCATCTCGCGTCCTCGCCGGAACACTTCCTCCCCCGACTCCCTCTCCAAACCCCCTTTCTCACTCCGACCCTCTCTCTCTTTCAACTCCCGAGATCCATCTCCCTCTCTCCTCAGCTTTTCTCTCTCTCTCTCCTTTCCTCTTCTCATTCAGTCTTCAGAGAATAGAAGTTCTCTCTGTTCCCAACGTCGGGAACAGCTCACCCAAAAATTGTTTTTTTATAATTATTTCATTTTATTTTAAGTGTTTATTTATTATTATTATTATTGTTATATATATATATATATATATATATATATATATAAGTATTTGCAAAATAGATTAGTATTATTATTATTATTTTATATTATATTTTTATTTAAAATTTTGCTATCTAATAAGTTATTGCTGTGAGATAATATCTTTAGAATTTCTATTGTGTAAGTAGATACCTACAGTAGTAGTATAGGATTAAGAGTTTTGATATTTATTAAGTATAAGTATTTTTATATAACTAATTTTTTATAAAAAGGGACTAGGCTCTGAAGGCTATAAATATATTATTATGGTATTTATTAATACATATTTTTACCGAATTTTTAGTTAACCATATTGGATTTTAGTTTAAAAATATTTTCTAGCATTTATATAAAATATGTTTATTAAAGTAAGTTACAGTTTTGACCTAAAACGATTTTTACTACCTATAAGTATTTTGGGATAATAAAACATAGTTTTCAAGTATTATAAAAATATTTTTTTAATCGAATATATTATTTGACAAAATTTACAGTTTGCCTTAAAACGACTTTTGATTTTTGGATATTTATTTGAAAGCATATTTGACTAATAAACTATATTACAATATTATAAATAGTTTTCCAAAATCGTATATATATATTATTTATCTAAATTCCTTTGATTATCCTTTTTTCCGTGACTAAGCCCATTACTCCTTTCCTTCAACCAATTTTAGTCTACCTTATGTCAACCTTAACTAAATTGACCCTTCTGGACCCAATGGAACTGTCCGTGTTACCAGCCGAGGTCATCTTGCATGGTTGTTGCACCGAAGTCGCAGTTCGTACCACCTTGATCATTGTAGTACACCAGGCGTCCTACCAGGCAAGACACCTTGCCTTTACTGTTTAATTCCTTGCTCAATATCATGCATGTTTTTACTTATTCTAGAAAATATAAATTGTACTTGCAAATTATTATATTTTAGTTGCATATGGCTTAGAGTTAAGGGACCACTTTTGTTTGTGTCACATTCAATGGCCCGACACTTATGTATCACGAGTCACGAGTCTCATATAGATCTCGGATGTACGTATCGACTGGCTATCGATACGCACATACCGTGCGATAGGCAATAACTGTTAAATAGTTATGGATGTCTAGAAGACTTAGCGACTTAGCAGTTATTAGGAACATCATGATGTGGATTCAGCACGAGTAGTGCATGGGGAGGGTGAAGACAGTTATTAGGCGCAGGGACTTTCACACCTTTACTTTTCACTTGATGCCATTTGTGACTCAGTCGAAAGCTAGTGGCCGTGCATTTATTTACTTTTCTCTATATGCCACTAGTGCCTCGGTTGAAACACAAATGTGTCGTGCATTTACTTTCCTCTAGCTGCCATTAGTGACTCACCCAAGAGCTAGTGGCCGTGCATTTATTTTTCTCTAGATGCCCCTTAGCTCTCACTCGAGTGCTAATGGGCCGTGCATTTACTTTTCTCTAGACGCCACTAGTGCCTTGGTTGAAACGCTAACGCACCGTGTTTCTAGTCTCGAGAGCCCTTGTGTGGAACGTTGTCTTCAAATTGCATTTTCACATAGAATGGTTAAGGACCTTTATTTTAGTTGTCACATATACTTTTCTGTTGAGATTTATTTATTCAGTTATTGGCATGATATTATGTGTCTTGTTACGTCCCTCTGAGGACCTGGTTATCTCGCCAGGTGTGTGCTCTTATCTTTCGTAGGTGTTCTAGCTCTAGCCGTGTTCATCGCTATTTATTCGAGGATGATTGCGCTTGGATCGTCTTCGCTTCGCTCGCCAAAATCATTTATTCTCTCTTGTATTTCTCTTTACTTGTTGGTAGTGGATTTGTCTCCGTCCAACATATTGTATCAAGACAATTCATTATCATTTTATGATATCTTTTATTTATTTATTTTGTGGATGAGATTAGTTATGGTTCTACTGCATTTTACAGCTTATGTATTCATACGAGGTTTCCATATATTGGAGTGTACTTCGTATAAATACAGCTGGCATGTCTACGTTTCTAGTCTTACGTATTTTGGGACAGGGGCGTTACACATGATCTTCCTTCAGTTTGGTAACTTTCCTCCCACAGAAGTCCTAGACGGTGTAGTCCCGATCCCCAAGGCAATAATAGAAGTCGTCAACCTACCGCCAACTCGTAACTCAACCTTGGTGCCACTCACGACTGAACGTGGTGAGATCATGTGGGTCCATCCGGACCTTGTGCATGAAATGACACAGGGGGTGCTAGCTCCCAAAGCAAAAAAGGACAAGAGATACAAGTCATACAATATGGTGTCTTCTCACATCTACGAGGTTCTATCTGGCGAGATGCGATCAGGGAAGGCTTATCTTCGGACATATGATCCAGCACAAGAAGAAGCAGTACCTTCTCAAGCTCATGTTACCCCCATAAGCTCAGAAGCCGGACCGTCTAAGCCTTCAACTACCTACAAAGTCAAGCAGAAGGAGACGCGGTTTAACAAGTCTCTGAAGGCGCCAGCTCCTGAAGGCATGGATCGGCCCTACAATTTTGACATACTGGCACAGCTGGCCAATACACCTACCAGGTTGTCTCTGTTCAATCTATTGTGACTCTCCAAAGAAACGTGAAAAGCCTTAAGTGAGGCATTACTACATGATGACTCTTATCTCGCTGAAGTTAAAACCCCCGCGGAAGACCCTGTCTTCTGTCCCCACTGTCAGAGTACTATGGAAGTGGTGCCCAACATCACCTTTTCACAAGAGGACATGCTACTAAAAAATAATCGTCATGATAGACCCCTGTACTATATATTGTATATTGGGGCGATCAAGGTGGACCGCATGCACATCGATCCAGGTTCCTCCCTCAGCATCATTCCTAGAAGTTTGCTTCAAATTCTAGGAATCCCTCTGTACAAGCTATCTGCAACCAATACAACTATCATGGCTTTCAATGCTGGTCGAAGCCACCCGCTGGGCAAGATCTGTCTCAAGTGCCAGATCGGTGATCGTCGAACGAAGGTTTCTTGCTATGTGATCGATGCCAACGTATCCTACAACATCTTGTTCGGACGTCCGTGGATACACGAGAACATGATCGTTCCTTCCACACTATACCAGTGCTTCAAGTACATCAACAGCGACTGTGTCATAAAAACGGAGTTTGCCGATGTCGATCCTTTTAAGGGCATCGAAGCCTACTATAGAGATTCGGTACTCTACCAATCTCAGCCCCCCAAGGATGACGGCAATGAAGTAGACAACGAAGCTGAAGCAAGTCCATCCTCTAATGATGGTCCCCTGATTATTCGAGTCAAAGGACGTACTACTCCAAAAAGTACCCCAAAGCCTCTCACAATCTGGATGAAAAAGAAGAACCCTGACAAGGTCAAACCATTGACCATCACTCTCCGCGAGATACCTCGAGAGAAACCTGCTGAAGTCCATCCTCTCAATCCTGAAGAATTAACCTACGTGGTGAACTTGGCCAAGACTGTGGATCTTCTTCCAGATGATGATCCTATCAATGAGAATATCAATACTCATAATAATATACCTTCTGCGGATGATGTTATCCTTGAAGAAGAACTTACGTATTTCCTTAGTAAAGGTTTATCTTTGAATTACTCCGATGTCTATCAATCTGTAAACCACTACATAGATACGATATACGCTCTAGAGCACGGCATAGGACCACACCATTGTATGTCGGTCACGACGCCTCACCTACGAAAAAAAGTTTACCTAGAAGATATCCACTACTTCATCATTCTAGCCAGAAAGAAGGGCGAAGAACTAATCATCTTCGGTCGAATAATTGGCGAAAGAAAGTTCGTTCCGGACTCTACTTCTTCCAAGCACAACACGGAAGCAGATTATGACTCTCGGAAAATACAACTTTTCCTATATAGTTGGCAGACCAAGAATATCATCCAGAATATGGAATATGACATCAAAAGCGACCAGGGGCTAAATTATGGACGGGGACGACGGTTGCCAATACGACACTATGCTTCTTCCGGCAAACCCGAGAACTACCATCAATGAAACGGTGTTGGTTTGGGTTATGTCACTCCTCCAACAACTCCTGAAAGATCAGATGATGAATCAGATCATTGTTCTCATTCTTCTAATTCCTATCTCTGGGACTCAGACTCCAGCATTGGCAACATATTCAAAGCAACTCTGTCCATCAACATGGTTTCAGTTGACCAAATCATGGACGATGTCCAATCGATCGAGCTTGAACTATGGACTCAAAAAATAGATACTAGGTTGGAGCTGCGCTTCGAACAACGTGAACCACCTACCGAAGACGAAGTCATCTAAGTCAATTTAGGAGATGAATCATCTTTTAAACCAATCTTCATCAGTAAAAGCCTATCTGGCGATGAACGCCAATCTCTTATACAGCTTATAAGAGAATACATCGACGTCTTTGCATGGAGCTATGAAGACATGCCAGGCCTGGATCCTAAAGTTGCCATGTACCGCCTGAATATTTCGTTTAAAGCTAAGCTAGTGAAGCAGCAACAACGACGATTTCGGCCATATGTCATGGAGGACATCGAGAATACAGTCAATAAGCTCATTGCCAGTGGATTCATTCATGAAGAACAACACCCTAACTGGGTTAACAACATCGTTCCAGTCATGAAAAAGAACAGTAAATTTGAGTCTGTATCGATTACCGTAATTTGAACTCTGCATGCCCGAAAGAGGAGTTCCCTCTACCGATCACCGACATAATAATCGATAATACCTGTGGCTTTGAACGAATGTCCTTCATGGATGGATTCTCAGGTTACAACCAGATCAAGATGTTCCTCGACGATGAGAAGCATACATCTTTTCGAACACCGTTGGGGGTATACTGCTATACGGTGATGCCCTTCAGATTAAAAAATGTAGGGGTGACATACCAGCGAGCCATGAACACAATTTTTTGCAATCATTTACGCAAAATAGTTGAGTGCTACGTAGACGATATCGCGGTTAAAAGTTATCTCAAGGGCAACCACCTCCAAGACTTGAGAACGGTGTTCGAACTAATACGTGCACACCAACTCAAGATGAATCCAACTAAGTCCTTTCTGGGAGTCTCCAGCGGCAAGTTCCTTGGTTTCTGTAGAAGCATGGAAAATGTTAAAGAAAATGACCCATGCGGCCAAAGAACCCCATGCGGCTCAGAAAGCCCATGCGGCTCAAAGAGTCATGCGGCATAAGGGACTATGCGGCCCAAGACACCCCATGCGGCTCCGAAGACACGTGGCGGGACAGTCCTCTTCTCTGCCCCCTCGCATTAATTGTTTGACGGCTGACAACTCTGAAAAAGTGACAGCCCTCATACAAAAAAAGAAATTATGACTCTGTCATAATGACAGACTTCTAGGGAAGAGAGAGAGATCTCCGACACAAATCCCCCGAGAGCCATAAAAATGCCACGTGGCCTTGCCACGTGGGCGTTCGTATGCGGCTCGAACAAAGACTTCTCATGCGGTTCAGAATGAAGCCGTCCTATACGGCTCAGGCCGAGACAGCCTCGTGCGGCTCGAGCAAAGACTTCTCATGCGGTTCAGAATGAAGCCGTCCTATGCGGCTCAGGCCGAGACAGCCTCATGCGGCTCAAGCAAAGACTTCTCATGCAGTTCAAGAGGACCATTTCCATGCGGCTCAGGCGGATGTATCCCTATGCGGCTCGCAATGATCACCTCTATGTGGTTCAAAGGCTCGAGGGAGGGCCACTACCCAGGCAGCCCTGACACGTGGCCCTAACCATATGCGGCCCAAAATCATATGCGGCTCACTCGTCATGTGGTTCAGATCCCCCCAGTGGATCCTAGGACACGTGTCCTAAGTCGATCAATTTCTCAGATTTACTGTAATCAAAGATTGGGTCAAATCCCAATAATCTAGGATACGTGGCAGGAGAATAAATCTAATTTATTCGCAGACATCAGAAGATCATTATGAGGAAGATTTATTCCAATCAGCATTAATTGCTGATGGGATTTGGTGTAATCTACACTCAATGGCTCGGATTCATCACAATAAAAAACGAACGGCCTAGATTGACCAATCCACAGGCCGCCGCCATCTCCAAGAGGTAATCATTGGCAACTCTAATGATCACATCCCACTATTATAAATAGCAAGGTGCTATTCCCTTGTGAAGATATATACTGTCAGAGAGAGATACGCACATGCAGAGAGGCTCCCCCGATAGTCAGAGAGAAGAATCCACAGAGATTAATCCAGAGAGAGAGAGAAGCCAGAAGGGCAATACGAGGAGAGCAAGAGGAGCATTTCTTTATCAACGCCAACCATCTCGTCACAGGAGCCAAGGCTGCATACCGATCGTCCAAGGAGTAAGGCAGGGCTGCCGTCGCCTTTCCGAGCCTCTATCGTCACCCCCCAGAATCAAAAATAAACAATTGTACTTAGATTATTGTACCTAGGTTTTCGTCCCTAGGCTTTCTTTGTACAAGCGAGTTTGTATTGTGAGTCTAAGTTCAGTCCTCCCATAAAATTGTTGTGTACTTTTACAATCAATGGCAAACACGATGGCGACTCTGCTGGGGACAAACTTCTCCACGGCTGAGGAGTTGGTGACGCAATCGGATGCAGCCAAACTTGGCTCCACGCAACAAAAGATGGTCGTCCGCTTCGACCAACAGGCGTTTGAAGAGATGCTCTCCGAAGGAAGCGCTGGCCCGGTCCAGAAGCGCACCCGCGGGACGAAGGCTCGCAAAGAGTGGAGGCCAAAATCATTTGCTTCTCCCCAAGCCCTCGATGGGATACCCTATGTTGCTCAAGACGGCGAGAAAGACTCTCCTGCGGCCCCACTTTAGACCGTAGACAACTCTACTGTCCCCAAGTCCGGCAGAAGAAAACACTATGATGCTGGACTTGCAGGGGCAAAGAGGAACTCTATGCGATCCGAGCCGTATAAGGATATTAGCCGCAGGAAGAAAGCTCATGCGGCTACATCCGCCAGCCGCATGAAGAAAACTCATGCGGCCACATCTGTCAGCCACATAGCTTATGCAGCTACAGTTGCCAACCACATGGATAAAACTCATGCGGCTATGGAAGTCAATCGCTTGCAGAAAACCCATGCGGACACAATTGCCAACCGCATGCGGCCAGCCTGCACGGTCGTGACTCCTAGCCGCACAAAAATAACTCATCCGACAGCAGAAGACAACCGCATGCAGACAGCCTGCACGGTACCCAATTCTAGCCGCATAGCGTCCGTTCCACGCTTCTCTCGATCAGTCTTCGACCGTCTCTCATGCGGTCCTGACCCTGATGGTTCTCTGGATGATAAGCCAGACTCTGTGGTATTCAACATGGACTCCTCCTATTACGCACCCGTAAGTGCTAAAAGGAGGAAGTCTAGGGCAGCGCGGGCTCACCAAGCCCAGTCAGCTGCCCCAACCTCTGACCATCGGGGCGTCCCGCTGATTATCACGTGGGCCTTTGATGGAAAGTTGTACAGAACTACTCGAATCCAGCCCCCGACGGCGAACGGACAGAGTGGTTCCTCTTACCTGCGTGAGGCTATCCTCCACAAATGCAAGGAAAAAGAAGGGGCCTCGGTGTGCAAAGAGTCCTCACATGGACGTCACTGCACCCAGATCATCGTCAACTGCTGTTGCAACAATACGGCAGTGACAGAAGACCGGCCGTCCGTCTTCCAAAGACTACAGCATCCGAGCTCAGAGGACGAGGCACCTCCTGTTGTCTCCTGCAATTCTACTCAGAAAGTCCCCGTCGAGGGGAGAGGGAAGAAGACAAGCATCTCCAGCCCCAAGATATCAACCACTACAGCTAAGAAATCGTCGTCTAAACGACTGTCCTCCACCGAAATATTCCAACACACCCGTTCAAAGACAAAATTTGCTGCAATGGGAAATTCATCATCCACATCGCTCGGGGTCATGGGAACTGGGGGTAGCACTCCTCCGAACATCCACAACAATCCGATGTTTCAAGGAGACGAACCCGAGGAAACAACTCTCCCATCAGGTACAACAGACGCCGATGTCCCCGAGGACACCCATGAAGACGAAGCAAGCTCTGAGGCTGGGGATACCGTTCCCTCCGAGTCCGAGCCCGAAGAGAACATTCCCACCTACCCCGATGACTTCTTGGTGCATGGGTATGACTTGGAGGGCACATCCTCCACCGTTCCTTCCATCACTCCTCATGTAAGGACGGTATTCATGATGGACAGCAATCAAGGTGGTTCCAGCGATCGCCAACGCATCGACACTTTGGAGGCTATACTGCAGGCCTTGGTCAAGTCTGTAGATGAAATCAAAGCCGCTCTTCCAACTCTGCAAGGAGGAACGCCTGGCCAAACAAGCATGGGTCCCGTGGTCAATGCGGACTCGAACTCAGCGGCACCAAACCCGGGCAATAATCCTCCCGAAATAACAGCCCCTATCGCGACAGATGAGGCCCGAGAAGTAAGAAGAGAGGTCCAGGAGCTCCGAACGCTCAAGACCTCAGAATACGGCAACCATACCCTGCCGAATGGAGGGATGTTCCATTCCTACCAAGATATAAGCCGTTCAATATCAACCCGTACGATGGCAAGACCTCAGCAAGTCGGTACATCACTTACTTCGAGGTCACCATCGACCATCTGCCCCATGATGATGCTATCCTCACGCGATTATTCATTGGGGCATTGGAATGAGTCGCTTTCGACTGGTATCGTAATCTGCCGGATAACTGCATCCACTCCTTCACCGGCTTCAAGCGCCTGTTCTTTGAGAGATTCTACGAAGTAGGGCAGGACGTCACCATGTCCACCCTCATGGACGTCGTCCAAGGGGAGAAGGAGTTGACAAGGAACTACATTGAGCGGTTCCGCCAAACCGCCATGAAGCTGCCCTCCGGAAATACGGATTCTTCCTTAATTAAAATTTGCCAAAAGAGATTGCTCCCAACAATTAGTCTCTGGATGGACGAGAGTCAATTCAAGGACTGGAAGGCATTTATCATCAATGCCACAAGTGCTGAAGAACAATTGAGAAAGGCTCGCCAACTGGGATTGCACATCTCAGAAGGAGAAAATAAGGGCAAGCGTCCCAATAACGATAATGGGGGTAGCCCCTCCAACAATCGGGATAGCAAAGAAAAGCAGGCTATGGTGGCCGATACAGCACAAAAACCTGAGCCGAAGCCAGCAGACAAACAATGGCCGCAAATCACTTATTCTTTCGAAGACGGCCACGTCAAGCCTATCTTGGACATGCTCATACAAGGAGACAGAAATCAGCTTCCTCCACCTAGACGGGAGCCTCGGCCGGCAGATCTGGAGAATCCGAAGTTCTGCCACTACCACCGCTACGTCCACCATCCTACACACGACTACTACCAACTGAAACGATACATCCAAAACCTCATCGATTCGAATGCTCTGACCATCGATTTCGAGGAGGTAACCGTAGCAGCCAACATGGTGTCCGCACAATTCGGCAGCTTCCCTCCAACGGAGACTCAAGAAGGTGTCATACCCATCCCTCTGGCAATAATGGAAATTGCTAATCTTCCGCCTACTCGTGATCAAGCTGTCGGTCTAGTACCCCTCACCACATCACGAGGAGAAATCATGTGGGTCCATCCGGACCTGGTCCACGAGGTGACTCAGTCCACGCCGCCTCCCATTCACAAGAAGAGAAGTGGAAAAGTCAGATCCTGTCGTACCATCTCGGCAGATGTGGAAGAAGTCACAGCCATCGTTACTCGATCTGGAGCACAATCCCAACCTGTGGCTGAGAACTCGACCGATGATCATCCTCCAGCTACTACTGACACTCCAGGGCCCCCTCAGCCTCCGACGACCGACAAGCCTAGGCCGAAGGAGACTCGCTTCGGCAAATCCCTCCGGAAAGAGACACCTCAAGGGCTGGAGAGGCCCTACAACTTCGATATACTAGCACAATTGGCCAATACACCGACCAAATTGTCCTTATATGAACTCCTGAGGCTCTCGAAGGATGTCCGCGCAGCCTTGAGCGACGCACTCCAAAATGCCGACACATACTTGGCTCAGGCCAACCTTACGGGAGATAATCAACCTGCAGATCTCCAAGACAGTGCGTGTACGGGAGCGATGCCCAATATCGTCTTCACCCCGCAGGACATGCTCATCAAAACCAACCTACACGATCGGCCGCTATACTACACAGGATACATCGGCGACATGAAGGTGGATCGGATGCACATAGATCCTGGCTCTTCCTTAAGCATCATTCCGAAGGGTCTGCTACATCATCTCCGCATCCCAATGCATCGCCTGACACCTACAAACACCGCCATCAGCGGTTTCAATTCGGGCAGTAGCTACCCAATCGGGAAGATTCGTCTGAAGTGTCAGATTGGCGATCTCTAATCCGAAGTCACCTGCTACGTCATAGATGCAGACACTTCTAACAACATCCTCTTGGGGCGCCCATGGATACACGACTATATGATCGTGCCTTCCACGCTACACTAGTGCTTCAAATATGTCGACAAATACGACTTCGTGAGGACGGAATTTGCTGATATCGATCCCTTCAAAGGGGTCGAATCTTACTACTCAGACTCCTGCCTGTACAAAAAATCAAAGAAGCATCTTGCTGAAGGAGATGTATAAGCCAGTACCGAGACAGCCACAGGATCAGAGGAACCTCTGACGATCCACCTCCAAGCTCACAAACCGGGCAAGTCTGCACCCCTTACTGCCACTCTGCGGAAGGACGCGATCAGTCTCTCGGCGCAGGAGGAGCAGATGATAATCCGGCTGCCAAGGTCCGACCAAGTGCCGAAACCCACAACGACGCCACTGACAATCAGACTGCCGAGAGTCGGTCAACCCCAAACGGAGAAGCTCAATCCCTCCGATAGGCCACTGACGATACGCCTTCCCAAGAAGGGTCGTCACCCCGATGCGAGGTCTGACACTTCTAGCGAACCGGCCACTCCTCGCTCCACATCGAGTACCAAACTGGGGGTCGCTAGTCTGCCAATGACTCCACGCTCTGCCCCATCAATTGAACCACTGACAATCAAGCTTCCCAGGTCGTCCTCTCAGTCTTCATTCACACAGGGGGTAGCCGAAGAGGAACCAGAGTTAGCCAAGTATGTGGCCGCCCACACTGATGTTCCCTCTGCAGATGATGTAATCCCCCTAGAAAAGATACCTTACTTCATCAATAAAGGGTTATCTTTGAACTACACCGAGCTCAATAAGCTATGTACAATGTATGCTATAGAACACGGTATAGGCACTCACCTACACACATAGGTGACAAATGTGTACACCGCGATCCAGCTTACTCCAGTAGAAGACGCTTACCGAATAATCAAGGGAGGGGACCATCCAATCATCTTCGGCCGGACGAACAACCCGCATTCCTTCGCCATAGAGGAAGCCGACCTCGGGTCAGATGCCGGAAGACTGCCTCTGTATCTCTATAGCCCTCAATCCAAATATCTCATGCAGAAACAGGGGTATGATCTGGAGACGTCGCCAGGTTTAAACTACGGCACTGGACGACGATTACCTTTGAAGCCGCCAGTCCCGACGGGCAAACCACGAGACTACTATAGCAAAACTCGATACGGGTTGGGGTATGTAACGCCTATTACGACCCCTGAGAGTTCAGATGAAGAATGCGACAGGCAGTCACATTCAACTGGGTTACCGACTTCGAACTCGGATACCAGCATCGGAGATGTGTTCAGACAAGTCATGGCAGTCAACATGGCTTTCGTCGACGCTTACGAAGAAGACGAAGACATCCCCGAAATCCTTGAGCTAGAGCCGTGGGCCCAACAATTGGACGCATAATGGGAAAAGCGGTTCGAACAGAGAGAACCTCCTACTGAAGATGAAGTCATACAGGTTGACCTCGGCAGCGAATCTTCTCCAAAACCAATTTTTGTCAGTAAAAGCCTAGCAAACGAAGAGCGGGAGTCGCTGCTAGAACTTGTCAGAGAATGCATTGATATGTTGGCCTGGAGCTATGAAGATATGCCAGGGTTAAATCCCGATATTGCTCTTCACAAACTCAACATTCGGTCGGATGCGAAGCCAGTCAAACAACAACAGCGATGCTTCCGCCCGGGCATCATGGATGCGATTGAAGCCGAAGTCAACAAACTGATAACCAGCAGTTTCATTCGTGAGGAACAACATCTCGATTGGGTCGCCAATATAGTGCCCGTCCTCAAGAAGAATAGGAAGATTTGAATCTGCATCGACTTCCGCAATCTGAACGAGGCATGCCCCAAAGATGAGTTCCCCCTCCCTATCACGGACATCATGATTGACAATACCTGCGGTTTTGAACGTATGTCATTTATGGATGGCTTCTCGGGGTACAACCAAATCAAGATATCTCCTGACGACGAAAAGCATACATTATTCCGAACACCGATTGGCACATACTGCTACACAGTTATGCCTTTCGGTTTAAAGAATGCTGGCGCCATATATCAAAGAGCCATGAGCATCATCTTCAGAGACCACTTACGCAAGACAGTGGAGTGCTATATTGACGATATAGCCGTTAAGAGTCGCTGCAAGGGAGACCATCTGCAGGATCTAAAGACGGTATTCGACCTAATGCGAGCGCACAATTTGAAAATGAACCCTACGAAGTCCTTTCTGGGCGTATCCAGCGGAAAGTTCTTGGGCTTCATCATCACGGCACAAGGTATCCATGTAGACCCTGAGAAGACGAAAGCAATCATGGAGATGGGTCCCCCGAGAAATCTCTGCGAACTCAGAGGCCTCCAAGGGAGGCTAGCTTACATCAGGAGGTTAATTTCTAACCTTTCTAGGCGATGTCGACCGTTCACGCACCTCATGAAGAAAGGAGTCTCATTCGTATGGGACGAGGAATGTCAGCGTGCTTTCGACAGCATCAAAGAATATTTGTCAAATCCTCCAGTTTTGGTGGCCCCGGTTCCTGGAAAACCATTCATGCTCTATGTACGAGCAATAAAACATTCCTTCGGGCCTCTGCTCGCACAAAACAACGATACAGGCCATAAGCAAGACATATATTACCTCAGCCGAAAGATGATTGGGCCAGAGCACCGATACACCGCTGTGGAGAAGGAATGCCTTGCCCTGGTGTTCGCCATTCAGAAAATATGGTACTATGTTACTGGACAAACGATACATGTGATCTCACGAGTCAACCCTCTCAGGGTCCTCATGACTAAACCAGGGGCACTCAGCTCTCGCCTCGCTACATGGGCAATATTGCTGTCCCCTTATCATATGATCTTCGTCCCCCAAAAGGCAGTCAAAGGTCAAGCCCTGGCAGACTTCTTAGCAGCCCACCCAGGCTCGGAGTCCTCCAGGATATATGAAAAGATCCCAGATGAGGTCGCCGACTCGTATGCAACTTCTCACAATGATATATGGCGAATATTCTTCGACTTTGCTTCGAGGACCGGACCTAAAGGTAATATAGTCGTCGGAGTCGGGGTAGTGCTGGTCTCCCCTTCCGGATTGGTGATTAACCGCGCTTATTCCCTCACAGAGCCTTGCTCTAACAATGTGGCCGAGTACAACGCTCTGGTCATTGGCCTCCAACTCGCAAGAGAGCTGGGGGTAGAATACCTTAAAGCATACGGCGATTCCCAACTAATCGTCAATCAGATCCGGGGCTCATACGAAGTCCGCCACGAAGACATGATCCCTTATCACCAAATAGAGATTGACATCATCTCGTGATTCGAGGGGTTCTTCATCGAACATGTCCCCAGACTCCGAAATATTGAAGCTGATGCCCTAGCTGGTCTTGTCGCTTCCCTAGCGGTTCTGAACTATGATCGCCAATCAGTGGATGTGATAGGCCACGAACTGGTCTGTCCCAAGAACAATGTGCAATTCGTGGCGAGTTATTCTGCCCAGACGATCGATGATACCCCAGACTGGAGACAACCATTCATCGACTTCGTCGTCTACGACATCCTGCCCGAGAACCCAAAGAAAGCCACTTCCATCAGACGGCGTTCTCTCAGATTCTTCTACGATACAGAGACGAAAATGCTGTATCGCCGCTCCTATTACGGATTACTGCTCCGGTGTCTGTCAAATGCAGATGCCAAAGAAGCCTTACGAGAAGCTCATGACGGTGTCTGCGAGGCCCATCAGCCTGGCCCTAAATTGCAAGACCGCCTCCGCCGAATGGGCTACTACTGGCCCATAATGGTGGCAGATGTAATAGACTATGCAAGAAAATACAAAGCCTGCCAAGTCCACACGAACTTCATTCACCAACCATCCGAATTTCTACATCCGACAGTGGCATCCTATCCATTTGAAGCATGGGGGATGGATATCATTGGTCCAATCACCCCACCTTCCTCCCGAGGACATCGCTTCATACTTGCGATCACTGATTACTTCTCCAAGTGGGCGAAAGCTGTCCCACTCGCAGAAGTCATGACTTCAAACGTGATCAGTTTCCTTAAGTATCACGTCATCTACCGCTTTAGATTGCCCCGAAGGATCATCCATGATAATGGTCCGCAGTTTGCAAGCCACGCATTCTATGGGTTTTGCGATAAGTACCGTATTCAGAATGTTGCTTCGACACCGTACAACCCGACAGCGAACGGGTTGGCAGAGGCATTCAACAAAACAATAATCAAACTCCTCAAGAAGTTTGTCTCCTCCAACAAGCACGACTGGAATGAGAAGCTCGGTGAATATTTATGGGCTTATCGTACCACAGTTCGAACAGCCACCGGGAATACACCATTCTCTCTAGTATACGGGAGTGAGGCAGTTCTCCCATTAGAGACTCAAATACCCTCACTCTGCGTCGCCATCACGTATCAATTGACGACGGATGACAACTACCGACGTCGACTACAAGGGTTGGAGGCCTTAAATGAAAAGCGCCTCCTAGCTCAGCAGAGGATCGAGCTATACCAAGCACGCATCTCAGGAGCCTTCAACAAGAAGGTCAAAATCAGAACATTCCAAGTGGGCGATCTTGTTCTGGCAGTCCGGAGGCCAATGGTCATGACTCACAAGACCGTCGGCAAGTTCCAGCCAAAATGGGAAGGTCCATTTGTCATCGAGGTCGTGTTCTCCAACGGTGCTTACCGCCTCGCTAAGCAAAACGGAGACTTACTCATGTTGCCCGTCAACGACAAGTTCCTAAAGAAATATTATATCTAAACAACATTCTCCAGACTATTGAGTCATGTACCCGATGATACCACTGAACTCACCCTCATAGTTTGTCAGATTTTCGAGTCGTGTACCCGCTGGTACTGCTGAACTCACTCTCACCATTCTCCAGATTCTCGAGTCATGTACCCGCTGGTGCCTCTGAACTCACATCCCGATCACTCTTTCAGATAGAAAGTTATGTATGATCATACCTCTGAACTTCCTTCCTGGAGGAGATCCTCCCTCATGATCCAATACCCGCACTTTCAGTGCACAAAAAAGGGTAATCGATCCACAAATTTCCAAAATGGTCATGTCCTCATTACCTCTGAGTCGTCCCACTTCCGCCAAAAACAAATCACCCCTTACATAGAACTTTCATGTCCTCATTACCTCTGAGTCGTTCTATGTGCCCTCCTTCATTGAGCCCACTCCTGTCATGTCCTCATTACCTCTGAATGGGAAGGCTCCATCGAAGAAACCTTCATACTTTCTATGTCCTCATTACCTCTGAGTAAGTATGATGATCCCCTTTCGACCTATTATCTGTACCCACAATCGGGGTACGCCAAGGGTAATAGACCCATAGATGTCCTCTGTTGACCACAAATGTCCTCTGTTGACCACAAATGTCCTCTGTTGACCACTACTACCCTTCGTCGAGTTCACTTCTGCCATGTACTCATTACCTCTGAGTAGGAAAACTCTACGTCTAAAAAACTTTCCTGCTTGCCATGTCCTCATTACCTCTAAGCAAGTATGTCGGTTCCCCTTCATCCTATTATCCATATCTTAAACCAGGATACGCCAAGGATAATAGGCCCACAAATATCCTCAGCTAAGTTTCTTAGCACAAACCCACCATCTCATCATGCCCCAGGAGCCCAGCTGCTCTACGGCACTCCTTTTCCCAATACCAAGAGCACCCATGACCACTTTGCCATAGCTGTTTCAGGTATCCTGACCAAAGCTTGTTATCTGTACCTAAAACTAAGGTATGCCATGGGTAACAGGTCCACAAATATATCCCCTATGCAGGGAAGAACATCACCACAATATCATAGGCGCAGCAGGCAATACAAATGAAGGGTAGAATTAAAAGTACTCTTTATTTGAAGGAAGAAAAAAAAGTATTACATATTTCGGGACCACATCCCTTTCAAAAAAGGAAAAGAAAAGGCCGACTACATTTCAGCATTACTCAATTCTAGGAGGCGGTTTCTCACAGAGGTGGTCCCCCGCTCAATCCGTTGTCGAGCGCGACGCTCGACCTCCTGGAGTAACCGCTCCTCATTGTCCAAGCCCAGGAGCGCCTGACAGTCATCTTCCAATTTCTTCAGGGCAGTCTCCAGGTCAGTCGAAGCTTGAGTAACCCTGTCAGCCTCCTGAACAATTAGCCTCCTGTCATTGCGGGCAGCCTCGAGTTCAGACTCCAAGAAAGTCAACTTCTTCTGAAGCGCAAGGAGCTGCTCCCGCGTCTCAGTAATCTCAAGAGAGACAGACTCCTCCCGAGCCGCGACATTTTCATTCGCGTAACTCAATTGATCATACCGATCAGATAAGTCGCTGAGATCCTTCAGTATGGCTGGTCTGGTCTTGTCCCGAGCAGCTCTGGTCCTCTCTATAACAGCGATAAGGGAATCCTGCTCCTCGTTTATAATAGCAGACAGATCAGCCTGCCGCAATACTCGAAGCTCGGCCACCAGCTGATCAGCCTCCAATAATTTTGCCTCCAGAAGCGAAGCCATCCCTGCATCACCAGGAAGATTCCTAAGGATATTTACTCGACCCTGGGTGCATTGTCGGGCCAAGGTAAAGGAGGTCCCTCTTTCCACAGCAGCCTCGATTCCCCTCTTCAAATGACGATGAAAACTGGCAACCACGTCCTGCAACGCGTCGTCCAGAACTTCAGCAGAGGATGGCGTCAGGGGAAGCAGGGACAGCAACGTCGGAGAAGTAACGCTAGAGCTCGCCACCAAGGGAACGGAGTCCGAGTAGAATAATGCATGAATGGCGGCCAACTCGTCTTCCGCCGCCGGGAGAGCTTGGATACTCGGTAGGGCAAAAAGGTCGATTCTCGGAGGCACCGGAGCAGAGGATGACGCAAGGACCATCGTTCCCTGTCCCGACTGCCCCGATAACTGGCCCGCTAAACTCGAGCCCCCAGAAGGCCCATCAAGACGAGTCGGACGGTGAGGAGGTACACCTTTCTCCACCAATGCTCCTTCGGTTGGGGTTATCTCAACGACGTCCATCCTCGGCACTGGAGGGGCAGGACCTGTATGCCCAGAAAAACAATCAATCGACGTAACCCGAAGGACGTGATGATAGAGCAGATAGGCTTCCTTACAGGTTAAGATTCGGCTAATCTTACCAGGGGAGGGGCATGAAGGCTGTAGCTCATCCACAACTGGCATGGTCCCCTCATCCGCGATCCCCGAGTTAAACTCAGTCACGTCCTCTGTCCCCGTCACCTTGAAGGGGGATACAGATTGATCTGCGTCATCTTGAAAAGGAACAGGCTCACGGGAGTCCCCGTCATCCTGGGTCACCACCTCGACATCTTGAAACTCTTCTTCTTCTCCTGACACCTAAAAGAGGGAACGAAGACGATTAGAATTGAAGCTCGAAGGGAAGAAGGAAGAAGGAATCGAGAGCGGTTTTGTTACCTCTGACGCAGGGTTGACTTCTTCTCCACTTTCTTTTATGGCTAGCGGACGATGCCTAGTCGCAACCAGCTTCCGGGATCGAGAAACAACGCCAACAGGAGAAACTTGCCTGCTACGTTTCGGAGTAGGACCAGGCGCAACGAGGGACTGATCCCGCAACATCTCATTTGACAAAATAGGCGGCTGACCCACCTCTGTGTCTGCCACTGGAAGGATAGAGTCATCTCTATCATGCTCGTTGCCTTCATCACCCTCAGTAACGGAATACAAATCTGGTACTTCGTCTCTAGTCTTTTTTTTCTTGGCCCCTTAAGAGCCTTCCTCCAGACCGGTACAACAATAAAACTGGTACCTGGGTTAAAATCGACCGGGGGTTTGTTCGCCATGACATGATACAAAGCCGCCATATACAAGATCTCCACTGACTCCTTAATGGCAGGGACTGAGAAAATGGTACGAGTATGGAATGAATCGTAATATTGCCAAGCCCTGATACCATCGAGAAGGCTACCTTTATAACCCAGACAAGAACTGGGGCTGTCTAGACAAAGTTGGCTGTATCCAAACTGTCGGGCAAACCTGTTAGGCAGATAAGGCTCCAGAAAGACAGTATTGCGGTTACGATACACCAGATGTGCGGGACGGATGTTACATAGCCATAGGAGCAGCTGGCCATCCAGAAGCTGAGGGGGCGCAATACCGTCAAGATGTACAGCCTCTATGTCCCTGGCAGTAAAGCGAGGGACGGATACAAAAATATGATACTTATCTGTCCTTGCCAATGCCATCCGGCAAGCCCGCATGGTCTCACATTCCCAAGGCTCGTCACGATAGCAGAAGATAAATGTGTCATCATCAGTCATACCGTCTTCAGAGCCCGGCCTCATCAAAGACGGATAATATATCAGCAGCCACCCCATCAAATAGTGATAGGGCAACTCAGTTCGTTCAAAATCCTTGGTCACGTCGCGAGCAATAACTTTGGATGTGAAGGTACGAAGGCCACGGTGTATGCTGCACACCATGGCCGGAAGGAGAGCTAGCCTGATTCGCAAAACTAACTTCACAGCCAGAAGGATGAAGTTACGACTAATTCTCTCAATAGAACCGGCTTCTCCCGAGACTACACAATTTCGTAGCCAGATCATCAAAAATCCCGCTAGAAGCGCTTTCTCGGATAGCTCTTGAGTATCCTGGTAAAAGTAACCAAAAGCGTCAGTCTTGCTCCCGAATTTGTCACTGGTAGTGGCCACTCTCCTAGCCGACGACACCAAGTCCATGACCGCTTCCCGAGATCGAGGGCAACGAGAGGTAACTTGACCTGAGGCATCTGTCAGGAAGAGATAGTGCACCCAGTCCTTGGTGTAGGGAGCATTCCCTTCCGAGTTACTATCCTTTCGGGTTATCTGATGACATGTGCTATAATGGCACAATATCTCTTGGTAAAGAGCCACGAAGCCAGGATACCGTCGTTCCAAATCTTCGAGTTCCTCATTAGTGGGAGTATACGCTTCAAAAGCTTCGTCCCCCCAAGGAAGCTTGGAGACCGCGTGCATTTTACTGAGCGCGAGTCCCATTTCCCCTATAGGTGTGTAAAAAGTCCCCGTACGGCAATTATACATCTCGAGCAGAGACATGAACAGCTTTTTGTTTATGGACAAGCCATGACTGGTGCCTCAGATAGCGTGGTAAAGGCCAATCTCACACAAGAAGGCCTCATACTTCTGCAAGATCCAAGTAGACTAATTGGTCCACGAGGGAATAGGGTGTACCCAACCAGGGAACATCAACCGGCCAACGGGATAGGAGCCCTTCCGAGCAAGTTGATTTATAAAAGTATCGGCGGTAGAAAATGTGAAGTTAGGGCCCGCCACATTCAGGAAAGAACCTGGGACCAACACTGTCACAGAACAGCTAGTATGCACCTTGCCGGCAGTCACGGACTTCAGATTGTTATTATAATGGATGTTCCCCACGAACATCCCACTTCTGGTAGGGGTTAAAGTCTCCTCCATCTTCCGGTCCAATGGGAGCATATTGAACCAAGATAATGGGAAGTGTCGCTCCATCTGGGGGATGCGGATCGCCGTCCCGTTAGAGACAAAACTCTAATTCTCCGACATCTCCAGAACATGATTGTTCTCCACGGTCAAGACGTCTCCAAAAAAGAACACAGGCTTCAAATACTCCCCTTCAAATTTTCCGGAGTTCATCATAGCATTAAGGAAATGGAAAGACTGATTCTTGATGGCATTCAATCTAGCCAGAGGCTCATCGCTCGGAAACTGGTCCGTCATATGCTGAACAATATGGTCGTATCTATAGCCGAGAGTAGCTTGGGCGCTACCCACCAAGAGTTCTCCAGCAGCGTTAACCGGCAGATTCACTGAAGAAAAGACAGAGAAAGGTAACTTAAACGGATGGATAAAGAGAGCTGATTGGGTGCTTTCAAGCCTCATGCGGCTCAAGAAAACATCCATGTGGCTTCATGAAGCCTTATGCGGCTCCGAAGTCTTATGCGGCTCCAAAAAGCCTCATGCGGCTCAAGCTCAGAAGAACACTTATGCGGCTCAGTGCAATAAAAATCTATGTGGTTTAGCGTCGCTTATGCGGCTTCGCCGACGAAGCGCGTATGCAGACACGGTAGTTTTCTTATGCGGCTCGCAGCTCAGCCGTAGGGCGAACATGCAATTTGCAAAGACTCGTGCATAAAGTATGCGATGTAGCCATGGCAGTTAGGGTTCTTTAACTCATACATTGTCCTTACCAGTAATGGGGGGGTGAACGTCAGGATGAACATCAAGTACGACGATCGGCGGAGTAGCAGTCGCAGTCGAGGCGGAAGTAGAGGCTGCCTTCTTGCCCTTTGCTGCCACAGTCTTCTTGGGAGCCATTAATTATCGAAGAGGGGAAGGAAAATCGAGATAGGGAAGATTTGAGGAAAAAGAAAGAAAGTAAAGAATCCCTTTCTCTCTTTAAACTCCTCCTATTTATAGGAGGACGGGAGAAGGAGGACACGTGGGCCAATGACCGCCTCATAAAAAGCGAAACCGACTCCTCGGGTTTCGTCTCCAAGATTTGCCCAGGGCGTAAAATCTGAAAGATTTAATGAGCTGACCCTTGGGATTCCCCCTACAAAACGGTGTTGAAGCGAATTTGAGGCAATTAAACACCCACACACGTGGCGAGAAGCTATGCGGCTGAACAGTCCCCTGCGGCTGAACCACCTACGCGGCTGAACAATCTATGCGGCCAAGATCTCTATACGGTCGGGGTTTCATATACGGCCAGAAGAATACGACCATGCTTCTTATTCAAAGTATTTCAATTTTACAAATTGAAAACTTTGAAGGGGGTCTTGTAGAAGCATGGAAAATGTTAAAAAACATGACCCATGAGGCCAAAGAACCCCATACGGCTCAGAAAGCCCATGCGGCTCAAAGAGTCATGCGGCATAAGGGACTATGCGGCCCAAGACACCCCATACGGCTCCGAAGACACGTGACGGGACAGTCCTCTTCTCTGCCCCCTCGTATTAATTGTTTGACGGCTGACAACTCTGAAAAAGTGACAGCCCTGACACAAAAAAAAGTAATTATGACTCTGTCATAATGACAGACTTCTAGGGAAGAGAGAGAGATCTCTGACACAAATCCCCCGGGAGCCATAAAAATGCCACGTGGCCTTGCCACGTGGACGTTCGTATGCGGCTCGAGCAAAGACTTCTCATGCGGTTCAAAATGAAGCCGTCCTATGCGGCTCAGGCCGAGACAGCCTCGTGCGGCTCGAGCAAAGACTTCTCATGCGGTTCAGAATGAAGCCGTCCTATGCGGCTCAGGCCGAGACAGCCTCATGCGGCTCAAGCAAAGACTTCTTATACGGTTCAAGAGGACCATTTCCATGCGGCTCAGGCGGATGTATCCCTATGCGGCTCGTAATGATCACCTCCATGTGGTTCAAAGGCTCGAGGGAGGGCCACTACCCAGGCAGCCCTGACACGTGGCCCTAACCATATGTGGCCCAAAATCATATGTGGCTCACTCGTCATGTGGTTCAGATCCCCCCAGTGGCTCCTAGAACACGTGTCCTAAGCCGATCAATTTCTCAGATTTGCTACAATCAAAGATTGGGTCAAATCCCAATAAACTGGGACACGTGACAGGAGAATAAATCTAATTTATTCGTAGACATCAGAAGATCATTATGAGGAAGATTTATTTCAATCAGCATTAATTGCTGATGGGATTTGGTGTAATCTACACTCAATGGCTCGGATTTGTCACAATCAAAAATGAACGGCCTAGATTGACCAATCCATAGGCCGCCGCCATCTCCAAGAGGTAATTATTGGCAACTCTAATGATCACATCCCACTATTATAAATAGCAAGGTGCCATTCCCTTGTGAAGATATACTGTCAGAGAGAGATACGCACATACAGAGAGGCTCCCCCGATAGTCAGAGAGAAGAATCCACAGAGATCAATCCAGAGAGAGAAGCCAGAAGGGCAATACGAGGAGAGCAGGAGGAGCATTTCTTCATCAACGCCAACCATCTCGTCACAAGAGCCAAGGCTGCATACCGATCGTCCAAGGAGTAAGGCAGGGCTGCCGTCGCCTTCCCGAGCCTCTATCGTCACCCACAGAATAAAAAATAAACAATTGTACTTAGATTGCTGTACCTAGGTTTTTGTCCCTAGGCTTTCTTTGTACAAGCGAGTTTGTATTGTGAGTCTAAGTTCAGTCCTTCCATAAAACTGTTCTGTACTTTTACAATCAATGGCAAACAGTTTCGTCATCACTTCAAAGGGTATACATCTTGACCCGGAGAAAGTGAAGGCTATCCAAGATATGCATTCTCCAAGAAATCTCAAAGAGCTACGCGGACTACAAAGAAGGCTAGCCTACATCAGACGATTCATTTCGAACCATTCTGGAAGGTGTCAACCATTCTCTCAGCTCATAAAGAAAGGCGTATCTTTCGTCTGGACTGAACAATGTCAATGCGCATTCGACGACATCAAGAAGTATCTTACAAGCCCCCCAGTATTGGTAGCTCCAATAATGGGGAAGCCTTTCTTACTATACGTCTGCACTATGGACCATTCTCTTGGCGCCCTATTAGATCAGAAGAATGAAGGCGGCCATGAACAGGCAATCTACTACCGTAGCCACACAATGGTGGGTGCCGAGCACAGATACACACCTGTGGAGAAGGAATGTCTTGTACTGGTATTTGCCATCCAGAAGATACGACACTATGTGTCTGGGCAGACTATCCACATCATATATCTAAAGTCAATCCTCTCAGAATACTCATGACTAAACCTGGTTCTCTCAATTCCCGTTTAGCTACATGGGCAAAGATGTTGACTCCATACGATATGCTCTTCGTTCCTCAGAAGGCAGTAAAAGGCCAAGCATTAGCTGATTTCCTAACAGCTCATCCGGTGCCTAAATCTTCCAAAAACTGTGACAAAATCCCCGATGAAGTAGTGGAGTCTAACACTGCAACTGAAAAAATCCACATTTGGCGAATGTTCTTTGACGGTGCATCAAGAACAGGACCTAAAGGAAATATTGTGGCCGGAGTATGCGTCGTGCTCGTGTCATCTGATCATCTGGTTATACATTGTACATATTCTCTCGTGGAACCATGCGCCAACAACGTGGCCTAATATAATGCCCTATTAATCGGCCTACAACTGGCAAAAAAACTGGGAGTTGACTATCTAGAAGCTTACGACGATTCCAAGCTAATAGTTAGTCAGGTCCAAGGGGCTTATAAAGTTCGTCACGAAGATCTCATCCCCTATCACAGAGCAACAATCGAGTTGGCATCTACTTTTGCTGGATTCTTCATCGAACACGTGCCTCAACTACAGAATATAGAAGCAGATGCTCTAAATGGTCTCGCTGCTACCTTGACCGTCCCTACGAATACTCAGCAGTCGATCACAGTGTCTGATCGAGAACTATTCTATATGAAAAATGCCTTACATATTCATCACAGTTACACAACTGAAACAAATGTCGATGTTAAAGACTGGATATTTCCTTTTATAGACTACGCCGTCTATGGGATCCTCCCCGAGGACCCGAAGGAAGCAGTGTCTATCCAAAGACGATCCCTCAGATTTTACTATGACATAGCTACTAAGATGTTGTACGACGCTCCTACGACGGGCTACTGTTACGATGTTGTAGAAGCATGGAAAAGAACAAGAAGAAGCCCATGCGGCTCAAAACAGAAGAAGCCCATGCGGCTCAAAACAGAAGGAGCCTCATGCAACTCAGGAATCTGTCGGAGCCTCATGCGGCTCAGAAACTCACCAATAGCCTCATACGGCTCAAGAAAGAATCACATGGCCCTATGCAGCTTGCTTTTACAGCTGGCCATAAAGTGACTGCTCCCATTAAATGCTCTGACATAAAGTGATAACTCTGACATTAAAGCTGAAATTATGAACTCTGACATGACGGCGTATTCTTCGAGAAACGAAGGAAATCTCCTATACAGCTGGCACGATCCACCAACTCCAAAGCTCCCTATGCGGCTGCCATCCCCTCCATGCTGTTGATGCTCTCATACGGCTCGGATCGAGGAGACCATCGTCATGCGGCTCAAATCCTAAGAAGATACCCCATACGACCGCTGTTCTCATGCGGCTCGGATCATGGGGCTCATCTCCATACGGCTCAAATACTGAGAGACCATGCCCATGTAGCCTTGACACGTGGCTAGTCTTATGCGGCTCAATTGGAAACCATCCCCATGCGGCTCAGATTTCGCAAGCTACACCTGTGCGGCTGCCACCTCATGCAGTTTAAAACCTAAAAAGCTACCCTCATGCGCCTGTGGCTCACAGTTATGACACGTGGCAGAAGATCAGTTTCCCCCTAATGATGGTTAGACACGTGGCATTAAATCAATCAAAATTTATCAACAAATCCCAACAACCAGATTTAGTACAATCATCATAATTACCCAAATCAAAGCAGATTTATTGCAATCACGCAGATTAAACACGTGGCAGGAGATCCGAGCTTCCAAAGATTCATGACAATCAACATTAATTGCCCGTACAGATTTGACACAATCAGCATTAATTGTCCAGATTCATTACAATCAAGATTAGTGGTCCAGATTAATTGCCAACAAAATAGGATCAAGGAAAATGGCAATTAAATCCCCAAGCCGTCGACTTTTTTAGGGCAATCATTGCAAACCCTAATGATGACATCCTACTCCTATAAATAGCAAGGTGCTATTCCCTTGCAAAAGGGAGAGGACCCCCGGCTGGATACACAGAGAGTGAATGGCACACAAAGAGGAGTCTCCCCACACATTTCGAGAGTATTTCTTCATCAGAGCTAAGGCTACGTCCGATCGTCCAAGGAGTAAGGCAGAGCTGTCGTCGCTTTTCCAAGCCTCTATCGTCACTCCCCAGAATCATAACTAAACAATTGTACTTAGATTGTTGTACCTAGGTTTTCATTCCTAGGCTTTCTTCATATGAGCGAGTTTATATTGTGAAGTAAAAGTCTATTCCTTCCATAAAACTGTTTTGTTCTTTTATAATCAATGGCAAACACGATGGCGACTCTGCTGGGGACAAACTTTTCTATGGCTGAGAAGTTGGTGATGCAATCGGATGCAGCCAAACTTGGCTCCACACAACAGAAGATGGTCGTCCGCTTCGACCAACAGGTGTTTGAAGAAATGCTCTCCGATGGGAGCGTCGGCCCGATCCAGAAGCGAGCCCGCACGAAGAAGGCTCGCAGGGAGTGGAGGCCCAAGTCATTTGCTCCTCCCCAAGCTCTGGACGAAGTACTCTCTGCTGCCCAAGACGGCAAGGGCGACTCTCATATGGCTCCACTTCAGGCAATAGAGGACTCTGCTGTCCCCAAGTCCGACAGAGGAAAACACTACGATGCTGGACTTGCAGGGATAAAGAGGGACTCTATGTGGTCCAGGAAGAAGTCGAACAGAGGCACCAGCGGCATACATGATGCTCATACGGCCAAAATTGCCAGCCGTATGCATGATGCTCATGAGGCCAAAACTGCCAGCCGCATGCAGAATGCCCATACGGCCGAGACTTCCAGCTGCATGAAGAAGGCCTATGCGGCCACGACTGCCCGCCGCATGAAGACTGCTGATTCCAGCTGTATATTATCCACTCCATGCGGCTCGGGCTCTGTCTTCGACCGCCTCTCCTATGGCCCTGATCTCTCATGCTCCCAAGAAAATATGTCTAACTCTCTGCAGCACCACTTAGACTCTTCCTACTATGTACCTCAGGTGCTAGAGTGAAGAAGTCTAAGACAGCGCGAGCTCGGCAAGCTCAGTCGGCTGTCCCAACCTCGGACCATCCGAGCGCTCTGCTTACTGTTATGCGGGCCTCTGATGAGAAGTTATACAGAACCACTCGAGTCTAGCCCCCGACGGCAAACGGACAGAGTGGTTCCCAAAAGTCTCTCCGCAACCAGAGAGCAAACGTGGTTGCTCGAGACCCATCTGACTTGCGTGACGTGATCCTTCACAAATGCAAGGAAAGAGAAGGGGACTCGGTGTGCAAAGAGTCCTCCCACGGACATCACTGCACCCAAGTTATTGTCAACTGCTGCTGCAACAACGCGATAGTACGAGAAGACCGGCGGTCCGTCTTCCAAAGACTGCAACAACCAAGTTCAGAGGATGAGGCGCTTCCCGTCGTCTCCTGCAACTCTGCTCAGAGAATTCCCGCCAGCGGGAGAGGGAAGAAAACAAATATCTCCAGCCCAAAGATTTCAACCACTGTGACCAAGAAACTATCATCTAAGCGGTTGCCTACCACCGGAGTTTTCCAAGGTACCCGTTCGAAGACAAAATCTACTACATTAGAAGATTCATCATCCACATCATTGGGGGTCACTGGAACCGGGGGTAGCATTCCTCCGAACATCCACGACAATCCGGTATTCCAAGAAGATGAGCCCGGGGAAACGACAATCCGGTATCCCAACAGATACAGCGGGTACCGACGTCTCCGAGGATGTTCACGACTCTCAAGACGAGGCAAGCTCTGAAGCTGGGGGTACTATTCCTTCTGAGTCCGAACCAGAGGAAAACATTCCCATATATCCCGATGACTTCTCTGTACAGGGGTATTATTCAGAGGGCACGTCGTCCACCATCCCTTCCACTTCGGCTCGTGTGAGGACGACATTCATGACAAACGACGATCAAGACGGTCCCAGTGATCGCCAACGCATCGACACACTGGAGGCCATACTACGTACGTTGGTCAAATCCATAGACGAAATCAAAGCGGCTCTTCCAACTCTGCAAGGAAGAATGTCTGGCCAAACAAGCTTGGATCCCGCGGTCAATGCAGACTCGAACTCAGCGGCACCAAACCCGAAAGACAATCCTCCTGAAATATCGGCTCCCACCACTGCAGATGAGGCCAGTGAGGCAAGAAGAGAGATCCAGGAGCTCCGGGCCATGTTTCACGCCCGAAAAACCTCCCAAGACCTCAGAATACGGCAACCATACCCTGCTGCATGGAGGGATGTTCCTTTTCTACCAAGATATAAGCCGTTCAACATTAGTCCTTATGATGGCAAGACTTCCGCAAGTCGGTACATTACTTACTTCGAGGTCACAACCGACCATCTGCCCCTTGACGATGCCATCCTTACACGATTATTCATCGGGGCATTAGAAGGGGTCGCCTTCGACTGGTACCGTAACCTGCCAGATAACTGCATCCATTCCTTCGTCGGCTTCAAGCATATGTTCTTGGAGAGGTTCTACAAAGTAGGATAAGTTGTGACGATGTCCACCCTCATGGATGTTGTTCAAGGAGAGAAGGAGCTGACAAGGAACTATATTGAGCGGTTTCGCCAAACCGCAATGAAGTTGTCGTCTAGAAATTCGAATTCCTCCTTAATTGAAATTTGTCAAAAGAGACTGGTCCCAACAATCAGCCTCTGGAAGGGTGAAAGTCAATTTAAGGACAGGAAGACGTTCATCATCAGTGCCACTAGCGCCGAAGATAAGTTGAAGAAGGCTCGCCAACTGGGATTACATATCTCGGAGGAAGAAGACAAAGGAAAACGCCCTAATGCCAACACCAACAACGGGGGTAATTCCTCCAATAATCGAGACAATAAGGGCAAACAGGCTACGGTTGCCGACGCAACCCAGAAACCTGAATCAAAGCCAGCTGAAAAGAAGTGGCCGCAGATGACTTACTGTAGAAGCATGGAAAATACTAAAGAAATTGACTCATGCGGCCAAGAAAGACCCATGCGGCTCAGAAAACGCATGCGGCTCAGGGAGTCATGCGGCATAAGGAGCTATGCGGCCGGAGGCATTCCATGCGGCTCAGAAGACATGTGGCGTGACAGTGCTCCCCTCCGATCCATGCTGCATTAATTGCTTTGACGACTGACCCCTCTGAAAAGTTGACAGACCTGACACCAAAGCAGGTAATTATGACTCTGTCATGATGATGAATCTCTAGGGAAGAGAAAGAAATCTCTGACACGATCCCCCGAGAGCAACAAAATGCCACGTGGCCCTGCCACGTGGGTGTGCTTATGCGGCTCGAAGTGAAGACTTCCCATGCGGTTCAGAGTGAAGCTGTCCCATGCGGCTCGAGTGGAATCATCCCTATGCGGCTCAAGAAGATAATGCCCATGCGGCTCGAGCAGACACACCATTATGCGGTTCATGCGGCTCATCATATGGTTCAGAAGTCTGAATGAGGGGGCCACTGCCCAGACAGCCCTGACACGTGTCCCAAGTCTTATGCGGCCCAAAATTCATGCGGCCCAAATCTCATGCGGCCCAATCTGCATGCAGTTCCAGTCTCACCGTTGGCTCTCAGGACACGTGTCCTCAGCCGATCAGTCTTCCAGATTTATGGCAATCCAAGATCGGGTCGAATCCCAATGATCTGGGGCACGTGGCAGGAGAATAAATTTGATTTATTCGCAGATATTAGAGAATCATTATAAGGAAGATTTATGCCAATCAGCATTAATTGCTAATGGGGATTTGGTGTAATCTACCCTTAATGGTTCTGATTCGTCACAATCAGAAACGAACGGCCTGGATTGATCAATCCCCAGGCCGCCGCCATCTCCAAGAGCTAATCATTGGCAACCCTAGTGATCACATCCACTATTATAAATAGCAAGGTGTCATTCCCTTGTAATATATAGAGAGATATACAAAAAAAACCAGAGAAGAATACGTATACACAGAGAGACTTCCCCCATAGTCAGAGAGAGAATATACACAGAGAGAGAGAAGCCAGTAGAGCAATCAGAGAGAGAGCAAGAAGGCATTTCTTCGTCAACGACCAAGCAGATCTTTCCCGAGTCAAGGCTGCGTACCGATCGTCCAAGGAGTAAGGCAGAGCGGCCGTCGCTTTTCCGAGCCTCTATCGTCACCCCCCAGAATGTAAAATAAACAATCGTACTTAGACTATTGTACCTAGGTTTTCGTCCCTAGGCTTTCTTTGTACGAGCGAGTTTGTATTGTGAGTCTAAGTTCAGTCCTCCGATAATTGTTTTGTACTTTTACAATCAATGGCAAACACGATGGCGACTCTGCTGGGGACTAACTTCTCCACGGCTGAGGAGTTGGTGACGCAATCGGACGCAGCCAAGCTTGGCTCTACACAACAGAAGATGGTCGTACGCTTCGACCAACAGGCGTTCGAAGAGATGCTCTCTGAAGGTAGCACTGGCCCGGTCTAGAAGCGCACCCGCACCATAAAGGCTCGCAAAGAGTGGAGGCCAAAATTATTTGCTCCTCCGCAAGCCCTTGATGGGGTGCTCTCTATTGCTCAAGATGGCGAGAAAGACTCCCCTGCGGCCCCACTTCAGACCGTAGACAACTCTGCTGTCCCCAAGTCCGACAGAAGAAAACACTATGATGCTGGACTTGCAGGGGCAAAGAGGAACTCTACGCGATCCGAGCCGCAGAAGAGTATTAGCCGTAGGGAGAAAGCCCATGCGGCTACAACCGCCGACCGCATAAAGAAAACTCATGCGGCCACATCTGTCAGCCGCATAACTTATGCGGCTACAGTTGCCAACCGCACTGATGAGACTCATGCGGCTATTAAAGTCAATCGCTTGCAGAAAACCCATGCGGCCACAGATGCCAACCGCATGCGGTCAGCCTGCACGGTCGTGACTCCTAGCCGCATAAAGACTCATCCTACAACAAAAGACAGCTGCATGCAGACAGCCTCCACGGTACCCAATGCTAGCCGCATAGCATCCATCCCACGCTTCTCTCGATCAGTCTTCGACCGGCTCTCATGCGGTCCTGACTCTGATCATTCTCTGGATGATAATCCAGACTCTGTGGTATTCGACTTAGACTCCTCCTCTTACGCACCTACAGGTGCTAAAAGGAGAAAGTCTAGGGAAGCGCAGGCTCATCTAGTCCAGACGGCTGCTCCAACCTCTGTCTATCGGGGCGTCCCGCTGATTATCATGCGGGCCTCTGATGGGAAGTTGTATAAAACCACTCAAGTCCAGCCCCCGGCGGCAAACAGATAAAGTGGTTCCTCTGACCTGCGTGAGGTTATCCTCCACAAACGCAAAGAGAAGGAGCTTCGGAGTGTAAAGAGCCCTCACACGGACATCAATGCACCCAGATCATCGTCAACTGTTGTTGCAGCAACGAGGCGGTGACGGAAGACCGGCCATCCATCTTCCAAAGACTACATCACCCGAGCTCAGAAGACGAGGCACCTCATGTTGTCTCCTGCAAGTCCGCACAGAAAGTTCTCGCCAAAGGAAGAGGGAAGAAAACGAGCATCTCCAGCCCAAAGGTGTCAACTACTGCAGCTAAGAAACCGTCGTCTAAAGGGTTATCCTCTACTGGAGTATTTCAACACACCCGTTCGAAGACGAAAAATGCTGCAGTAGGAAGTTCGTCGTCTGCAACATTGGGGGTCGTCGGAACTGGGGGTAGCACTCCTCCAAACATCCACGACAATCTGACATTCCAGGAATACGGACTGGAGGAAGCAAATCCTCCGACGGATACAACAGATACCGACGTCCCCAAGGACGTCCTAGACGAAGCAAGCTCCGAAACTGGGGGTAGTGTTCCTTCCGAGTCCGAACCTGAAGAGAACATCCCCACATATCCTGATGATTTCTCGATACATGGGTACGACTCGGAGGGTACATCCTCTACCACTCCTTCCGTCACTCCTCATGTAAAGACGGTGTTCATGACAGACAGCAATCAAGGCGGTTCCGATGATCGCCAGCGCATCGACACTTTGGAGGCCATATTGCACGCCTTGGTCAAGTCTGTAGACGAGATCAAAGCGGCGCTTCCTAATCTGTAGGGGGTGACACCTGGCCAGACAAGCACGGGTCCCGCAATCAACGTAGATTCAAATTCAGCGGCACCGAACCCGGGCAATAATCCTTCCGAGATAACGGCCCCTACCGCGACAGATGAGGCCCGAGAAGTAAGAAGAGAGGTTCAGGAGCTCCGAGCAATGTTCCATGCCCGAGAAAACTCTCAAGTTCTCAGGATACGGCAACCATATCCTGCTGAATGGAGGGATGTTCCCTTTCCACCAAGATATAAGCCGTTCAATATCAACCCATACGATGGCAAGACTTCAGCAAGTCGGTACATCACTTACTTTGAGGTCACTACCGACCATCTGCCCTATGATGACGCTATCCTCACGCGATTATTCATTGGGGTATTGGAAGGAGTCGTCTTCGATTGGTACCGCAACCTGTCGAACAATTGCATCCATTCCTTTGCTGGCTTCAAACGCCTGTTTTTGGAGAGGTTCTATGAGGTAGGGCAGGACGTCACGATGTCTACCCTCATGGACGTCATTCAAGGAGAGAAAGAGCTGACGTGGAATTACATTGAGCAGTTTCGTCAAACCGCAATGAAGTTACCATCTGGCAACCCGGACTCTTTCTTGATCGAAATTTGCCAAAAGAGACTACTCCCAACAATCAGTCTCTGGATGGGCGAGAGTCAATTCAAGGACTGGAAGGCTTTTATCATTAGTGCTACAAGTGTCGAAGAACGATTAAAGAAGGCTCGCCAACTGGGATTATATATCTCAGAGGGAGAGAACAAGGGCAAGCGTCCCAGCACCACCAACGACAATGGGGGTAGCCCCTCCAACAACCGGGACAACAGAGGCAAGCAGGCTATGATGGCCGATACAGCCCAGAAGCCTGAGTCGCAACCTGCGGACAAACAATGGCCTCAAATCACTTACTCTTTTGAAGACGGTCACGTCAAGCCTATCTTGGACATGCTCATACAAGGAGATAGGATTCAGCTTCCTCCACCAAGACGGGAGCCTCGGTCGGCTGATCTGGAGAACCCAAAATTTTGCCATTACCACCGCTACGTCCACCATGCTACGCACGACTGCTACCAACTGAAACGATATATCCAAAACCTCATCGATTCGAACGCTCTGGCCATCGATTTCGAGAAGGTAATCGTGGTAGCCAACATGGTGTCCGTATAATTCGGCAGCTTCCCTCCAACAGAGACCCAGGACGGGGTTATACCCATCCCTCTGGCAACGATGGAGATTGCTAATCTCCCGCCTGCTCAAGCTGCTGGTCTAGTACCCCTCACCACATCACGAGAAGAAATCATGTGGGTCCATCCGGACCTAGTCCACGAGGTAACTCAGTCCACTCCATCTTCTAAAAAGAAAAGTAGAAAAGTCAGATCCTGCCGTACCACCTCAGCAGATAAAAAGGAAGTCACGGCCGTTGTTACTCGATCCGGAGCACAATCTCAACCTGTGGCTGAAAACTCGACTGATGATCATCCGCCCACTACCACGGATGCTCCGGGATCGGCTCAGCCTTCGACGACCGACAAGCCTAGGCCGAAGGAGACTCGCTTCGACAAATCCCTCCGAAAGGAAACATCTCAGGGGCTGGAGAGGCCCTACAACTTCGACATCTTGGCGCAATTGGCCAACACACCGGCCAAATTGTCCTTATATGAACTCCTGAGGCTCTCGAAGGATGTTCGCATAGCTTTGAACGATGTACTTCAAAATGCCGACGCGTACCTGGCTCAGGTCAACCTCACGGAAGAAAATCAGCCCGCAGACGTCCAAGACAGTGCCTGTACGGGAGCAATGCCCAACATCGTCTTCACTCCACAAGACATGCACATCAAGACTAATCTACACGATCGCCCACTATACTACACAGGCTACATCGGCGACATAAAGGTGGACCGGATGCACATTGACCCTGGGTCTTCCATAAGCATCATTCTAAAAGGACTACTGCATCATCTTCGTATCCCGATGCATCGCCTGACCCCTACAAATACCGCCATCAGCGGGTTCAATTCGGGCAGGAGCTACCCAATCGGAAAGATTCGTCTGAAATGTCAGATTGGCGATCTCCAATCAGAAGTCACTTGCTACGTCATAGATGCCGACACTTCATACAATATCCTTTTGGGGCGCCCTTAGATACACGATTACATGATCGTGCCTTCCACGCTACACCAATGCTTCAAATATGTCGACAAGTACGGCTTCGTGAGGACAGAATTTGCTGACATCGATCCCTTCAAAGGGGTCGAATCTTATTACTCGGACTCCTGCCTATACGAAATGTCGAAGAGGCACCTTGAAGGAGAAAATAAACAAACTAATGTTGAAGCAACTACGGGATCAGAAGAACCTCTGACAATCTACCTCCAGGCTCGCAAACCAGGCAATTCTGCACCCCTTACGGCCACGCTGCATAAGGACGCGATCAGCCTTTCGGCACAGGAAGAGCAGTTGAGAATCCGGCTGCCAAGGTCCGGCCAGGTACCGAGACCCACGACAGGGCCACTTACCATCAGATTACCGAGAGTCGGTCAATCCCAAACAGAGAAGCTCAATCCCTCCGATAGACCTCTGACGATACGCCTGCCTAAGAAAGGTCGTCACCCCGATGCGAGGTCTGACACTTCAAGCGAACCAGCCACCCTTCGCTCCACATCAAGTGCCAGACTGGGGGTTGCTAGTCTACCGACAACCCCACGCTCCACTACGTCAGTTGAACCTCTGAAGATCAAGCTGACTAGGACGCCCTCTCAATCTTCATTCACACAGAGGGTAGCCGAAGAGGAACCAGAGCTAGCCAAGTATGTGGCTGCCCACACTGACGCTCCCTCCGCAGATGATGGCACTCACCTACATACACAAGTGATAAATGTGTACACCGCTATCCAACTTACTCCAGTAGAAGACGTTTATCGAATAATCGAGGGAGGGGACCACCCAATCATCTTCGGCCGGACGAACAACCCGCATCCCCTCGCCATGGAAGAAGTCAACTTCGGGTCAGATGCTGGAAGACTGCCTCTGTATCTCTATAGCCCTCAATCCAAATATCTCATGCAGAAACAGGGGTATGATCTAGAGACAACGCCAGGACTGAACTACGGCACTGGACGACGATTACCTTTGAAGACGCCAGCCCCGGCGGACAAACCACGGAACTACTATAACAAAACCCGATGCGGTTTAGGGTATGTAACGCCTACTACGACCCCTGAAAGCTCAGATGAAGAATGCGACTGGCAGTCACATTCAACCGGATCACCGACTTCCGACTCAGATACCAGCATCGGAGATGTGTTCAGACAAGTCATGTCAGTCAACATGGCATTCACCGACGCTTACGAGGAAGACGAAGACATCCCCGAAATCCTTGAGCTAGAGCCATGGGCCCAGTAATTAGACGCACAATGGGAAAAGCTGTTCGAACTGAGAGAACCTCCTACTGAAGATGAGGTCATACAAGTGGATCTCGGTAGCGAATCTTCTCCAAAACCAATCTTTATCAGTAAAAGCCTAACTGACGAAGAACGAGAGTCGCTGTTAGAACTTGTCAGAGAATACATTGATGTGTTCGCCTGGAGCTATGAAGACATGCCGGGGTTAAATCCTGACATCGCTCTCCACAAACTCAATATACGGCCAGATGTAAAGCCAGTCAAGCAGCAACAACGACGCTTCCGCCCAGGTGTCATGGACGCGATCGAAGCCGAAGTCAACAAGCTAATAGCCAGCGGCTTCATTCGTGAAGAGCAACATCCTGATTGGGTCGCCAATATAGTACCCGTCCTCAAGAAGAATGGGAAGATTCGAATCTGCATCGACTTCCGCAACCTGAACGAGGCATGCCCCTAAGATGAATTTCCCCTTCCTATCACAGACATCATGATCGACAATACATGCGGCTTTGAACGTATGTCATTCATGGATGGATTCTCGGGGTACAATCAAATCAAGATGTCTCCCGACGACGAAAAGTACACCTCATTCCGAACCCCGATTGGCACATACTGCTACACAGTCATGCCATTCGGTCTAAAGAGTGCTGGCGCTATATATCAGCGAGCCTTGAGTATCATTTTCAGAGAACATTTGTGCAAGACAGTGGAATGCTATGTCGATGACATCGTCGTCAAGAGTCGCCGTAAGGAAGATCATCTGCAAGATCTGAGAACGGTGTTCAACTTAATGCGAGCCCACAATCTGAAGATGAACCCTACAAAATTATTCTTGGGTGTATCCAGCAGAAAGTTCTTGGGCTTCATCATCACTGCACGGGGTATCCATGTAGACCCCGAGAAAACGAGGGCAATCAGGGAGATGGGTCCCCCGAGAAATCTCCGTGAACTTAGAGGCCTCCAAGGGAGGCTAGCTTATATCAGGAGGTTCATTTCCAACCTCTTCGGGCGATACCGACCGTTCACCCACCTCATGAAGAAGGGAGTCTCATTCGTATGGGACGAGGAATGCCAGCACGCTTTCGATGACATCAAAGAATATTTATCAAATCCTCCAGTCCTGGTGGCCCCGGTCCCTGGAAAACCATTCCTGCTCTATGTACGAGTAATGGAACACTCCCTCGGTGCCCTGCTGGCACAAAATAACGATGCAGGCCACGAGCAGGCCATTTACTATCTCAGCCGAATGATGGTCGGGCCCGAACACCGATACACCGCTGTGGAGAAAGAATGCCTCGCCCTGGTATTCGACATTCAAAAGACACGGCACTATGTCACGGGGCAAACCATACATGTGATCTCACGAATCAACCCTCTCAGGGTCCTCATGACCAAACCAGGGGCACTCAGCTCCCGCCTCGCTACATGGGCGATATTGCTGTCCCCCTATCATATGATCTTCGTCCCGCAGAAGGCTGTCAAAGGTCAAGCCCTGGCAGACTTTTTGGCGGCCCATCCAGGATCGGAATCATCCAGAATATACGAAAAAATCCTAGATGAGGTCGCCGATTCAAATACAACCACTCACGATAACATATGGCGGATGTTCTTCGATGGCGCTTCAAGAACCGGACCCAAGGGAAACATCGTCGTCGGAGTCGGAGTAGTATTGGTCTCTCCTACCGGGCTAGTGATCAATCGCGCCTACTCTCTCACGGAACCCTGCTCTAACAATGTGGCCGAGTATAACGCTTTGGTCATTGGCCTCCAACTCGCAAGAGAACTGGGGGTAGAATACCTTGAAGCATACGGCGATTCGTAATTAATCGTCAACCAGATTCGAGGGACGTACGAAGTCTGCCATGAAGACATGATCCCCTACCACCAAATAGCGATCAACATTATCTCATCATTCGAGGGATTCTTCATCGAACACGTCCCCAGACTCCAAAATATCGAAGCTGATGCCCTAGCAGGCCTGGCTGCTTCCCTAGCAGGCCTGGCTGCTTCCCTAGCAGTGCCAAACCACTCTCATCATTCGGTCGATGTAATCGGCCATGAGCTGGTCTGCCCCAAGAACAACGTTCAAGCCATGGCGAGTTATTCTGCTCAGATGATCGACGAAGCGCCAGACTGGAGACAACCATTCATAGACTTCGTGGTCTACGACATCCTGCCCGAGAACCTGAAGGAGGCTACTTCTATCAGACGACGTTCTCTCAGATTCTTCTGTGATACAGAGACGAAAATGCTATATCGCCGCTCCTACGACGGATTGCTACTTCGGTGCTTGTCGAACGCAGAAGCCAAAGAAGCCGTACGAGAGGCTCATGACGGTGTCTGCGGGGCCTATCAGCCTGGCCCTAAGCTGTAAGGCCGCCTTCGCCGGATGGGCTACTACTGGCCCACGATGGTGGCTGATGCAATAGATTATGCCCAAAAATGTAAGGCCTGCCAAGTCCACGCAGACTTCATTCACCAACCATCCGAATTTCTACATCCGACAGTGGTGTCCTGGCCATTCAAAGCATGGGGAATGGATATCATTGGTCCAATCACCCCACCTTCCTTCCGAGGACATCGCTTCATACTTGCGATCACTGATTACTTCTTAAAGTGGGCAGAAGCTGTCCCACTCGCCGAAGTCAAGACTTCGAACGTAATCAGCTTTCTGAAGCACCACGTCATCTACCGCTTTGGACTGCCCCGAAGGATCATCCATGATAATGGTCCGCAGTTTATAAGCCACGCATTCTACCGATTCTGCGACAAACATCGCATTCAGAATGTCGCTTCGACACCATACAACCCGGCAGCAAACGGGTTAGCAGAGGCATTCAACAAAATAATCATCAAACTCCTCAAGAAATTTGTCTCCTCCAACAAACGCGACTGGAACGAGAATCTCGGCGAGTGCTTATAGGCTTATCGCACCACGGTTCGAACAGCCACCGGGAATACACCATTCTCTCTGGTGTACGGGAGTGAGGCAGTTCTTCCATTAGAGACTCAGATTTCCTCACTCCGAGTCGCCCTCACTTATCAATTGACAACGGATGATAACTACCGACGTCGACTACAAGAGTTAGAGGCCTTAGATGAAAAACGCCTCCTAGCTCAGCAAAGGATCGAATTATACCAAGCACGCATCTCAGGAGCCTTCAACAAAAAGGCCAAAGTCAGAACATTCCAAGTGGGCGATCTTGTTTTGGCAGTCAGGAGGCCAATGGCCATGACTCACAAGACCACCGGCAAGTTCCAGCCAAAATGGGAAGGCCCATTTATCATCGAGGCCGTGTTCTCCAATGGTGCTTACCGCCTCGCCAAGCAAAACGGAGACTTGCTCATGTTGCCCGTCAACGGCAAGTTCCTGAAGAAATACTATGTTTAAACAACATTTTCCAGAGTGTCGAGTTATGTGCCCGCTGGTACCACTGAACTCAACCCCCTAATTTTCCAACTTATCGAGTCACGTACCCTCTTGTACCGCTGAACTCATATCCCAAATTCCCAAGTCATATACCTGCTGGTACCTCTGAACTTACACTTTTCCAACATTCATGGATTGTCGAGTTATGTGCCCATCGGTACCCCTGAACTTACATCCCGGTCACTCTTTTGAAATAAAGTCATGTATAATCATACCGCTGAACTTTCTTCCTACAAGAGATCCTCCCTCATGATCTAATACCTGCACTCCCAGTGCACAACAAAGGTAACGGATCCACAAATTTCCAAGACGACCATGTCCTCATCACCTCTGAGTCGTCCCATTTCCGCCAAAAACAAATCACCCCTACATAGAATTTCCATGTCCTCATTACCTCTGAGTTATTCTACGTACCCCCCTTCATTGAGCCCACTCCTGTCATGTCCTTATTACCTCTGAATGGGAAGGCTCCGTCGAAGAAACCTTCATACTTGCCATGTCCTCATTACCTCTGAGTAAGTATGATGATCCCCTTTCGACCTATTACCTGTACCCACAACCGGAGTACGCCAAGGGTAATGGGTCCACAAATGTCCTCTGTTGACCACAAATGTCCTCTGTTGACCACAAATGTCCTCTGTTGACCACCAATACCCTCCGTCGAGTTCGCTCCTGCCATGTACTCATTACCTTTGAGTAGGAAGACTCTACGTTCAAAAAAACTTTCCTACTTACCATGTCCTCGTTACCTCTGAGCAAGTATGTCAGTTCTCTTTCATCCTATTACCCGTATCCTAAACCAGGGTATGCCAAGGGTAATAGACCCACAAATATCCTCAGCTAAATTTCTTAACACAAACCTATCACCTCATCATGCCCCAGGAGCCCAGCTGCTCTACGGCCATTCTTTTCTCAATACCAAGAGCACCCATGACCACTTTGCTATGGCTGCTTCAGGTATCCTGACCGAAACTTGTTATCTCTACCTAAAACCAAGGTACGCCATGGGTAACAGGTCCACAAATATATCCCCTATGCGGGGGAGAACATCACCACAATATCACAGGCACAACAGGCAATACAAATGAAGGGTAGAATGGAAAATACTCTTTATTTGAAGGAAGAAAAGAAGTACTACATATTTCGGGACCACGTCCCTTTCAAAAAAAAAGAGAAAGAAGAAGGGGAAAACGGGGACAAAACAAGAGGCCGATTATAGCTCGGTATTGCACAACTCCAAAAGACGGTCCTTTACCAAAGCAGTCCCCCGATCAAGCCTTTGCTTAGCTCGACACTCGGCCTCTTGGGATAGCTGCTCCTCATCATTCAAATGTGTATAAGCCTGCCAGTTGTCCTCCACCTTCTTTAGGGCAAGATCTAGATTAGCAGAAGCCCTACTATACTTACCAGCCTCCTGAATAGCAATCTCTTTCTCAACACGAGCGGCCTCAAGCTCTAACTCTAGGAAAGCCAGTTTTCACTGGAGCTCGAGGATCTATTCCCGAACATCGGCCACCCCACGAGAAGCATCCGCTTCCCGAGTCGTATAATTTTCAGTCCGACGGCTCCACTGGTCGTGCAACTGAGTCAGATTCCGACGGCCCTGTAATATAGCCGATTTGAGTGATTCCCGGGCAGCCATCACCTTCTCCACCACGGTAGTGAGGAAGTTGCGTTCTCGATTTATGGCCGCAGGTAAATCAGTCTGTTGCAACGAGCGAAACTGGGCAACGAGACGGTCAGCCTCTAATAGCTTAGGCTCCAAGAGCGCAGCTAGTTCCTCTCCCCCAGGGAGTGTTTTAAGGGTATTAATCTGGCCGCCAGCACATCGACGGGCCAGAGTGAAGGAAGTCCCCCTTTCCACCGCTGCTTCGATCCCCCTCTTCAGATGACGATGGAAACTAGCAACTACGTCCTGTAACGCATCATCCAAGACTTCTATGGATGACGGCGTCAGAGGGAGAGTGGCAGACGGTACCAGAGGGGCAGTTTCAGAAGTAAGCGCACCCGCACCAAAAAGCGCCCTTTAAAGATCGACAACACTTAAGTGCTAAAGATTGCCATACGTAGCAAATGATGACGTGGCTAGAGGCCATGCGGTTGAAAGTCTCCTGTGGCTGAATCACCTATGCGACTGAATAATTCATGCGGCTAGAACTCTTATGCAGTCAGGATTGCATATGCGGCCAATACAGCCATGCTTCTTGTTCAAAGTATTTCAATTTTATAAATTGAAAACTTTGAAGGGGGTCCTGTAGAAGCATGGAAAATACTAAAGAAATTGACTCATGCGGCCAAGAAAGACCCATGCGGCTCAGAAAATGCATGCGGCTCAGGGAGTCATGCGGCATAAGGAGCTATGCGGCCGGAGGCATTCCATGCGGCTCAGAAGACATGTGGCGTGACAGTGCTCCCCTCCGATCCATGCTGCATTAATTGCTTTGACGGCTGACCCCTCTGAAAAGTTGACAGACCTGACACCAAAGCAGGTAATTATGACTCTGTCATGATGATGAATCTCTAGGAAAGAGAAAGAAATCTCTGACACGATCCTCCGAGAGCAACAAAATGCCACGTGGCCCTGCCACGTGGGTGTGCTTATGCGGCTCGAAGTGAAGACTTCCCATGCGGTTCAGAGTGAAGCTGTCCCATGCAGCTCGAGTGGAATCATCCCTATGCGGCTCAAGAAGATCATGCCCATGCGGCTCAAGCAGACACACCATTATACGGTTCATACGGCTCATCATATGGTTCAGAAGTCTGAAGGAGGGGGCCACTGCCCAGACAGCCCTGACACGTGTCCCAAGTCTTATGCGGCCCAAAATTCATGCGGCCCAAATCTCATGCGGCCCAATCTGCATGCGGTTCCAGTCTCACCGTTGGCTCTCAGGACACGTGTCCTCAGCCGATCAGTCTCCCAGATTTATGGCAATCCAAGATCGGGTCGAATCCCAATGATCTGGGGCACGTGGCAAGAGAATAAATTTGATTTATTCACAGATATTAGAGAATCATTATAAGGAAGATTTATGCCAATCAACATTAATTGCTAATGGGGATTTGGTGTAATCTACCCTTAATGGTTCTGATTCATCACAATCAGAAACGAACGGCCTGGATTGATCAATCCCCAGGCCGTCGCCATCTCCAAGAGCTAATCATTGGCAACCCTAGTGATCACATCCACTATTATAAATAGCAAGGTGCCATTCCCTTGTAATATATAGAGAGATATACAAAAAAAAACAGAGAAGAATACGTATACACAGAGAGACTTCCCCCATAGTCAGAGAGAGAATATACACAGAGAGAGAGAAGCCAGGAGAGCAATCAGAGAGAGAGCAAGAAGGCATTTCTTCGTCAATGACCAAGCAGATCTTCCCCGAGTCAAGGCTGCGTACCGATCGTCCAAGGAGTAAGGCAGAGCGGCCGTCGCTTTCCCGAGCCTCTATCGTCACCCCCCAGAATCTAAAATAAACAATCGTACTTAGACTGCTGTACCTAGGTTTTCGTCCCTAGGCTTTCTTTGTACGAGCGAGTTTGTATTGTGAGTCTAAGTTCAGTCCTCCGATAATTGTTTTGTACTTTTACAATCAATGGCAAACACTTACTCCTTCGAAGACGGTCATGTCAAGCCCATCTTGGACATGCTCATACAAGGAGATAGAATCCAGCTCCCTCCACCTAGACGGGAACCTCGGCCGGCCGAGATGGAAAGTCCCAAGTACTGTCATTACCATCGTTACGTTCACCATGCCACGCAGGACTGCTTCCAATTGAAGCGATATATTCAGCATCTCATCGATTCAAAAGCTCTGGCCATTGATTTCGAGGAGATAACCATGGCAGCCAACATAGTGTCAGTACAGTTCGGCAGCCTCCCTCCGACAGAGACTCAAGACGGTGTAGTACCCGTCCCTTGGGCAACAATGGAGATTGTTAATCTTCCACCTCCTCGAATCAGGCTGCTGGTCTAGTGCCCCTCACCACATCACGAGAGGAGGTCATATGGGTCCATCCGGACCTGGTACTTGCAGTAACTCAACCCACACCATCCTCCACTGGCAGGAAGAAAGGGGAAAAGGTCAGATCCTGCCGTACAATCTCGGCAGATGTCGAAGAAGCCACAGCTGTTTTCATCCGGTCGGGTGCGCAATCCCAACCTACACCGGATAACTCGGTTGAAGATCATCAGCCGACTACTGCTGACGCTCCAGAACCTTCTCAAACTCCAACGACCGACAAGCCTAGGCCGAAGGAGACTCGCTTTGACAAATCCTCCAAAAAGAGGCACCTCATGGGCTGGAGAGGCCCTATAACTTTGACATCTTGGCACAATTGGCCAACACACCGGCCAAATTGTCATTATACGAGCTCCTGAGACTCTCCAAAGATGTTTGCGTGGCACTGAGCGACGCACTCCAGAATGCCGACGCATATCTGGCTCAGGTCAACCTCACGGAAGAGAGCCCGCTTGTAAATCTCTAGAACAGCACTTGTACAGGTGCAATGCCCAACATCGTCTTCACTCTGCGGGATATGCTTATTAAAACCAACCTGCACGATCGTCCGTTGTATTACACTGGATACATCGGTGACGTAAAGGTGGATCGGATGCACATTGATCCCGGTTCTTCCATAAGCATCACCCCGAAGAGTCTGTTGCACCATCTTCACATCCCCATACATCGCCTGACGTCGACAAGCACCGCCATCAGTAGTTTCAATTCGGGCAGGAGCTACCCGATCGAGAAGATTAGCTTGAAGTGCCAAATCGGTGATCTCCAGTCAGAAGTGACTTGTTATGTCATAGATGCGGACACTTCCTACAATATTCTCCTGGGGCATCCTTGGATACACGATTATATGATCGTGCCTTCCATGCTGTACCAGTGCTTCAAGTATGTTGACAAGCACGGCTTCGTAAGGACAGAATTTGCCGATATCGATCCCTTCAAAGGGGTCGAATCTTATTACTCAGACTCCTGCTTGTACGAGAAGTCGAAGAGGCACCTTGTCGAAGGAGATATGCAAGCTCAAACTGAGACAGCAACGGGATCAAAAGAACCTCTGATGATCCACCTTCAAGCTCGCAAACCTGGCAAGACCGTACCCTGTACGGCCGTTCTGCGTAAGGATGCAATCAGTCTCTCGGCACAAGAGGGGCAAATGATAATCCGACTGCCAAGGTCTGGCCAAGCGCTAAAACCTACAACGGAGCCACTGACAATCAGGCTGCCAAGAGCCGGCCAGCCACAAATAGAGAAGCTCAAACCCTCTGAGAAGCCAATAATGATACGTCTTCCCAAGATGAATCGTCAATCCAATACGAAGTCGGGGACTCCTAGCGAGCCAACAACTCCCCGCCTAGCATCAAGCACCAAACAGGGGGTCGCTAGTTCGCCAACGACTCCACGTTCTGCCCCACCAGCGGAACCCCTGATGATTAAGCTGCCCAAGTCATCCTCTCAGTCTTCATTTATACAGGGGGTGGCCGAAGAAGAACCAGAGTTGGCCAAGTATGTGGCTGCTCACACTGATGTTCCATTCGCAGATGATGTAATCCTACTAGAAAAGATACCTAACTTCATCAATAAAGGGGTGTCTTTGAACTACCTCGAGCTTGATAAGCTTTGTACAATGTATGCTATGGAACACGGTATAGGCACCCACCTACACACACAAGTGACAAATATTTACACCACAAATCAACTTACTCCTGTAGAAGGCGCCTACTTCATAGTCGAAGAAGAAGACCATCCAATCATCTTCGGTCAGAAGAATGATCCACAGCCCTTCGCAATAGAGAAAGTCGATCTCGAATCGGACGATGGGAGACTGCTCCTTTATCTGTATAGCTCCCAATCCAAGTACCTCATGCAAAGACAGGGGTATGATCTGGAGACTACACCAGGCCTGAACTACGACACTGGTCGACGGTTACCTTTACAGTTGCCAGTCCCGGTCGGGAAACCACGAGATTACTACAACAAGACCCGATGTGGACTGGGGTATGTTACACCTACAACGACCCCTGAAAGCTTAGATGAGGAATGTGATTGGCATTCACACTCGACCGGATCACCAACTTCTGATTCAAATATCAGCATCGGGGACGTATTCAGGCAAGTCTTGTCTGTCAATATGGTATTCGTTGACGCTTACGAAGAAGAAGAAGACATTCCTGAACTCCTTGAATTAGAGCCATGGGCCCAACAGCTAGATACAGAATAGAAAAAGTGGTTCGAACAAAGAGAGCCTCCTACTGAAGATGAGGTTATGTAAGTTGACCTCGATAATGAATCTTCTCCAAAACTAATCTTCGTTAGTAAAAGCCTGGCAGACGAAGAGCGAGAATCGCTACTACAACTCATCAAAGAATATATTGATGTGTTCGCCTGGAGTTATGAAGACATGCCAGGACTAAACTCCGAGATTGCACTTTACAAACTCAACATTCGGCCGGATGCAAAGCCGATCTAGCAATAACAGCGACGCGTCCGCCCGGACATTATAAACGCGATAGAAGCCGAAGTCAACAAACTGATAGCCAGCGACTTCATCCGTGAGGAACAACATCCAGACTGGGTCGCCAACATAGTACCGGTCCTCAAGAAAAATAAAAAGATTCGAATCTGCATCTACTTCCGCAATCTGAACGAGGCGTGTCCTAAAGATGAGTTCCCCTCCCTATCATGGACATCATGATTGACAACACCTACGGCTTCGAGCGCATGTCATTCATGGATGGTTTCTCGGGATACAACCAAATCAAGATGTCTTCCGACGACGAGAAGCACACATCATTCCGAACACCGATTGGCACATACTACTACACAGTCATGCCTTTTGGTTTAAAGAATGTTAGCGCCACGTATCAAAGATCTATGAGTTTCATCTTCAGAGACCACTTACAGGGTCCTCATGACCAAGCCAGGGGTACTCAGCTCTCGCCTCGCTACATGGGCGATATTGTTGTCTCCCTACCACATGATCTTTGTCCCATAAAAGGCTATTAAAGGTCAAGCTCTGGCAGACTTTTTAGCAGCCCATTCAGGTTCGGAGTCAACCAGGATATACGAAGAGATTCCAGATGAGGTTGCCGACTCACATGTGGCCTCTCATGATACCATATGGCGAATGTTCTTCGACGGCGCTTCCAGAACTGGGCCCAAGGGTAATATCGTCATTGGAGTTGGAGTGGTGCTGATTTCTCCCTCCGGGTTGGTGATCAATCGGGCTTATTCCCTCACGAAGCCCTGTTCAAACAATATGGCCGAGTACAATGCTTTGGTTATTGGCCTCCGACTTGCAAAGGAACTAGGGGTAGAATACCTTGAAGCATACGGCAACTCCAAGTTAATCGCCAATCAGATCCAGGGTTCTTATGAAGTCCGCCATGAAGACATGATCCCCTATCACCAAACGGCGATCAGCATCATTTCGTCGTTCGAAGGGTTCTTCATAGAACACGTTCCCAGACTCCAAAATATTGAAGCCGATGCTTTAGCTGACCTTGCCGCTTCCCTAGCAGTTTCGAACTATGCTCATCACTCGATGGATGTGATAGGCCACGAATTGGTCTGTCCCAAGAATAACATTCAGTTTGTGGCGAGTCATTCTGCTCAGACGGTTGACTAAACACTAGACTGGAGACAGCTATTCATAGACTTTGTAGTCTATGGCATCTTGCCCGAAAACCCAAAGGAGGCCACCTCTATCAAAAGGCGTTCCCTCAGATTCTTCTACGACACAGAGATGAAAATGTTGTATCGACGATCCTACGATGGATTACTGCTTCGGTGTCTATCAAACACAGAAGTCAAAGAAGCCGTACGCGAAGCTCATGATGTGTTTACGGGGCCCATCAGCCTGGTCCGAAATTACAAAACCGTCTTCATCAGATGGGCGATTACTGGCCCACGATGGTAGCAGATGCGATAGACTATGCAAGAAAGTGCAAAGCATATCAAGTCCATGCAGATTTCATCCATCAGCCATCCGAGTTTCTATATTCGACAGTGGCGTCATGGTCATTCGAAGCATGGAGAATGGACATCATCGGTCCAATCACTCCACCTTCGTCCCGAGGAGATTGCTTCATACTTGCAATCAAAGATTACTTCTCCAAATGGGCAAAAGCTATTCCGCTTGCAGAAGTAAAGACTTCAAACGTGATCAGCTTCCTCAAGCATCACGTCATCTATCGTTTTGGACTTCCCTGAAGGCTCATCCACGATAATGGTCTGTATTTCATGAGCCACGCCTTCTATCGGTTCTGCGACAAATATCGAATCCAGAAAGTTTCTTCAATGCCATACAATCCCGCAGCAAATGGGTTGGCAGAAGCATTCAACAAAACCATCATCAAGTTGCTCAAGAAGTTCATGTCTTCCAACAAACGTGACTGGAATGAGAAGCTTGGTGAGTGCTTATGGGCATACCGTACTACAGTCCGAACGGCCACCGGGAACACACCATTCTCTATGGTATACGGGAGTGAGGCAGTTCTCCCATTGGAGACTCAAATCCCCTCGCTCTGCGTCGTCCTTACCTATCGATTAACGACGGACGATAATTACCGTCGCCGGCTACAAGAGTTGGAGGCCTTGGATGAAAAGCGCCTACTAGCTCAACAACGAATCGAGCTATACCAAGCACGCATCTCGGGAGCCTTCAACAAGAAGGTTAAGATCAGAACATTCCAAGTGGACGATCTAGTTCTGGCAGTTCGGAGGCCGATGGTTATGACTCACAAAACTACCGACAAATTCCAGCCAAAGTGGGAAGATCCATTTGTCATTGAGGCTGTCTTCTCCAACGGTGCTTACCGCCGCACGAAACAAAATGGAGACTTGCGCATGTTGTCTATCAACGGCAAGTTCCTGAAGAAGTATTATGTCTGAAACAACATCCTCCAAATCCCAGATTATTGAGTTATGTACCCTCTGGTACCGTTGAACTTACCTTCTGACTCCATATTCTCCAGATTGTCGAGTTATGTACCCGCAAGTACCGCTGAACTTACACTCCGGTCACTCCAGATAAATCTATATCGCGTCTTTTAGGTAGTAAGTCATGTATGATCATACCTCTGAACTTTCTTCCTAAAAAGAGCTCCCTCCTCATGATCCACTACCCATATTTTTAGTGCACAAAAAAGGGTAACAGATCCACAAATTTCCCAAAACAACCATGTCGATGTTACCTCTGAGTTATTTTACTTCCGCCAAAAACAAATCACCCTCTTACATAGAACTTCCACTCCTCATTACCTCTGAGTCGTTCTATGTACCCCTTCATGGAGCCCACTCCTGCCACGTCCTCATTACCTCTGAGTAGGAAGGCTCCATCGAAGAAACCCTCATGCTTGCCACGTCCTTATTACCTCTGAGTAAGTATGTTGGTTCCCTTTTGACTTATTATCTGTACCCAAAATCGGAGTACACCAAGGATAATAGGCCCACAAATGTCCACTGTTGACCACAAATATCCTCCGCTGAGTCCACTCCTACCACGTCCTCATTACCTCTGAGTAGGAAGACCCCGCGGTAAAACCCCCATACTTGCCACGTCCTCATTACCTCTGAGTAAGTATATTGGTTATCTCTCGTCTTATTATCCATATCCTAAACCCGGGTACGCCAGGAATAATAGGTCCACAAAAAAATCTCCCATTAAGGTAACTACTATAAGCAAAGAGTGAAGCAAATTGTATTCTGTTCATTCAAAATCGGTTACACTCACATGAGTACATCTCATAAGCAAGCCAAAGAAGTTCTTCATCATTTCATTCAGACAAGAAGGAAAGCAAAACACAAACTATAGCTAAAGACAGGCAGAAATATCAAAGACGAAAGACAGACATTTATGGGAGCCCATGAATCCTAGTTGCGGGGGCGCATATACCATTCCCTCAACCACTTTTCATATGAAGGATCTAATTGAGAAAAATCCTCGTCCGGAGTAGGTAGGTCAGAACTTCCAGTACTACTGCCGTCAGACTGGGGCTCCTCCTTTACAGTAATGGACGCCAGCTCTCCTTTCTGTTCCTCTGTTATTGGTATTATCTTCTCCTTAACAAACGATGACTCTTGTTTGAGAAGAGACAGCAGCTCTTCCTTCACAATGATCTCAGCCTTCGGCAGGGATGCTACAAGAATCAAAAGAAATAAAGTTAGATGGTCAGAGCCTTATGCGGCCCAATCCAGACGAACTTATACGGTCTTGTTTGAGGGGGGCTTCATGCGGCTCGATTCAGAGGGACTTATGCAGCTCTGTTCGAAGGGTCATCATGCGGTCCAGTTTGTGAAGCGTCTATGCGGCCACTAGACAACTCCTATACGGCTCGAACATGGGGTATACCCCCATGCGGCTCGGACATGGGACGTACATGTGGCCTATACAATTTGAACAGTTCGACGAAAGCGAGGAACGCATTAAAGGCTTGTGCATAAAGCATGCAACAGAGCCGTCTTTGTTAGGGTTTTGAAGTATACGATCTTCCCAGACCCTTACCAGCAATGGCGGGATGAACGTCGGGGTGGACTTCAGGCACCGGGGATGACGAAGAAGCCACTCCCTTTCCCTTTGTCGCGGCTGTGGAAGCTTTGGAGGCCATTGTCGATGATGATCGGAGAAAGAAAAATAGCATCTTAGGGCAAGAGAAGAACAAGAGAAAATAAAGAAGTCTCTATGACCTAAACACACCCCTATTTATAGGAAAATATGGGACGGCACGTGGACCGATAACCGCTTCGGGTCGTGTGATGCAGGCAAAATCAACTTCTCGGATTTCGCCCCCTCTCATAAAGAAGATTCATCCAGGGCATAAAATCCAAATATTTAATGAACCAACTCTTGGAATTCCCCCAGAAGACGGCTCTAAAATGAATTAAGGGCAATTAATGAGCCGCACGCGTGGCAGGGAGCCCATGCGGCTAGGGAGTCTATACGGCCAGACAGGCCATGAGGCCAAGAAGTACATGCGGCCAGAACATCCTATGCGGCCAGCGGAGCTCATATAGCCATGCTTCTTATTCAAAGTATTTCAATTTTTCAAATTGAAAACTTTGAAGGGGGTCTTGTAGAAGCATAGAAAAGAACAAGAAGAAGCCCATACGGCTCAAAATAGAAGAAGCCCATACGGCTCAAAATAGAAGGAGCCTCATGCGGCTCAGGATTCTGTCGGAGCCTCATACGGCTCAAAAACTCTCCAATAGCCTCATGCGGCTCAGAAAAGAATCACATGGCCCTTGCAGCTTGCTTTTACAGCTGGCCATAAAGTGACTGCTCCCATTAAATACTCTGACATAAAGTGATACCTCTGACATTAAAGCTGAAATGATGAACTCTGACATGACGGCGTATTCCTCAAAAAACGAAGGAAATATCCTATACAGCTGGCACGATCCACCAACTCCAAAGCTCCCTATGCGGCTGCCATCCTCCCATACGGCTGATGCTCTCATGCGGCTCGGATCGTGGAGACCATCGTCATGCGGCTCAAATCCTAAGAAGCCACCCCATGCGGTCGTTGTTCTCATGCGGCTCGGATCATGGGGATCATATCCATACGGCTCAAATACTGAGAGACCATGCCCATACAGCCATGACACGTGGCTAGCCTTATGCGGCTCAATTGGAAACCATCCCCATGCGACTCAGATTTCGCAGGCTACACCTATGCAGCTGCCACCTCATGCGGTTCAAAACCTAAGAGGCTACCCTCATACGGCTGTGGCTCGCGGTTATGACACGTGGCAGAAGATCAGTTTCCCCGTAATGATTGTTAGACATGTGGCATTAAATCAATCAAGATTTATCAACAAATCCCAACAACCAGATTTAGTGCAATCATCATAATTACCTAAATCAAAGCAGATTTATTGTAATCACGCAGATTAAACACATGGCAGAAGATCCGAGCTTCCAAAGATTTATGACAATCAACATTAATTCCCCGTACGAATTTGACACAATCAGCATTAATTATCCAGATTCGTTGTAATCAAGATTAGTGGTCCAGATTAATTGCCAACAAAATAGAATCAAGGAAAATGGCAATTAAATCCCCAAGCCGCCGACTTTTTTAGGGCAATCATTGCAAACCCTAATGATGACACCCCACTCCTATAAATAGCAAGGTGCCATTCCCTTGCAAAAGGGAGAGAACCGCCAGCTGGATATACAGAGAGTGAAAGGCACGCAAAGAGGAGTCTCTTCACACATTCCGAGAATATTTCTTCATCAGAGCCAAGGCTACGTCTGATCGTCCAAGGAGTAAGACAGAGCTGTCGTCGCTTTTTTGAGCCTCTATCGTCACCCTCCAGAATCAAAACTAAACAATTATACTTAGATTACTGTACCTAGATTTTCATTCCTAGGCTTTCTTTGTATGAGCGAGTTTGTATTGTGAAGTAAAAGTCCAGTCCTCTCATAAAACTGTTCTGTTCTTTTATAATCAATGGCAAACAGATGTTTATCAAACGCGAAAGCCAAATATGCACTCCGGGAGGCTCAGGATGGAGTTTGTGGTGCATATCAACCAGGCCCCAAATTACAAGATCGCCTCAAACGAATGGGTTATTATTAGCCCACGATGATAGCAGATGTTGTTGAATATACAAAAAAGTGTAGAGGCTGCCAGTTCCATGCCAATTTCATTCACCAACCTTCGGAGTTTCTACACACGATGGCAGCATCTTGGCCTTTTAAAGCCTGGGGTATGGATGTCATAGGCCCAATCAGCCTGCCATCTTCCAGAGGACATCGATTCATCCTAGACGTAACCGATTACTTCTCCAAATGGATGGAAGCTATACCGCTCACCGAAGTAAAGGCATCAAACGTGATTAGTTTCATCAAATATCACGTTATCTACAGCTTCGGCCTACCTCGTAGGATCATTCATGATAATGGTCCATAATTCGTAAGCCATGCATTCTATCAGTTTTGTGATAGGAATCGAATCCAGAATGTAGTCGCTACTGCCTACAATCCAGCGGCTAATGGGCTAGCAGAAGCCTGCAATTAAACCATCATTAAACTTCTCAAAAAATTTGTGTCTTCAAACAAGCGTGATTGGAATGAAAAGCTCGGCAAATGTCTATGGGCTTATCGTACAACGGTCCGGACTCCAACAGGCAGTACGCCATTCTCTCTGGTTTATAGGAGCGAAGCAGTTCTTCTCCTAGAAATCCAGATTCCTTCTCTTCGAGTAGCCTTATTCAGTGAGTTGACTACCAAAGAAAGCTATCGTCTGCGTCTACATGAGCTCGAAGCACTAGAAAAAAATGCATGTTAGCTCATGAGCAGCGTATTGAGCTATACCAAGCACGTCTTTCCAGAGCCTTCAATAAAATTGGTGAAGGAAAGAATCTTCCAAGTCGGTGATCTAGTCTTAGCGGTGAGAAGACCAATGGTCATGATGCACAAAACAAAAGGGAAATTTTAGCCTAAATGGAAAGGTCATTTAATTATAGAATCAGTGTATTCTAACGGTGCGTACCGACTAACCAAGCCTGATGGTGACTTGCTCATGATGTCTATCAACGACAAGTTCTTGAAGAATTACTATGTGTAACCTTTTTAACATAATGTTCACATATAGTCAGTCATGTAAATGTACAGTACGATATTTATGTGATTCAAAAAATTATCTAACTATTATCCGTATTTCAAGAGTCTTGAATACGCCTTGGATAATAGGTCCTCTAAAATATTTCCCTAGTGGAATTATTCTCGCTTTTGACTCTGTCCAAACTCGGTTTGACGAAAATAAGTCACATCCCTATTACCTCTGAATTGTTTTTCGATAATTATTTCCCCAGTAGAATGATTAAGAAATATTTTGCCATATCCATATAACCTCTGAGCAAAGCATTCATCAAGGATAATCACGTCCATATTACCTCTGAATTATCCACTCCCACCTAATATTATATATCTTTCCATGTCCATATTACCTCTGGTCTGATATAGAATATTCCCTGCTATTACGTCCATATTACCTCTATTAGCATCTTCATTCAACTTATTATCTATATTCAAAAAAACTTGAATATAAAATGGATAATAGGTTCACATCAAATTTTCCAGCAAAATATCCACCAGAAATATCATTACTACGTCCACATTACCTCTAGTTTCGATATTTCACAAAACCACATTTTATTTTGAAAAGATTATTTGTTCTTTATTTTGAACGTCTATCAAATAGACGGGAGGAAAGGGGTACAAGAGCCGTGATGGCTGAAAAAAAGGTTACAAAAAAAATCTAAGGGATACATAGGCGGTTGATGTTGTCCCTTAGAGCCGCGATTTCGACTTCAGACTTTGCGGTAGCTCGACGGCGTGCCTCTTCTTGGCGAGCAGTTTCATCCTCGAAAAGAATCAGATTCATGTGCTCTCCCTCCATGTAACACCCAGTTTTCTAAAATAAGGGTAATTTTAAAATTTTGTAATTTTAGCCTTTTAATAATGATATTTAAATCATGATATGACTTTTGGTAATTTTTAAATCATTTTAAAACTATTTTAAATTATGACTTGTAATTTTGGTATTTTGCTAGTGTAACACTAGAGACAGCTTGACCTAGAGCCTAGCCGTGTGATTAGGGTGTTTTATTTATCATTTCCAGTTCGAGGGTATTTTTTATTTTGAATTTAATTGAATTTAATATATATTATTTGGAATTTAATGTATTATTAAGAATGGTGTAATTTTAATATTATTTAATTAATTGTCATGTATTGTGATTAGCCTAACTTGGTTTGGACCTAATCTAGATTAGTCATAGCTAGTCTTAGCTAACCATGGTTAGTGTTAGTTAGTATTAACTAGAATTATTAGAATTTTTAAGTGATTTTTAGTATAATTGATTTGGTGCTATTCTAGACTTTGACTAGTGTTGACTTAGGAGACTGTCCTAGAAGCTAACCTAGGTTATGACTACTTAGTTAGAGTGTGTAACCCTATCTTGACCTAAGTTAATGATACTCCAATCATTAGAATTAATTTGGAGAAAATAGGGATAATGAATAGGTTAGATTATGACTAGTGATTTCATGAACCATGACTTATGGCTTAAGGCCCATAGAGGCCCATAACCCAATTAGTGAAACCAAAACCCTAACCCTAGCATTTATGGCCAGCCACCTTGGTATTCCCCCATCTATTTAATGCCTCCTCAAAGTTAGGGCTAGCCTCCTTTAGAAATTTCTTAAGTTTAAGGAAGAGGTATGCTCCAACTTCAATAATTCCTAGAAAATCCTATTTAATTTCTTTTTCTCCCAAATCAATTACATTAGGCTCTAAATTTATTCTACTTACTGTTTTTGGAGAGAAATTTTAGAGGAGAAGCAATTTGAAGGAGTTTTGGTGGCTTGAGGATCCACTCTCATTTGGGGCTTTTTGAGCCTTTACAAACCCATAGGTAACTTCTAATCCTCACCATAGAATGTTGTTATTATTGCATATTTAGGAAGCCCTAGGCCTACCCTAATTGTAGGTATAGCTAACCCTAGGTTTCGTGTCCAATACGTGTCCGTATCGGACACGTATCAGAAGGTACATGAATGTGTTTGATAAAATGCCCCAAAGGGCATTTCGATTTGTTTTCTGGAATATTTTTTAATAGGAAATTAGGGTTTAGGCTCGTTTACTAGTTTCCAATATTTTGAGTCATTATTGGTGTCCTGTCGTGTCGCAATGGACACACAAACACGCGGGTGCACCACGCGCGCACGAGCAGTGCCATTCCCCTGCTGCTCGGGTTAATTTTGTGCAGCACACGACACTTGGACACGGGATTTTTGACACACGCGATGGGGCATGGACTGACACCATGTGTGTCAAGTTTTAGGGCCTCTCGTGTCGTGTCGGACACGTACGAAGCCGAACACTGGTTTTGTACTGTAACGGCTACAGTCAATTTTTGACACTGATACGGTGTCGTATCATACACACGCGCGTCGTAGACACGTATCAGGGTGTCCCCGACCTAGCCCTAGTCCCCTTCGACACTGGGACACAATCACGAGATCTGCGTCGCCTTGTGTCGAGTGCACGAGCACTGGAAACACGTGCACGACACTGCCTTGCACTGTACTGTGCGTGTGCAGTGTACCTTTTTGATTCACTATTTTAATTCAAGTTTAGTATTTAAATTTATGTTTAATTTGCTAATTAAGATCCTGTATATATATTTAATAACCTCTGTTAATCAATGTAAGTTAGGTTCATTCATGATATGTTACAAGTTTATATGTCAGGATTTGGAGTCATGTTTGGGTTGCATAATAGTGTTTTCTCAGGTTTTGGTAATTAAGTTCATTCCCGATTTTATTTCACAGTGACAGTTGGGATGTTGGTATCTTGTTTTCTCAGATTTTGATGGTTATGAACTCAGTTATGAACTATGGAATTAATCCCAGTTTCATGCTTGAGGATATTTCCAGTTCATATTATTCTCGGGTTTGAATTACTTTTGCCATTCTCAGTTTGATATTCACTTGTATTTCTTTTGGTTTTGTAATTACCTTCTCATATTGATTTGAACTGTGACTTGGTTTGATACCAAGATTGGTTCTTGATATTATTCTCAGGTTCTTCATTATGAACCTTGAGTGTTTTACTTTCAGCTTTACTGATAGGTGTTCTCAGGTTTTGGGCATTCCAGTTTGGGTTCCTTGTGTTTATGTATGGCTTCATGTGTTGATATTCAATCAGTTTGTACTGAACAGTCCTGGCTTAAAATTCTGATTTTAATTCCTTATTCTCAAACCAATTTTGATTGTAACTTTCATGTTAATTCCTATACAAATGTGTTGGCTGATACCAAACAGGAACTGAATTTTTGTTTTCTTTAGAAATCCCTTAAACTAAAAATTCCCTGTTTTAGACTGTTTCTTGATATTGAATATCATGTTAGATATTAATTATCATGTTAGATTCTAATTCTAATTCAAATTCCCTGTTTTAGATTCATGTTCAATGCCCATATCTGAAATGCAATGCCCTGTCCAAGTCCAGATGTTTACATTAGATGCATTGGGTTTCAAATGAGCGTAGGGACTGTTTTATTTAAACTGTCATTTGATCTCCTTTCTTAAAAACTGATTTTAGAAGTTTAATTTCCATGGTTAAATTCATTACTTTATGATTTGTTCATTGTTAGGTTGTTAATGTCAGTTGTGTTAGTAATGGGAATGGGGATTCGAATTTGGGCTTGGACTTTGGATGTTAACTGTCATTTTAATCCCAGTTTTCCCTGAAAATTTTTGAATGTTCATGTACATTAATTCAGTCCTCATACACTCACTGTTTTCTCGATTTTTCACACACATTACTGATTTCCCTCTTTCTGTTAACCTACTGAAATTCCTGTTGACACACAAATGAGAACAGTCCCATAACATTACACACATATGAAAACCTATCACATACACCCTATCTATATGCACCATGTACCATTTATACACACATTTTTTTCCTGTCACAGGTTCACTCCCACTCTAGTCTAGATTGTCTTACACACAACCACATGAACCCCCTGTCTTCAAACTGTCACTTGACACCATGCATTGCACGCATTGCTTGATTCAGTTATTCCTGAGAACTTAAACCTAAAACTTGTGCACCCATTCACTATTTCTAATCATTGGATTTCTTGAGTTTACACAAAAACTGAGTTCACCCATTGACACACCACATCATGCTACACCCATACACATCACTGTTATTCCATTGACTGTCACCTTGACATATACACACACACAGCCCCTTTCCCCCTTTTCTATATGTATAGATGTATGCTAATATATATATATATATATATATATATATATATATATATATATATATATATATATATATATATATATATATATCCAAGTTTATATGTAATCTAGTGAATGTTAAATGATATGAATATATGAATGAATGCATGAATGGGAATATGTATGCTAGTATGCTAAATGAGTAAGTATCAAGAAATGGATGAAATGCAAGTATGTATCTATATATGTGCAGCCTTGTATTAGGCTATAGCCTATGTGGATTCCTATCTATATTATGAGCATATTTAAAACTTATGTGTGTGATAGCCTAGTTGGCTTGTACTTGTGCTAGATTGCTAGTATAGGCTTGGGTTAGGCCTAGTGAGACTTGTTTGACCTAGGTTTGACCTAGTTTGACTAGAGTTGACTGAGAGTTGACTTTAGTCCAGTTTGACCCCAAACTTTATGTAGATGCATTGTAGAAGTCTGTTATATTATTTTGGACTTGTAGTGACTTGTACTGTTCTATAGGAGACAGACACCACTCCTCGGACAGTAGATACTCTTCAGATACTCAGGATACAGGCGAGTACATTCTCTGATCTTTTCATACCTGTCTGAAACTGTATTCTTGCTCTAGATTACTTTACTTGATGCTGACACGTATCTTCACGGATTAGTACTATATGGATCTTTTCCTTAGATGTTATCCCTCTACGAGTGTATCGGGTATTTTATGTTCATGTACTTTATCATGTGTATCAGGTACTCCTTGTACTCGTACTAGTTCATGTATTTACGTGTTCTCATGTGCCTTCATGTACTATCATGTGCCTCATGTACTACTCATTACATGAGTTCACGTATCTTTAGCTGTATTCATGTGCCAATAACGTAACTTGAATGGATCCTTGTGTACTGATTGAGACGGGGTGAGTAGAATTGGTTATGTGATCATTATCTCCAGTAGGTATTCATGCGCCTCTTAGTTGTATTCATGTGCCTCTTAGTTGTATTCATGTGCTCCTAAGCCGTTTACATAACCATATTGTACTCTAAATCACTTAGCCACTTACAGTCTTTACTTATCATGTATTTACTTTCAGTTACAAAATATCTCCTGTTTTCCCGTACTTTCTTTCCAGTATTTCCTGTATTTTACTCTATTGCATGATTTATACTCCTAACCTGTTATGAACTATTTTGAGAGATATGTGCTCGTTCCCGTCCTGATTGGACCTGTTGAAAATTTTACAGAGGACGAGGAGGAGGCCTGCTTAGATACTTTCTATGGGACAGCCTTAGAGGACACTTATGATCCGGACTTCCAGTTGGATCTCTTAGCTGTAGAGACTGTTACTCCTTAGATATCTTTATCTTATTTCAATGTATTGGAGATTTGAGTTGTTTATTTGGATCTGTATTATTTCTGGTTGTCAATGGAGTTTATCATAGACACTTAGCTCTCTCTCTCTCTCTCTATTTGTATTTTCTGTGGATTTGGGTCTTGCATCTTTTATATCATTCTATCTTATCGTATTCTACCTTAGATGTGATTGAGATATATTCTGTTATGTCACCCCCATTCGGGGAGTATAACTGTTATTACCTTTAACTGTTAGATGTTGTGACCTAGGACAGTGTTCTACTGTCGACACTGCGGCGTAGGCTGGGCGTTGTTACGTACTCGTACACTCACAGTGGGTGCGGATCGTGACACATTTTTAGTGGTGGCCCATGCAGGTCGAGTTTATATAGTAGTATTCGAACTAGAGTATCACTACAGCCTGCAGTAGGATTAGGATATATTTTTTTGAAGGTACTCAATCACAGTTAGGACTCCTTGAGAGATTCCTGGGACGACCCTTGAGAATCTTATTTAAACTTTAATTTGAAATTCTTTTCCTTGTTTTGTTCGCTCTCACTCCTTGATTATTGAATTTGATTTTGATGGATCGTTGTTGATTTTGATTTTCCTATCGAGATAAATTTTATGGCCTGAGTTACGATATTTTCTGATAACATATGTTGACGAGAATAACAGGGATGGTAAAACGTCTACTAGATTATGGAACCTATAGTTTATCACAGCCATATTAGCTGGCATGGCAGAAACATAGAGACCTGACTTCGGAGGTACGTATCTTGGTTATGAGATTTGGAATTTCTCGCAGCTATACTAGTCGGCATAGCGAGAATTCCAGACGACATGATTATAGAGGTGCATGCCCCAGTTATAGAATCTATCGTTTATAGCAGCCTTGCTTACTGGCATGGCGAGGACTCTGAGTAACATAATTTTGGATAGACGCATATGATTATCAGATTGTATCTTGAGGAGGATTTTAAACATATCATCTCTATCGTACCCTTCTGTTATTATAAATTGTTTTCCAGCATCAATAATTTAGGAGTAGGGATATTTTAGCTTTACAGAGCTTATTCATATGTAGTTCTTTCTTAGTATGACGATTTGATGACTTGTGATTAGGCCTTATCTTAGGGATGATAGTATAGCCTGGCTTTAAAATAGTGACTCTTGTAGCTGGTTCTCCTTTGTTTATATTTACCAGTTTTTATATGGAATAATAGAATGCCTTACAGCCTTGATAATTGATTTACTCTTTTTCTTTCAGTATGGAACACATGACCCGAGCCCGTCGTCTGAGAGCAGCTGCAGCTACTGAGAGTGTGCTTCCACCTTCTATTGTTCAGGAGGTAGTAATCCCTCTATCTGATCAGGGGGTGGTGGCACCTCCTGCCATTGAAGAGATGGTGTTAGCCTCGTCAGAGAGTCTTCCTTTATCTCCTGTCATTCAGGAAAGAGCTGCAGATTTTTCTGAGACCGAGAGCCTTTCCCCACCCCTTGAGATGGTACCCCATACTGTACTACCCGGAGGTTTATTACTTGACGCAGCCCAGATATTTGGATATTTCCAAGAAAGGATGTTGGAGTCACAGAGAGTTTATAATGAGGCCATGAGGGAGCAATACCAATGGTTGCTACGTCTGCGGGACTCTGTGCTTCTAGGAAGAGAGCCTAGCTCCAAGAGGACGAGGAGCAGTACCCAGTCCTACCCAGAGCTTGAGGAGTACCCATATATCCAGCCTATATCATCATACCCAGCCCAGTCTCCTGTCCAGCAGAGGCCAGCTGAGCCAGAGCCTATCTGTACCTACTGTAAGAAGTCTGGGCACAAGTGGAACTCTTGTAGAAAGAGACTAGGATTGTACCTATTCTGTGGGTCAGTTGCACACTCGATGCAGCACTGTCCTGATATACCTGCCCCAACCAGGGCCCTGCTTCCAGGAGGGAGTTCTAGTTCTCAGACCTAGCTGGAGGTGAGTTTTGACCTAACCTTAGTATCCCTTTTTGAGAATATTTTATGCATCCCTTACTTGTATGTTTTGATACCTTGTGATTGCCTAGTACTGTAGCATGTTGGTGTAACTAGATGAGATCCCTGACTGATATTACATGCCATGACCCCATAGGTTACACTTTCCAACTGTATGATTTAAATAAGTTTTTGAGACTATGATTGTTGGGGGTTTAACCTAGAAGGAGTACGATCACCTTAAATTTCGAGAACAAAATTTTTCTAAGGAGGGTAGACTTGTAACACCCAGTTTTCTAAAATAAGGGTAGTTTTAAAATTTTGTAATTTTAGTCTTTTAATAATTATATTTAAATCATGATATAATTTTTGGTAATTTTTAAATCATTTTAAAACTATTTTAAATCATGACTTGTAATTTTAGTATTTTGCTAGTGTAACACTAGAGACAGCTTGACCTAGAGCCTAGCCATGTGATTAGGGTGTTTCATTTATCATTTCCAATTCGAGGGTATTTTTGTCATTTTGAATTTAATTAAATTTAATATATATTATTTGGAATTTAATGTATTATTAAGAATGGAGTGATTTTAATATTATTTAATTGATTGCCATGTATTGTGATTAGCCTAACTTGGTTTGGACCTAATCTAGATTAGTCATAGCTAGTCTTAGCTAACCATGGTTAGTGTTAGTTAGTATTAACTAGAATTATTAGAATTTTTAAGTGATTTTTAGTATAATTGATTTGGTGCTATTCTAGACTTTGACTAGTGTTGACTTAGGAGACTGTCCTAGAAGCTAACCTAGGTCATGACTACTTGGTTAGAGTGTGTAACCCTAGCTTGACCTAAGTTAATGATACTCTAGTCATTAGAATTAATTTGGAGAAAATAAGGATAATGAATAGGTTAGATTATGACTAGTGATTTCATGAACCATGACTTATGGCTTAAGGCCCATAGAGGCCCATAACCCAATTAGTGAAACCAAATCCCTAACCCTAGCATTTATGGCCAGCCACCTTGGTATTCCCCCATCTATTTAATGCCTCCTCAAAGTTAGGGCTAGCCTCCTTTAGGAATTTCTCAAGTTTAAGGAAGAGGTATGCTCCAACTTCAATAATTCCTAAAAAATCCTATTTAATTCCTTTTCCTCCCAAATCAATTGCATTAGGCTCTAAATTTATTCTACTTGTTGTTTGTGGAGAGAAATTTCAGACGAGAACAATTTGAAGGAGTTTTGGTGGCTTAAGGATCTACTCTCATTTGGGGCTTTTTGAGCCTTTGCAAACCCATAGGTAACTTCTAATCCTCACCATAGAATGCTGTTATTATTGCATATTTAGGAAGCCCTAGTCCTACCCTAACTGTAGGTATAGCTAAACCTAGGTTTCGTGTCCAATACGTGTCTGTATCGGACACGTATCAGTGGGTACATGAATGTGTTTGATGAAATGCCCCAAAGGGCATTTCGATTTGTTTTCTGGAATATTTTTGAATAGGAAATTAGGGTTTAGGCTCGTTTACTAGTTTCCAATGTTCTGAGTCGTTATTGGTGTCGTGTCGTGTCGCAATGGACACACGAACATGCGGGTGCACCACGCGCGCACGAGCAGTGCCATTCCCTTGCTGCTCGGGGTTGATTTCGCCCAGCACACGACACTTGGACACGAGATTTTTGACACACGCGATGGGGCATAGACTGACACCATGTGTGTCAAGTTTTAGGGCCTCTCGTGTCGTGTCGGACACGCACGAAGCCGAACACTGGTTTTGTACTGTAACGGCTACAGTCGATTTTTGACACTGATACGTGTGTCGTATCATACACACGTGCATCGTAAACACGTATCAGGGTGTCCCCGACCTAGCCCTAGTCCCCCTCGACACTGGGACACGATTACGAGATCTGTGTCTTCTTGTGTCAAGTACACGAGCACTGGAAACACGTGCACGACACTGCCTTACACTGCACTATGCGTGTGCAGTGTACCATTTTGATTCACTGTTTTAATTCAGTTTTAATGTTTAAATACATATTTAATTTGCTAATTAAGATCCTATATATATTTAATAACCTCTGTTAATCAATGTAAGTTAGGTTCATTCATGATATGTTACAAGTTTACATGTCAGGATTTAGAGTCATGTTTGGGTTGCATAATAGTGTTTTCTCAGGTTTTGGTAATTAAGTTCATTCCCGGTTTTATTTTACAGAGACAGTTGGGATGTTGGTAACTTGTTTTCTCAGATTTTGATGGTTATGAACTCAGTTATGAATTGTGGAATTAATTCCAGTTTCATGCTTGAGGACATTCCCAGTTCATATTATTCTCGGGTTTGAATTACTTTTGCCATTCTCAGTTTGATATTCACTTGTATTTCTTTTGGTTTTGCAATTACCTTCTCATATTGATTTGAACTGTGACTTGGTTTGATACTAAGATTGGTTCTTGATATTATTCTCAGGTTCTTCATTATGAACCTTGAGTGTTTTACTTTCAGCTTTACTGATAGGTGTTCTCAGGTTTTGGGCATTCCAGTTTGGGTTCCTTGTGTTTATGTATGGCTTCATGTGTTGATATTCAATCAGTTTTGTACTGAACAGTCCTGGCTTAAAATTCTGATTTTAATTCCTTGTTCTCAAACCAATTTTGATTGTAACTTTCATGATAATTCCTATACAAATGTGTTGGCTGATACCAAACAGGAACTGAATTCCTATTTTCTTTTGAAATCCCTTAAACTGAAAATTCGTTGTTTTAGACTGTTTCTTGATATTGAATATCATGTTAGATATTAATTATCATGTTAGATTCTAATTCTAATTCAAATTCCCTGTTTTAGATTCATATTCATTGCCCATATCTGAAATGCAATGCCCTGTCCAAGTCCAGATGTTTACATTGGATGCATTGGGTTTCAAATGAGCGTAGGGACTTTTTTATTTAAACTTTCATTTGATCTTCTTTCTTAAAAACTGATTTTGGAAGTTTAATTGCCATGGTTAAATTCATTACTTTATGATTTGTTCATTGTTAGGTTGTTAATGTCAGTTGTGTTAGTAATGGGAATGGGGATTCGAATTTGGGCTTGGACTTTGGATGTTAACTGTCATTTTAATCCCAATTTTCCCTGAAAATTTTTGAATGTTCATGTACATTAATTCAGTCCTCATACACTCATTGTTTTCTCGATTTTTCACACACATTACTGATTTCCCTCTTCCTGTTAACCCACTGAAATTCCTGTAGACACACAAATGAGAACAGTCCCATAACATTACACACATATACAAACCTATCACATACACCCTATCTATATGCACCATGTACCATTTACACACACACACACATTGTTTTCCTGTCACAGGTTCACTCACACTCTAGTCTAGATTGTCTTACACACAACCACATGAACTCCCTGTCTTCAAACTGTCACTTGACACCATGCATTGCACACATTGCTTGATTCAGTTATTCCTGAGAACTCAAACCTAAGACTTGTGCACCCATTCACTATTTCTAATCATTAGATTTCCTGAGTTTACACAAAAACTGAGTTCACCTATTGACACACCACATCATGCTACACCCATACACATCACTGTTATTCCATTGACTGTCACCTTGACATATACACACACCAGCCCCTTTCCCCTTTTCTATATGTATAGATGTATGCTAATATATATATCCAAGTTTATGTGTAATCTAGTGAATGTGAAATGATATGAATATATGAATGAATGCATGAATGGGAATATGTATGCTAGTATGCTAAATGTGTAAGTATCAAGAAATATATGAAATGCACGTATGTATCTATGTATGTGCAGTCTTGTATTAGGCTATAGCCTATGTGGATTCCTATCTATATTATGAGCATATTTAAAACTTATGTGTGTGATAGCCTAGTTGGCTTGTACTTGTGCTAGATTTCTAGTATAGGCTTGGGTTTGGCCTAGTGAGACTTGTTTGACTTAGGTTTGACCTAGTTTGACTAGAGTTGACCGAGAGTTGACTTTAGTCCAGTTTGACCCCAAACTTCATGTAGATGTATTGTAGCAGTCTGTTATATTATTTTGGACTTGTAGTGACTTGTACTGTTCTATAGGAGACAGACACCACTCCTCGAACAGTAGATACTCTTCAAATACTCAGGATACAGGCGAGTACATTCTCTGATCTTTTCATACCTGTCTGGAACTATATTCTTGCTCTAGATTATTTTACTTGATGCTGACACGTATCCGCACGGATTAGTACTATATTGATCCTTTCCTGAGATGTTATCCCTCTACGGGTGCATCGGGTATTTCATGTTCATGTACTGTATCATGTGCATCAGGTACTCCTTGTACTCGTACTAGTTTATGTATTTACATGTTCTCATGTGCCTTCATGTACTATCATGTGCCTCATGTACTACTCATTACATGAGTTCACGTATCTTTAGCTGTATTCATGTGCCAATAACGTAACTTGAATGGATCCTTGTGTATTGATTGGGGCGGGGTGAGTAGAATTTGTTATGTGATCATTATCCCCAGTAGGTATTCATGTGCCTCTTAGTTGTATTCATGTGCCTCCTAGTTGTATTCATGTGCTCCTAAGACGTTTACATAACCATATTGTACTCTAAATCACTTAGCCACTTACAGTCTTTACTTATCATGTATTTACTTTCAGTTACAAAATATCTCCTATTTTCCCGTACTTCTTTTCCAGCATTTCCTGTATTTTACTCTATTGCATGATTTATACTCCTAACCTATTATGAACTGTTTTGAGAGATATGTGCTCGTTCCCGTCCTGATTAGACCTATTAAAAATTTTACAGAGGACGAGGAGGAGGCCTGCTGTAGGTCTTGAAAAATCAAGTTGCATACATCAACAAAGTCAGAAAATTAAGAAATACAACTTTCAGATGAACTGCGCAGACATCAGATTGCGCATCCTTCAGATTACGCACGATAGATTGTGCACATATCCAAGCGTGCAGGCTGACGTGGCAAATCACCATCATTACCTGACACAAATCAAATCTTCTGACAACTGACAGCGCGGAGAACGAGGAGACCGTTCGTTTAATCGTGCAGCACGGCGCTCGAGGACAGCTGGCAGCGCAATCCAGGTTGGCGTAATCTATGTTGGCGCAATCCATTTCCTGCGCAATGCAAGTTGGCGCAATCCAAAGCCTGCGCAATTCAGTGTGCGCGTTCTATCAACACAAATGACAAAATACACGTGGCATTCATGCCATCAATTGTTCATTTCGTGGCAACTATCTATGCACGATCATGCGTATTTCAATCAAATGATACCATGTGTCCAAGACAGTTAGCCCATGATCCAGTAACTGTCTGCGCAGTCCATTGTTGTGCAATCTAATTGCTGCACAATCCATCATGCGCAGTCCAGAATAACTAAAAGTTAGTTATTTCTCAGAACTCTATAAATAGAGTTTCAAGTCTCCATTCAAAGGGGATCAATAATCAGATATTAGATTATCAGACTTCAAAGTTCAAAGAGTTCAGAGAGTTCTTGTCCAAGTGCTGCTGCATTCTTCCGAGGCTTTTGCCTTCAACTTCTGAGGCTTTTTGCCTTCAAATTCCGGAGTTGTTTTCAACTTCAGAGGCTTCGTCTTCAAAGTTCACATCGTCCAAAGGATAAATCAATCGTCATCTAGATTGGATTCCTAAAGTTGTACCATTCCCAGAATTCAAATTGTAATCTTTTACAAAGTTTGTATCAATAAAGTTCTTCAACTTTTGTTTTTGCAAACAAAATGGCGACTCTGCTGGGGACGACTTTCTCCTCCGACGAGGAAGTGACAACTCAATGTGACGTAGCGTCTATCGGGAAGACGCAGAAGACTCTGGTTGTGAAGGTCAATCAGACATCCTATGAAGCCATGATCAACTCTAAGACCACTCCTTGCACTGCCACCACTTCTGCCACTAGCAAAGTGCGCCCAGTGTGGGTCTCCAAGACTGCGGCGCAGTCCATTAACTCTTCCAAGAAGCCTGCTGCGCAATTTGCTGCACAGTCTACAGTTGCTGCCACTAAGACTGTTGCACAATCTGTCTCTGGCAAGAATGCTGCGCAATCTGCTGCTACAAGTGCACAGAAGACTTCTTATGCTGCCTTATCAAGGGGCAAGACTCCTCTGCCTCTGGCGCAGTTGGCTGTCAATCTTTCTGCGCAAACCAATACTCCAGCAATTAGAGTGCACTCTAAACACTCTGTGGCCAGAACTCCTGATACGCAAACCACAGTGTCTGTGGCCAGAACCAGAAAGTTCTTTGTCAAGGACTCTCCTGCGCAACATGCCAGTGCACCATCCATTCATGCGCAAACCATGTCTGCACAATCCAAGAGAGACAGCCCTTTGGCTAATCTTTCTTCTTCTCACAATAAAGGGAAGAGTGTTGTTCCTCTCCAACACCCTGCTGCTCCTGCAATCCACTGGGGGTAGTCTTTTGGCTATTCCTCCTACTCTTCAGAACAAAGGAAAGGGCCCTTTGGTCTTTTCTCAGACTTCCTCGTCCCTTGACTTGGAAGACAACAGAGGGAAGCGCTCTTTAGCTAACCCTTCTTTACAAAATAAAGGAAAAGGCCCTTTGGTCTTTTCTCAGTCTTCTTCGGTCTTTACCATAGAAGATCCTACTGAACGTGCTTCGGCATCAGTCAGTACAAAAATTCTTTCAAACAAGGATTCTTCTCTCCATGTTAAATGAACTTGTACTGATCAAAGAGGTATTCTGCCTACTCTGGTAGCAGAATTCCAAGATCTCCCAACCCTCAAAATCTCCCGTTCAATATAGGGAAAATTGCTGGTGTCTCAAACAGAAACCCCTGGGGGTGAGTTTGCAGATCTAAGAACCTATCTCAATAGACCAACTTCGGTAAAACGCAAACAGCCAATGCCGAAGACCAAACATCATCAGAAACAAACTTCCAGGATCAGGAATTCGGACATCTATGCCAATGAAATGAGCACCTCCCTGTACACTCAAGGGATAAAACATTTGAAGAACCGGAACCATGTTCCGAATGTTATCAAAGAACACATCCCTCGCACTTTTGCTCATCCTATTGCTGTTCCCGATCTCCGAGAATACCTCAAGCAAAGGCGGGACAATACTTCAACACTTCTAATTCAACCAAGTGACCATCATCATTGCAATCATAAGGTTGTCATCAAGTGTTGTTGTCAAACAACTAGACGGTCTGTCTTCAATCGTCTGAACTTTTCTAACTCTGAACCTATGTCGAAAGATGAAGATGAGGTTCTGTACGCTTCTGTCAACATGACTTCCAGAGACACTGGGGGTAGGAAGTGCTCTAAGCATGGGAAGCCTCGCAGACCAAGCCAACGGTATTTGGATCTACTCCAGGAATCTTCTGAAGGAGTATTCTAATATACCAGATCCCGAAGCCGAGACACAATCGGTCAAAGGAATCTTCCTCAAAACCCTTCAGGTTATCTTCCTACTTCTCAGTCAGGAGACGATTCTTTTTCCGACTATGATGTATATAGCGAAAGCTCTGAACAGACAGTGTCTTCCACTGTACCAAAAGAAGTGACAGCTTATGTTGTCAATGAAGATCCAGATGCTTCAACTTCTTCAAATCAGGAACAGCGAATCGCTGCACTTGAAGACAAACTAAAAACCATGGCTGAAATGGTTGCTAGTATGCATTCTATTATTGTGGCATAACATGCTACACCACCGACTGCACCTACTGCGAGTCCGGAGATTATAGCATCTTCGGTACCTGCCAATACTGGGCTGGGGGTAATTTCTCCTCAAATGCCTCCTATACAAGTACAAGTTCAAACTACACCTAGTCAGTCGGGAGCTGGGGGTAGTGCTTACAATATTGTTCCACCTCCTATTGTTCTAACTCAACCTGCTCCTTCTTCGTCATCTGAAGACGCCAATGTAGCAGTCAAACTCTTGCGAACCCAGTTCGAAGCTTTCAAAGAGAAAGACAACTTGCAAAGATTGGGGATCAAGCAGCCCTATCCAGTTGAATAGAAGGAAGTCCCGTTCCCACCGAAGTACAAGATTCCAACAATCTCTTTGTTCGATGGCAGTACTTCTCCTAGTCAATTCATCAATCATTTTGAGGTAATGAAGGATTCAACTCCAGCCAAATGACGCTCTTCTTACCAGAGTGTTCGTCGGTTGTTTAGCCGGTGTAGCATATGACTGGTATAGAAGTTTGCCCGATGGTTGTATCACTTCTTTTTCAGGCCTCAAACAAATCTTCCTGGAACGGTTCTATGAAGGATTCAACGATATGACTATGTCGGCTCTCAACAAAATCAAACAGAAACACAATAAAACTGCTGAGAGTTTCATCGAACGGTTCCGTCGTAAAGCCTTGAAGATGCCTCCCGAAACTTCAGCTGCTGTCACTATTGATACTTGTAAGGCAAATCTTTTGCCTATCATCAGTATGTGGACGGGATCTACCCAGTTCCAAGATTGGCCTTCATTCATTGTCAACGCCAAAGCTGCGGAAGTGAGTGCTGAAAAGTTCAAGCAATTGGGGGCACAAATGTCTAACCCCGATCGAGATGAACACCAGAAATCAGGTGGTGGCAACCGCCAGAATAACCGCAAAGCAAAAGAGACTTTGAACATCAATTTGAATAAGAATAAAGAATCTTTGGCTGTCAATGTGGCTCCACCTACATCCACTCCAACTCCTTCTGCACCTCCACCAAGGGAACCTCGTCCGAAAGTAGAATATTCCTTCGACGAGAATGACACTGCAAGCATCTTTGAATGTTTACTCAAAAGCAATAAGATTTAGCTCCCAGACCCAAAGAAACCTGATGAAGTCGGTAAGACAGATCATCCTAAATATTGTGTCTACCACAGGTTCATTGGACATCCTACTAGAGCATGTTACGTGCTCAAAGGCAAAATTTAAGAGCTTGTTAATGCTGGTGTCGTCACTCTGCAGCAAGATGAGAAGACCGTGACTGCAAACATGGTTTCAGTCCAGTTCAATGACTTTCCTCCGCAAATGGTACAGCATGGTGTTATTCCTATTCCTAAAGCTACTCTTGAGATTGAGAATCTCCCACCTCCACCAAGTGAAGGTCTTGTTCCCTTGTCTCTTGACAATGGCGAAGTTATGTGGATCCATCCTGACCTTGCCCCGGAATTCAAAGTACCCTCTTCTTCCAAGAAGAAAGGTCGTTCTAAAGGCAAGACAAAGATTTGCAACATGGTGTCTTTTGACCCCATAGTTGACGAAGAAATTCTGCTAGGCACCAGATCAGGAAAAACCTATTTGAAAGATCATTCTGAAGTTCAAGAGAATCCTACTTCTTCTGAACCTATTCCAGTACAACCGGCTTCCTCTGAAGAAATTCCTTTCACATCTTCACCAGTTGTAGTGCCTATTCCTCCCAAGCCGGTGGTTGCTGACAAAGGCAAGCAACAAGTCCGTTTTGACAAACCCTTAAAGAAATCATCTCCTACAGGACTTGAAAAGCCATACAACTTTGATATATTTGCTCAACTAGCAATACACCGGCTAGGCTATCAATCTTCGAGCTCTTGCGCCTTTCTAAAGAGACTCGAGAAACTCTAAGTGAAGCCCTGATGCAGGCTGAAACTTGCCTAACTCTTCTCAAAAAGCCGGAAGCCGAACCGGTATCCTGTCGTCATTGTCATAGTGTCCTGGAGTTGATTCCAAACATCACTTTCACTCAAGATGATATGCTGCTGGAGGATAATAGACATGATCGTCCTCTTTACTATACAGGGTATGTCGATTCGATAAAAGTCGATCGTATCCTGATAGATCCAGGATCTGCACTCAGCATCATGCCAAAGACGATGTTAGACGCATTAAAGATACCAGTGCATAGTCTTTCAAGTACAATCACCACTATCTTAGGATTCAACCAAGGCAGGAGTGAACCTTTGGGCAAGATCTGCCTAAAACTCTAAATAGGCAATCTTCGCACAAAGGTGACCTTTTATATCATAGACAATCATGGTTGTTCTTACAATGCTCTCTTGGGAAGACCCTTTCTCCATGAACATAATATTGTTCCATCAACTCTTCATCAATGTTTCAAATATGTTGATGACAAAGGAGAAGTTCACAAAAAAGTTGCAGATCTTTATCCTTTCAAGGGTGTCGAAGCATATTGCAATGACGCTCGTATGTATAAAGAAGAATTTATGAAAGTGGTATTGGCCATAGATACTGAAGAAGACCAAGAAGCAGTGCCCAAAGACACTCTCATTATACCTGTCAAAGGGCGTATTTCTCATCCTCAGTCTTCTAAACCACTGGCTATTCACTTGCCAATCCAGAGGCAATCTACTGATGACGATCAAGATAAAAGGGAGCTCACTTCTTCTGAGCCACTTGTTGTTGATTTAACTCACAACAAGGAAAAAAAGGAGCTCACCTCCTCTGAGCCACTTGTTATTGACCTCCGTCGTAACAAACCTCCTCAACGTTCTTCTTCTCCCCCTCTTGTAATCAATCTGACCAAGCCTGCTAGGGCTAAAGGTCCTGCTGTAAATACAGATGTACATATCAATGAAAAAGCATCTACTTTCCAGTATACTGATGTTATCTATCATACTAAATGCTATTTAGATATGTTAGATAGCTTCAAATCATTTACAATGGGAGTTGTACAATCTCTTCAAACAGAAGTTTCATGTGAACATCCAAAAGATTCATATCGTATTGTTCCTGCTCGCAAGAAAGGTGAACGTCCAATACTTTTTAGTAAAAGATCGGAACAAAAATTTAGCTATACGGATGATAGCAAAGTTAACGACACGGGACATCTTTAATTCCGTCGTTACAGTCAACAATCAAAAGACATCGTCCGAAAGATGGGCTACGACTTCAAAAGCGGCCTCAACTACGGTAAAGGAAGAAAGACTCCTCTCCGTACCGCTGTTCCACAAGGAAAGTCAGAAATGTATTATAGCAGAACCAAAAGAGGTCTCGGATATGCTTCTCCTCCGATGTTATCCCCAGCAGTCTCCGACTCTGATAGCGAAGAACGTTCTAACTCTTCTGATTCCAGGTCATGGGATTCTGATACTAGTATTGGTGAAGTCCATCGTGTAATTGTATCTTCTAATATGGTCTCCGCTGAACTTCCGGAAGGCTACGATGAGGATGTTGAAGAAAATCCTGAAACAGATCCTTGGGCTCAACAGATGGATAATTAGTGGGTACTCCGATTTGAACAAAGAGAACCTCCTACTGAAGATCAATTAGTTCAAGTTGATGTAGGAGAAAGCGAGTCACCTCGTCCAATCTTTATCAGCAAGAATCTTCCAGAAGCGGATAAACAAGAGTTGATTCTTCTCATTAAAGAATACATTGACGTCTTTACTTAGAGTTATGAAGACATGCCAGGTTTAGATCCCAAAATTGCTACTCACAAACTGAACATCCTGCCGAATGCAAAACCGGTCAAACAACAACAACGGCATTTCAAGCCAGAAATGATGGACGCAATTGATGATGAAGTCAAAAAGCTTATCGCTTGTGGCTTTATTCGAGAAGAACAACATCCTGATTGGGTAGCCAACGTTGTTCCAGTCCTGAAAAAAACCGACAAGGTTCGAGTCTGTATTGATTTTCGGGATCTTAATGAAGCATGTCTGAAAGATGAATTTCCTCTCCCTATTACGGACGTCATGATTGACAATACCTGTGGGTTCGAGCAAATATCTTTATGGATGGATTCTCTGGATACAATCAGATCAAGATGAATCCTGAAGATGAAAAACACACATCTTTCCGCACTCCTCGGGGAGTCTATTGCTACACAGTGATGCCATTTGGTCTCAAGAACGCTGGTGCAACTTACCAACGGGCTATGAGTACCATTTTCAGAGAATATCTTCGTAAAATAATCGAATGTTACGTTGATGATATCGCTGTTAAAAGTCGTCTGAAAGAAGATCACATCCAAGATTTGAGAACAATCTTCAATCTCATGCGTCAACATCAGCTCAAGATGAATCCCACCAAGTCATTCTTGGGTGTCTCTAGTGGTAAGTTTCTCGGCTTCATTATTACCTCTAAGGGTATACACATGGATCCCGAGAAGATCAAAGCCATTCAAGAGATGCGTCCTCCACACAACCTAAAAGAGCTACGAGGATTCCAAGGTCGACTTCCGTACATCAGGAGATTCATTTTGAACTTGTCTGGACGCTGCAGACCATTCACTCAACTAATGAAGAAGGGTGTATCTTTTATTTGGACTGAAGAATGTCAACAAGCATTCGACGACATCAAGAGATATCTCATGAATCCACCAGTCTTGGTGCCACCAATCTCAGGTATTCTATTCTTAACGTACGTCAGTGCCATGGACCATTCATTGGGTGCTTTACTCGCCCAAAAGAATAAAGAAGGTCATGAACAAGCCATCTACTATCTCAGTCGTACTATGATTGGTGCTGAACACCGTTATAGTCCGGTTGAAAAAGAATGTCTAGCCCTTATGTTCGCCGTTCAAAAGACAAGGCATTATATCATTGGTCAAACTATTCATGTCATATCCCGAGTCAATCCTCTTCGGGTACTGATGAAGAAGCCTAGCACGCTCAACTCTCGGCTTGCTATATGGGCCATTGTTCTAGCCCAATATGATATGGTGTATGTTCCTCAAAAGTCTGTCAAAGGTCAAGCACTGGCAGATTTCTTGGCGGCTCATCCTGTACCAGAAACATCCAAGCTTTACGACGAAATTCCAGACGAGACATTGGAAGTCAACATGATCTCTGAAGAATTTCCAACCTGGCGTCTATTCTTTGATGGAGCATCCAGAATTGGACCCAACGATGTTATTGTAGCAGGAGTCGGAATTGTCCTCGTTTCTCCAGACGGATCAACTGTTCAAAGAGCTTACTCTCTAGATGAATCATGTTCCAACAATGTGGCAGAGTATAATGCTCTACTCATCGGTCTTCAATTAGCCAAGCAATTAGACATTGAATATCTCGAAGTTTACGGCGACTCTAAGTTGGTTGTCAACCAGGTTAGGGGAATTTATGAAGTCCGTCATCAAGATCTGGTACCTTACTTTGAGACAGCAATCAACATGGCTACATCATTCAAAGCTTTCTTTATTGAATATGTACGCCGAGCTTGCAATACTGAAGCAGATGCCTTAGCCAATCTTGCAGCAGTCTTAGCCGTTCCCGTCAGAAGACAACAAGTGGTGGTTATCTCTAATCGAGAATTGTTTTGTGTCAAAAACAATCGTAACATCGAATTCAGTAATTTTGCTGAAATAAATATTATCAATGAAGATTGGAGAACTCCTTTCATCGACTTCGTGGTTCACGACATACTCCCCGAAGATCCTAAAGAGGCTACAAGTATTCGACGACGATCTCTACGATTCTACTACAATCAAACCACCAAGACTCTTTATCGGCAGACTTATGACAATCTCCTTCTACGTTGTCTAGCTGGTGAGGAAGCAAAATAGGTGTTATGTGAAGCTCATGACGGTGTATGTGGAGCACATCATCCCGGTCCTAAACTACAGGATCGCATCCGAAGAATGGGTTACTACTGGCCCTCTATGGTATCAGATGCCATCGAATACGCAAAGAAATGTCGAGCCTGTCAAATCCATGCAGATTTCATTCATCAACCTTCAGAATTTCTACATCCGACAGCCGCTTCCTGGCCTTTCGAAGCTTGGGGCATGGATATCATAGGTCCTATTAATCCTCCTTCTTCTAGAGGACATCGGTTCATTCTAGCAATAACAGACTACTTCTCCAAATGGGCCGAAGCTATACCCTTGGCTGAAGTCAAGACCAGTAGTGTCATCAACTTCATCAAACACCATGTCATTTATCGATTTGGTGCTCCTCGACGAATCATTCATGACAACGGACCGCAATTCATCAGCCAAAAATTTACCAGATTCTGCGATAATCACCGGATTAACAATGTCGCCTCGACTTCCTACAATCCTGCCGCTAATGGTTTAGCTGAAGCCTTCAACAAGACTATTATCAAGCTCCTCAAAAAGTTTGTATCCACTAACAAACGGAATTAGAGTGAAAAGCTTGGCGAATGTCTATGGGCCTACCGACTACGGTCCACAACCCTATAGGTTTTACACCTTTCTCTTTGGTATATGGCTGTGAAGCTGTTCTTCCTCTGGAACTTCAAATTCCTTCTTTAAGAATTGCCATTGCTAACGAGCTCACTACAGAGAACAATGATCTTCTTCGACTTCAAGAATTGGAGGCACTTGATGAGAAGCGGTTAATGGCTCAACAACATATTGAGTTATACCAAGCTCGCATTTCTAAAACTTTCAACCGTAAAGTTAAGGTCAGAGCCTTTCAACAAGGAGAACTTGTTTTAACAGTCAGACGTCCTATGACTATGACTCATATGAGTAAAGGCAAATTCGGTACAAAGTGGGAAGGTCCCTACGTAGTAAGCAAAGTCTTCTCAAATGGAGCTTATCAACTCTCAGAACTGGATGGACGAATTGCAATAATGCCTAACAATGGCAAATTCCTTAAAAAGTATTATGTGTAAATGTAAAAGCTTGTAAATCATTAGACAAGTTCATGTTCATAAATAAAATTTTATTTCATCATGAATGATAGTACATGATATTAAGGAAGGTCACTATCATCCTTCTCTATATTTGGACGCGGACCACTGCCGTCCTTTTCAAAAACATGGTCAGCAAAAGAGCCGAGAACCTCCTTGCTGGAACCCATTAGGAATTTGCAAGCGACCATCCTCATGGCTTCCTCTTCTTCTGTTCTTCCTGGTTCAAGCAGAAAGTCCAGAATGTCTCACGGTGGCTTAGGTGCAGACGAACCTTCGCCTACTCCTGCCTTCTTTGATTGAATTGGATCGACAGGACGTTCTTCAACGCCTTCTTCAACCTTCGGGGCGAGTTCAGTCTTCCTGGGTGCATCTCCAGACGATATTTTTACGTTAGAAAAGTGGAAGTGCTTCTTTCTGTTAAATTTTTGTTCTATTTATAGACAGATAATGAAGCAACACATCCATCCGACGGTTCGCTCGTTCTTTCATCATCACCTGATGGTTCATCCGTTCATTCAATTCACTTGACGGTTCGTCCGTTCATTACATTCATCCGATGGTTCACCCATTCACATTCATTCGACGGTTTATCCGTTCATTATCACCTGACGGTTCGTCCGTTCATTATCATCAGACAGTCCACCCGTTCATTCATCATCACTTAACGGTTCATCCGTTCGTTATTTTCCATTTTGACGGTTTGTCCGTTCATTCCATCATTTGATGGTTTTTTCCGTTCATCTCATATCCACATCGGTAATTTATCGTTTCGATTAAGTTGTCAATTGAAATAATAATGTTCAGTATATTCTGCCACGTCCATATTACCTCTGAGCAGATGTAATGAATATAATTATTTTCTATAAAATCATCAAGAAATATATCATGTCTTGCACCTCTGAATATATTTTCTATCTCTTATTTATATCTGAACAAGATATGCAACAAATAATGGAGCCACAGCAAAAAATGTCTTTTATTAATCGAAATATAAGACATTACAAAAAACACATATACTTCAAAAGACATAAAGATACAAAATGTTCCACTAAGATGGAGGTATTATCAGATTGTCGATCTGCTGCTTTAAAGTCTGCAGCCGTTCTTCACGAGTGGACATCACCCTTCTTCTGGCCTCTTCCATCCCGGTTTTTCATTGAAAGTAGGCATGGCCACCATTCGGCGAGTAATCTCAGTATTATGAGCTTCCACATATTCATCCCTCTCCTGAATCAGAGCATTGAATTGTTGAGTTGCAAGTTGATGATCAGCAATTTCCTCTTCTAACTCCTTCTGGAGACGAGCAATCTCTGCCCTCAGCTCAGCAGCTCTCTTCTCTTTTCTCTCGGCCATCAAGGTTACTGATTCCAGCTTGGAGTTATATTCAACAGATTTCGCAGAGAAGGCTTCCAAAAGATTCTGGAGATTGACCCTTTCAATGTCAGCTGCTTGAGCCAGTTGCTCGAATTCTGTCTATACTAGAGATTCTACGTCTCCTTGATTGAGCTCTTTATAGCTTTTGATGAAATCTCTAATTCATTCAAAATATGATCCAGGAGAGTGGCTTGAGCCTCATCACCTTGTTCCCGGATAGCTCTGACTAAGAGAGAGGTTGGACCTTTAACCATGAAAAATCAGTATCCTCATTTTCCATCATTCTATTTACTAGAGGTTTCAAAGATTCAAAAAAGCATCTGGTAAAAGATTGAATCACAAGGTTATTCGTTGCTATAGCACCAGGAGTTGCAGCTACTCCTGTCGATGATGAGGCCGTAGGACGTTCAATCTCTCGCGTCTGGATAGCAAGCTCTTTGAACAAAGGAGCCAAAGTGGAGCTAGTTGCCCCTCCCGGTTGTTCTTCTGCAAAAAGTAAAAATTGTCATTTTGCCTGTTATTGCTATCTAAGAAGATTAAAATGTAAATTATCTTACCATGGTTGAATCCAGCAATGAGCCTATCATCTGCTGGAGTAGACTCTGGCCGAGCAGAAGTAGCCTCAGCCATAACAGCTTGGCTACTGCCCGCTTCAGAACCACAAGATAAATGATGACTGCTACTAACGATCACCGTCATTATAGGCACTATGTCTGTGCATGTTGGAGGTGCTAGAGGAGTCTCAAGATCTACAGGAAATAAATAAGGACGTTAGCTATCAATCTATTTAAGAGGAAATTGCTAATTTCATTATGTACCTTGAGGGTCAGTAGCGGGAGTTTCTTCCGGAGCTTCTTTATCTACTGCTTTTTCTGGAGATACTGTTACCTCAACATCCTTTTCAGGATTTAAAGTATCAGTAGCACTTTCTGGAACCTCAACATCCTTTTCAGGATTGAAGGTATCAGCAGCATTTTCTGGAGCCTCAACATCCTCTTCAGGATTCAAGGTATCATCAACAGCATTAGGAGATATATGCTCTTCATCATCTCTTTCGAGATCTTGCATATATTTATCAATATTCTCAGACGAAGAACTCTCTTCATCTTCATCTTCTTCTGGTGCATTCCCGCTGGTAGTTGTAGCTTGGTCACATAGTCATCCAGAGGGCTGTAGCTGCAATCTTCTAAAGCCGCAATTACTTCGCGATCTTCCTCTTCGCGGAGGGTTCTAAGGGTAGGCGGAAGTTGAGTCATCTCCGCAGTAGGTAAAAGAGAGTGTACAACATTTTGCTCTTCCTCCACTTCCTCCATAATACTTTCTCTGGGTTCTTCGGCCTCAGTTCTCGGATCAAGATCTTTCCTCTGCTCGATCTCTTCTCCATGTTCTGGACTAGGAGTTTTATTCCTAGCTCTAAAATAGGAGTGGGAGATGGCAAAGTTAATCCAGCTGCAGCATCCATTACCATTGAAGACAGGGCTCGATTTCTTCTTTGGGCCAGCTTCTTTCTTTTCAGAGGCCTCTCAGGGCTCTCTATATTTACAGTCTCGACTTGTCTTTGGACAGAGGTCGGTGTGGTGGCCTCTTCTTGCTGGATTGTCTCGGCCAGCTACCGAGATTGAGATCGGTGGTAATCTTTTCAGAAGAATGATCTAAGATCAATTTCTTCTTTGCTGCTGGAGCGGAAGGTTCCTCTCTTCTCCTCCTTCTTGCTGGAGATTTGCCCACCTTCAAAGAGACACGTAGTGGCGCATTAACTTCTTGAGGAAACACAACATCCCTTGAAGCTTCCAAGGGTGTGTCTACTGGCTCATGTACTTCATCGTTTCCTATGAGTGACATGAGGACCCCTCCCCTCTTCAATCTTGTTGAAGATGCAAAGCTATCTGCGAGGTTGAAATTCTTAGCAAAGGTATTTGAAGATGTAAAAATACGGAGTATAAATAGCATCCGAGGGCCATGATTGTTGTTCGCAGGCATCGAGAACGTCGATTTCGTATCTCGAGCATTATAATAAGCCCATGCTCGGGCCCCATCTATCAAATAACCCTTTCCCTGAAGACATGTGATAGCATTCCCCACATAGAATTGGTCATACCCAAACTGCCGAGCAAATCGACTGGGGAGATATGGCTCTAAATCACATCTTCAAACCGGTACACCAAATGGGACGGTCGAATTGTTTTCAACCACTCAAAAGCTGCACGGCTCAGAGGATGCATCTGCGAGTCAATCATATTCGTCCGCTTTTGTTCGTAACCAGCAAGAGGAGGGGTGCAATAAAAATTCCATCATTTGTTCAAGTTTAGAGCATATCTGCAATCTCTCAGAGCAGTGTATTTCCACTTACCCTGAGAGTATCTTCGTAAAAAGCTGCCGTCGACCGGTCCCATGCCGGGATCCATCAAAGTGGGATGGTGAAGTAGCAACCATCCAAATAGATATGTATACGGTAATTCCAACCGAGGAAATTCTTTTTCACCCTTGGATTTCAGCATCAGGTCGACGTACAGACGAAGATCGGCATTCAGCTTACAAGTCATCGCTGACAACAGATCTATCTTATATCCGAAGACTAATCTAACTGCGGCAAAGAGGACACCGCGATAGAAGAGGTCTACAACACTGGATCCCGGGACTACAAACCGACGGAGCCAATGTGTCAGAAACCCTGCTAATTGGGCTTCTTTTGACATCGGTCTATATCCTACTCTCAGATAACTTTCGAGAGTATCTCCTTTCTTCGAAGGAGGGCATTGATAATCATCCTTCATCTTTTATCAAAATCGCCACTTTTTTCCATCAACTTCATCACTTCTGTGTTGCTCAATGGCTTAAAGAAATCAGGATAGCATCTGTCATGTTCCTTGGTCTTTGGTTCTTGAATGTGGTTGAGGAACAAATAAGGTAGCCATTTCGAGGAATAGCAAGTGTTTGATGTGGCACTTTTATAGAACAGGGAATAAATTTTATAATGGCATAGCAGTTCCTCGAAGACTGCTACCATTTCTGCATTCTCTCTCCGAAGTTTGTCCAACTCATCATTGGTTGGGACAAATTCTTCATATGGGGCATCTCCCATTGGCAAGAAAGAGATATACTTCATCTCATGAAGTGCAAACCCGATTTCTCCGCCGGAGTCATGAAGGTTCCTGTTCTGTAATGATACCTCTCTGCTAGAGCCAAGAACATGTGAGGGTTCGGAGCAAAACCATAGACAGTGGCATGCACTGCTTGGTACAAGTTGATTTGCTGCAGTTCGCTTTCAAACTTGGTCAGAATCCAATTTGCTATGCAGCTCCATCTTTTAAAATATGGATTCACCAATCCAGTTAGTCTGATGTCCTGTTCAGGATATCTTCCTTCGACCTTCGCAAATTCATTTGCGAAAATTGAAGTTCTAACGGGCATTAACAAGGAAGAATTCTCTGGCGGAATACAACCGGGTTTCAGACCTCTCAACAAAACACTATACCGTCTGAGGAGCTGTAAAACATATCCTTCTTGTTCGGCCCCTTCTTCACAAAATTCTTCCTGGACGGGCGTCTTGGAACGGGTGTAAGGTTCTATTCCATCTTCCTCGGATAGCTCGCATGAGCATACCGGGATAAGGGGAGGCAGCGTGGAACATTTGGTATCGAGAAAGATCTATCGTGATGGACAATCCTTCTTCCATTCTTGGTCTCGGTTGAGAACTTTTCTCAAAAGCTTTACCGAATAAGAATAATGGTTTCTTGTGTATGACAGCATCTGCAGTTTCTAGAGGTTGTCCGTTCATCAAACATTGCAGTGTCTCATTATCCTGGGATATCAAAATGGCCTGACGGGAGGTCGGTAGATCATATTAGGATAATGCACATGTGACAAGTCCTCTTTATATTCTGATTCAGAAAGGGTCCCTACGAAGTTTCGTATTCTGGGTCTTCTCTAGTATTAACTACATCAAACAGAGAAAACAAAAAATTTCAGTATAAGTCAAAGTCAAAGATTCAGTTTGCACAAAAATTAGATTGCGCAAAATCAGATTGCGCAAAATCAGATTGCGCAATATCAGATTGCGCAAATAATCAGATTGTGCAAAAACAGACATCAGTTTGCGCTGACAAATCTCGCGCAAATCAGCAAAATACGCTGACTTTTGTCAGCGCAGTTCAACTGATTGCGCAGAGAGTCGTCTTCATAAAAATGAAGAAATGAACTGATTTGTGCAACCAAAACCCTAAAAAGGGTGGCGCAGTATGATCCTATCTCTAAAAAGAGATGGATTCCGAAAAGAACAGTGAAAACAAAACTCTAAAAAGAGTTTTTGATTAGGTTAACTACCTATCATTGCTGGATGTGCCATTTCATGGCGAGAAGCTCGTCGCGCAGCCCTAGTCGATGATTCAGCGGAGGCCTTGCCCTTAGCGGCGGCAGAGGATCGTCGGGGAGCCATTGAGATCGTCGGAGAAGAAGAAAGAAAGAGTTCAGAAGTTTTCTCTCAAGTGACGAAAGCAAGTAAAGAACACTTCGAAGGAATTGAAGAACTATTTATAGTTTGTCAAATCGAAACGGCCGCCTTAGATTGCACCTAAAAATAGGCTAAAACCACAGATTGCGCAGACAGCTCACTACTTGCGCAAATTGGTTTCAAATTCAAAGTATTTCGAAATTTTGAATAAATTCAACTTTCGAAAACTTTGAAGGGGGTCTTGTAGGTCCTGAAAAATCAAGTTGCACACATCAACAAAGTCAGAAAATCAAGAAAACAACTTTCAGATGAACTGCGCAGACATCAAATTGCGTATCCTTCAGATTGCGCACGATAGATTATGCACATATCCAAGCGCAGGCTGACGTGGCAAATCACCATCATTACCTGACACAAATCAAATCTTCTGACAACTGACAGCACGGAGAACGAGACGACCGTTCGTTTAATCGTGCAGCACGGCGCTCGAGGACAGCTGGCAGCGCAATCCAGGTTGGCGTAATCTATGTTGGCGCAATTTATTTCCTGCGCAATGCAAGTTGGCGCAATCCAAAGCCTGCACAATTTAGTGTACGCATTCTATCAACACAAATGACAAAATACACGTGGCATTCATGCCATCAATTGTTCATTTCGTGGCAACCATCTATGCACGATCATGCGCATTTCAATCAAATGATGCCATGTGTCCAAGACAGTTAGCCCATGATCCAGTAACTGTCTGTGCAGTCCATTGTTGCGCAATCTAATTGCTGCGCAATCCATCATGCGCAGTCCAGAATAACTAAAAGTTAGTTATTTCTCAGAACTCTATAAATAGAGTTTCAAGTCTCCATTCAAAGGGGATCAATAATCAGAGATAAGAGATCAGACTTCAAAGTTCAGAGAGTTCAGGAGTTCTTGCCCAAGTGCTGCTGCATTCTTCCGAGGCTTTTGCCTTCAACTTCCGAGGCTTTTTGCCTTCAAATTCCAGAGTTGTTTTCAACTTCAGAGGCTTCGTCTTCAAAGTTCACATCGTCCAAGGGATAAAGCAATCGTCATCTAGATTGGATTCCTAAAGTTGTACCATTCCCAGAATTCAAATTATAATCTTTTACAAAGTTTGTATCAATAAAGTTCTTCAACTTTTGTTTTTGCAAACACCTGCTTAGATACTTTCTATGGGATAGCCTTAGAGGACACTTGCGATCCAGACTTCCAGTTGGATCCCTTAGCTGTAGAGAACTGTTGCTCCTTAGATATATTATTTTTTATGTATTGGAGATTGAGTTATTTATTTGGATATGTATTATTCTGGTTGTCAGTGGAGTTTATCATAGGCACTTAGCTCTCTCTCTATTTGTATTTTTGTGGATTTGGGTCTCGCATCTTTTATATCATTTTATCTTATCGTATTCTACTTAGATGTGATTGAGATATTTGTTATGTCACCCCATTCGGGGAGTATAATATTACCTTTAACTGTTAGATGTTGTGACCCAGGACAGCGTTCTACCGGCGACACTGTGGCATAGGCTGGGCATTGTTACGTACTCGTACCCTCACAGTGGGTGCGGGTCGTGACACTCCAACTTCATTAGATGTTCCTTCAAATGGGCGGAAGTGGTGGCAGTTATGGCAGCCTGAGCCAAGTAATCCTCCTGCTCGGACGTTGCTAACCTCAAGTCGGCTTCCAGTTGGGCGATCTCGTTCTGGATCTGCACGATGTGATTATACTTCTCGGTAATCTGTGTAGCCAATTTATTCTTTGAGGCAGCACGTGCCTCACTTGCAGCATTGAACTGACCATACTGGTCAGCCAATTTGCCGATCTCTCGAACGAGGGCATCATTTCTTGTCTGGAAAGTAGCCTTCTCTTTCGCAAGAGCCGTGATCAGAGCCTCATCTTCCGTACGGAACAAAGATGACGGACTCCGTTGCTTGGCATCCCGGAATTGGGCTGCCTGACCCTCCAGGTCATTCAGAATATTTCTCAGAGTATTAGCCCACTTTTCATAGTCGGCAATGCTCTCGAGGGCCGCCACTTGGCATTCGGCAACAGCTTTCACAGGGTCAAAGGCAGCATTCTGATTCAGGATTCCAGGAAGCTTTACTTTTAGTACAGAGTAGAAAGCTTTGACGACTTCCAGGGCCATCTCGTTGTCTTCAGTGGAGGTTGTCAGAGAGGAGGCTTGGAGAGTTTCTACCGCTCCAGGAAGGGATACCTGACAAGACATCGAACCTGACAAGAAAATAATATATACATCAGTAACCAAAAAAGAGAGGAGGAAAATACAAAAGAGTTATAATTTTGTACCTTCAGCTTTCTCAGCACCAGCCTGGGCTACGCCATCAGTCTTGGCTTCAGGGAAACCAAGAACAGATCCGGACTGCTCAAGGAGAACAATACCAAGGCCCCGAGCAGCATCAGGCCTGGTTTCTTCCACAATCCCAGCTGGACCAGGAGCAGATTCAGCGACAGCCCCCTCAGTAGGCTGTTCTACCTCTCCTTCTGTAGCCGATACCGGCTTACTAACAGCTCCCTTCGTACCAGCAAATTTGGAGGAGCCGGGGACAACTTCTGTCCCTTCCCCAATGCCTGGGGCTATCTTCGCGAGTGGTCCCTTCTCCTTGTCTACAAGGGAACATACAGTCGTGGTCAGCCTCACGAGGAGCACGTAAAATCGAAGCTAAAAAATCTCATCCGAAGATAGGTGTAAAGATAACGTACCCGCAGGAGGATGAGCCTATTGGACTTGATTCTCGTCCAACTCTTTCATTGCAGCTCCTATTGCAGACATATCTCCCAAAGATATTTCGTAAGAGGGACTAATCTTTTGATCGCCGTCATGGTCTGGGCCTTCGCCCTGATCTTCCCGTCGCTCAAGTCTTACAGCTGAAGAAGATCCACCCTCATCCATCTGTCGAGGACGAGCAGGAGACACTGTCGTCACGTCCACCTCCTAAGAAAAGGAGGCACTTGCCTCAGCTACAACTTTAGGGTCCTGTGCAAAGGACAAACGCAAATGTGAGAAAGCTTCTAAAGGCTTGACCAGAACGGCTATGGAGTCTAGGAAGGGATCTACCTCCCGAATGGTAACGGCCTGCAACGCCGTCTGCCGAGAAGACCTTCTGGAAGGAGACAAGCCGGCACCACGTCCGCGACTTCTTCCTCCCCTTGGAAACAACCACCTTCTTCCTTTTTGGCCGTGGTACCAGCTCGGTAGAAGCCTTCCTCTTATAAGGAACAGCAGGAAGAGGTTCTTGAGTATCCTCTCTCTGAGGCGCTGTAGTGATAGGCTCCTCAACGACAACTGCTGCAGCGGTGGTGCTGCGACAGGTCGTCGGAGGCAGCACGAAGATGGGCACTAGAGCGGCACTCTGATCTCCGGCCAGCGGGAACGGGTCGATCGCGGTGGAGGATGGAAGGTGAGGGTTTTGCCTTCTTTTTCTTTTATTTTTTGGGGTTTGCCACCGGCGGAGGTGCTCGTGCACGGTGGTGAAGGTGGTTGTAACTAGGTTGTTCCTGGTGGTGGTACATGATGGTGACGGTGGTGTTGTTGGCAGGTTCATCGTAGATATGGCTGGTCTGAGATTAGTCGGAGGGTGGTGGTCGTCGGCAGTCGGTGTTGATGGCAGCGGGATGGCGGTGAGGCGGTGAGGAAGGTAGTTGTCGTGAAGTCGACGGCGAGATGGGATGGAGGCGAAGGTAGTTGTCAAGGGTCCAGGGTTGCTATGGTGTGATCAGTACTAAAAAATTAGTGCATCCCAACTTGCCAAAATAGTGTTCTCAAAACTTGGCAGCACTAACCTTAAAGTAGCCAAAAGAAAAGCAAACTATTTCAGATTTGATTCACTAAGAACACTAAACTTGAATCCTTGGGATACTTAACAGGGATTCAACCAAAATCATTCTATGCATAAGTATACAATCACTCAAGTTAGAATCAAACCATGTTCCATCTAGTGACTGCTCTCAATTTGCATATGGGCTCTGTGATCCCATAAACCATACTCAATAATACATTCCAGAACAACTTCTACTGCCAATCTTTACTGTACAAAGATTTAGAAAAAGAAAAAAACACAAAGAGGAATGGATACGAGCCCTTAGCCTACAGTTCAGTGATTACTGATACTCGAATGAGTGCCTCGGTTCAAAATAAGATATCAGTCTCAAACTCTATTCTTATCAAATGTTCTTCATAGGTTGCATAGAGATGAAAGAGACAGTTCATTTACTGAGTATCTATTAATACTCGATCAACTATTTTGCTTTAACCAACTCTAAGTAACTGTCAAATCATCAATCCTATCAACCCTTAACCAATCTGAACATATCCTGAGGATTTTCAGAGACTGCTTTCAGTTCAAAAACCTTCATTGACTACAATCATAAAGCAACACAGAGTCTTCTCTAATGTCACACATCCCCAATCGAGAGCATAGTTTCCAATTGTTTATCACTCACTGAAACCTCCTACCCTTTCTGGTACATACTGACATTGCCTTTACCCAAAATGTTCTTGAGATAAACATACTCAGAAAACCTCGAATGCTACATTAGACAAAAGAGTTCAATCACAAAAGGAAGATCAGGAATTACCTGATCAGAAATCCTCCTGAAGGATCAGATCAACGTCAACAGTCTCTGTATCCTGATAACATCAAGGAACACTACAGTAATTAAGGATAAAAGTAAGGTATTCTCAATCACTCAATACTAGGATACCAAGAACATCAGGGATCCAGTGATACATACGTATCCAAATCCCAATTTGTTCTGCTCTTCGACACAGATCTGATTTAAGCTATTGTCACCTTGCATGAGACCTTCAGATCAGAGAGATCGACTTGGTTGAAACATCAAAACTCAGATGGAAGGAAATGATACAAACTCTATATCAGAGAAAACTTATCAGTTCAAGATCTTAGAATTTACTAATCAAATTGAAATTCAACCGCTACTCTCCGATCCGATCTACAATTTTGATATAGCAAAATCTGAAGAACAAATCAAGAAATAACAAATCTAAATTAAACTAATCAAGCAACGATTCTTCACCTCATCAATTGATTAAAATAATCAGTAGAGATCAATTGTCGAGAAAAAAATCCAACGAAATTGATTGTTCCTTAAATCAAGATCCTACAAAAATCGATTCAGATTTGGATTCGATCAAATTTGGATCCGACAACTAATTCAAGAATTCAAAACGAACAATCTTCAACAAAAGCTCACCTCAATTTATCGTCAACTATTCCTTGCGAGGACTGATGGAGAACCGAAGTCGTCGGGGACGGCAAGGCTTCGAAGGACCTTCTCCTAGCAGCTTCCAAACACACGAAGCTCCGCCATGGCTCTGCTCTTCCCAATTAGAAATCAAGGAGCTTTGGAAAAAGAAAAAGAATGAATCTCGATCTGGGGTGAATGGAAGGTTTAAATAGGAATTCGAAATCATTGAGAAGATGCTCAATTTCGAAATGGTGCCAAATTTTGCGGAGAAGGTTGGGTGGAAGGGAGGTTTGTTACAAATGGTTAGAACAAATTTGAAATTGTTCTTCCCATTAAATCAGTGTTGAAAGGAAACAAAAGAAAGAACTTAGCCTAAAATATATGTGGTCCTGAGCACACTTAGCAGGCTCTCTAGTATGGGCTAAGGAGAGGCCAAATCAAGGCTGAAAAGATTTATAAATAAAATCAAAGAAATAATTCAAAGAGTTTATTTAAAACAAAAATATTATTTAGATATTTTGAGAGGTAGGGTTACAAGGGCCACGCTGGATGAGAATGCAGGCCAACAGCAGCCACAGCAGCTAGTGTCGTCATTGGTCGCAGTCGACCATTGGGCGATGGTCGGTGGTGTTGTATTTGTCGTACGAGGTCGCACGGCTGTGTAGTTGTTGGCTGTGCGGTCGGAGCAACAGTCGATACATACGGTAGCAGTAGCTGCCATGGCTTTCTGTACTCCTGGTTGGGCGACACGAGGCAGAGTTGCGTGGTCACGCACAGAGGAGGAGGCAGCAGCTATTCATGAAGATGAAGATAGGAAGAAGAAGAGGGAGAAGTAGTGTAAAAGAGGAGGAGAAGTTGGAAAGGAGGAGATGAAGATGCAGTAGTTCAGGGGGATCCTTGCTGTGATCAGCCATAGATAGGGAGTATGGTAAGGAGAAGAGTATGGAGAGAAAGAAATAAAGGAGAAAGATGAAGGAGATAGGGAGGAGAGGAGGTGTTGTGGTTTTAGGATTAATTAAGAGAGAAAAAATAAGAAGGCAGCAACATGCATGTTGTTGGTCAGCCAAGAAAGGTAAGGGGTTGAGTATGTTTTAAAAGTAAGAGGGAGTCTTTACAAATGGGGGGTGATGTGTGAAAGGGTTATGGTTTGTATTGTGTTTGCTACTGAAAATGATAAGTGAGAGATAGATAGAAGAGAAAGGCAGCCACCCTTTGGCTTGCCCAAATATGGGTTGCATTCAATGTGAGGTTGGTAGTGTGTGCCTTAGGTTATACCATTTTTGAAGGGGTGTGGTCAAGGGAGTTGTCCATTGGGTTTTGGAGATGGTAGACTAGGTATTTGATGTTTTGTAGGAATGGAATGGTGTTGTGTGTGTAGGTATTCATGAGAGATGATATGAGGTTTGGGTTTGGTTTATTAGAGTCGGGTTGGGTCAAAGTCGGGCTAGGTGCGATCATAACTACAAATTTAGCTATTTATAATCATTGGTGAAATAGTAGCATGCGAGAGTTCAATTGGATGGCACGTAAGTGGCATGTGCGTAGTTGGCTCAAAATATATCAAAATCATATATTGGGTTGATTAGGTTGGATCGATGTCGAGTTCCGAAATTAAATCAGAAGTTAGGTCATATTTTACGGTAGACGGTCAAATGGCCTAAATTGACACGAAAGTTGTGTGATATAAATAGAATACAAGAGGACAAATTTGAGTGGGACATGATATATCAACATGAAGATAAATTTGTCTAGATCAAAACTTATGAAAAACGTTTTGAGAGATTGACATCCCTGGCGCTCCAAAATTAAAGTCACGAAAAAGTATATTTATTGATCAAAACTAATTATAATAAAATATTTATTGAAAATAATTCCTTTAATAAAATTTAAAATAATCCCTAAAATCTAGGGGGCTTACACCATCCTCAAGCCACGAAGATGTACAAGGACCTTCGGGAGTATGTTTGGCGGTATAGGATGAAGCGGAAAGTTGCCCGATTTGTCTCAAGATGTCTGGTGTGCCAACAAGTTAAGTCAGAGAAAAAAGGGACTATAAGGATTACTCCAGCCTTTATCCATTTCGAAAAAGAAATGGAAACATATCACTATGGATTTTGTCTCAGGTTTACCACGAACCCGGCAGGAAAGATGCTATTTGGGTAATCATGGATAGACTGACAAAATCGGCTCACTTTATTCCGTTCAAGGTAGAGATGTCGATAGAGAAGTTAGCAGATCTCTACATGAATCAGATTGTACAGATTCACGGAGTACCGGTCAGCATTATTTTAGACAGAGACAGTAGGTACTTCATATTTCTGGAAGAGTTTACAGCAGAGTTTGGGCACTCAGTTGAAGTTTAGCACGGCTTATCATCCACAGACCGATGGGCGATCAGAGAGGACTATCCAGACCTTAGAAAACATGTTGAGGGTCTGTGCTCTAGACTTCGGAGGATCTTGGAATGATCACTTACACCTGATAGAGTTTGCTTATAACAACAGCTACCAGGCCAGCATAGGTATAACACCTTTTGAGGCTCTTTATGGCCGATGGTGTCGTACGCCATTGTCTTGGGATGATATAGGTGAGAGGACTTTTCTTGGACCTGAGATGGTAGTTGACTCAGCTGAGAAGGTCAAATTGATCAGTGAGCATCTCAAAGTTGCCCAGGACAGGCAAAGCATTACCGATAGTAGAAAAGACCCTTGGAGTTTGTCGTAGGATATGGTATTTTTGAAATTTCTCCTACCAGAGGCACTATCAGATTTGGAAGGGACGGTAAATTTAGCCCTAGATACATCGGTCCTTTCAAGATGACTAAGATGATCGAAGATGTTACGTACCGACTAGCACTTCTACTAGCTTGGATAGGGTACATAATGTCTTCCATGTATCTCAGCTTCGTGGATATATTGCTGACCCAAGCCATATAGTTGATTACTCAGAGCTGGAGGTGGGACCGAGCCTAGCATATGTAGAGCAGCCCATGGGGATCATTGACCGCATAGAGAAGCAGCTAAGGAATCAGACTATTCCTTTGGTCAGAGTCATGTGGTGGCACCACTCTTCTAGAGAGTCTACCTGTAAGCATGAGGACGAAATGAGAGAATGCTTCCTAATCTTTTTTTTGAATGTCGTATTTCAATAAATAGTCTTTTGCTTGAATTGGATTTCAATAATAGCTTGGTTGTTGTCCAAATTTCGAGGACAAAATTTCTTTTAAGGAGGGAGATTTATAACTCCCTAAAATCATTTTATAAATTTTAGAATGTATTTCATGAAATTCTACTTGGAAATCATATTTTTTTAATAGAAATCTTGTTATAAATAATTAATTCTATTTTATTTAATTTTTAATTATTAGTTACTAATGATTAATTAATATAATTTGTGGGCTAAATCTATTTTAGACTAATTAGTTTCTATTTAAGCCTACCAAGCATTGGGCTTTGGATTGTGGGCTTTAGCCTACAATTTCTAGATGGTAGACTTATAGCCATTCCTAGTTATTTATTGGCTGCTATTTTAATTATAGCAATTATTAACTTAGGGGTGATTGGTTAGTTAGTTAGTTATATGTAGTTAGTAGTTTTCACTAATCAACCCTAGATCTATTATAAATTACATGGACTGCCACTAAGGCTTGACTTGGAGTGCACCCTATTATTTTAATATAAATATTGGGACTTCCCTAATTATTTTATTATATTTATTCACTGACACGCTACTGACACTCTGCCACTCTATCAATACTGTCACCACCGATCACCACTGTCGTTCATCGTGCGAGCGCCGCCATGTCCGGCCAAATCTTCGTCGGATCCCCGTCGTTCGCCTAGCTCTGAATTTCACTTCTCACCTCGACCGTCATTATCTAGACCGCCGCCTTTGGCCGCTACTTGGTCCGATCTGGATCACCGTATCGTCGGAGTTTGAGCCCCACCATGTCCGACTGACGTTCTGTTCGGGATCTGTTGTTATGTCTAGATCGGACACAGATCTGTGGCCGACTTCTCGCCAGATCCGCTACTTCGACCATGGTGAGTGGTTCTCGACACCTTCTTCTTCTTTTTCTCCTCTGCTTCTTCTTCCTCATTATCTTTTTCTTGTTTCTCCTAGAATCTGCATCCCCGACTATCGTCTGAAGAACACCGGGCCCTCGTCGCCTTCCTCATTGGAGCTAGACACGACCTCGTCGCGCTACCCTAACCTAGATCAGGCCATCGTTTCTCTGATCGAAGCCGCTTGTTGATGCCGCCTCGTTGTGATCATCAATCTCCGCCACCAGGACGCCGGAGCTTTTCCGATTTGCCGTCAGATCTCAACCACGAGACCACCTCATCACCAGAACTCGGCCGCATCCACTGCTAATCGCCTCGCTCAGGTAATTACTGACTTCGTTCTTCTTCTTGTTATCCTTCTTCGTCTTCCTCGTTTAGGGTTTTTGGATGGGAAGAGAGATAGTTGGTTGTGTGAGTGAAAGAAAGAGAAAAGTGATGGTTGCTACTAAATGATTAGGGTTCGTGTTTCTTAGAAGTGAGTGGCTGAGTGAAAAGAGAAATGAGAAGAGAGAGTGAAAAGAGTTTATATAATTAGGGTTTTAGTAGTGGGTCGGGTTAGGAGGGCTTGGGCTTTGAGAAGGAAAAAAAGGAAAAAAATGTCAGCAGTAGTCGAGCCAGGTTTGTCCAACACTAGGCTGGGCCAGAGAGCCCTACAGCTTAAAAGAAATAGAAGGAAAAAAAAGAATAATGAAATAGGATTTGGGGCTTGACTGTTGGGCTGTTGGGCTGTTTGGATCGGAAATTGGGTTTTGGGGCTGGTTTATTTAGTTATTATTATTAGTATTATCAGTATTATTGTCATTTATATTCCTTAGTAATATTTTAGGTAGTAAATATTTTAGATAGCCATATTTTAATATTGCTAGCGTAATAATAAATGTGTTATGATAATTTATTAGTATCCATATGTTAATTTAAATTAATTTGCTATAATTATGTACACATATTTTGTAGATATTGGCAAGTATCTATTCTATTCTAATAATTATTTTCTATCTTAATTAATAAATAATTAGTTGGATATATGTATATAAATGGTCGATTAGCTAATTTATTAGTAGTATATAGTTAGTAGTATTCTATAGATAGCTAGCTAATGTCATTATTTATATCTAACCAAACTCCCAATTTATTCTAAGAGGACCTAGATATTACTACATTCATATTACCGATCTCGCAGAGCAAGACAAGTACTTCTATAATTTTGAATCATTTACTTCATGTAGTGATTTCTGATGTTGGATACATTGTTACACGGCATGATCTTATATTTTCTGGTTCTTGTCATTTACTTGTATCCTGGGGAGGGAAAATACTATGAATATGTGACCAAGGTCCAACTTAAGAATTCATGATGATAGCTTAATCGTACACATGTGCATGTGTGATTAAGATGTACCATATAATTGCTCTTATTCATGATCTTTACCCAGCCGGTCACATATTTTTGCATGTATTTCAAATTCACGTGTCATAATATTTTGCTACATGTATCAGTCTGTTAGATTATGCATTTACGATTCATATTCATCATGTTTCATTGTTTATTTTTGGTTCATATGTTATACTTGTTTCATTATTATAGATTGTACTTTGCTCCACTTCTGACTGGATATGTTGCAGGTGAGCTTGAGGCCATTTTCTCGACCTTCTATGGGAAGGAGCCCGAGGCCTTAGTTTAGCAGGATGACTATGACTCAGGACCTAGGAGCTGCTACAAAAATCTAGTTCTTGTTTAGTACAGATATTTAGCTTGAGTGGAATTTACTTTTCAACTTATATTGTGAGGGTATTTGTGGTTGTGGATTGTCACCTTTATTTTGTCTCCGAATTTATCTCTGGCATAGTTGTAAAAGATATAATAAATAACTAGGCATGTGGTGGTGTACTGTGATGAACTCTGGGAACGTATTAGATATTGTGATGTGGATTTGATCATATCTTTTGAGTTATTTAGATACTTAATACAGCTTACTACGTTGAGTCTACAACGTAGGCTAGGCGTGTGTGACTCGTATTTGATTATTCGGGAGCGGATCATGACACTTACATACGAACTTTGATCCGAAGGCTCGTTGACTTCTTTTACAATGAAGGGTTTTGATCTTCTAAAAATAATTGGAAGACCTAGATTATAACTCTTTAATACTCTAACACTTTGTGAATGGCAAATAAAAGCTTGGTTGAGTAAAAGGGTTTGCTTTAGTAGTTGAGAAAATAAAGGCTCAAGTGGATCCTTGAATGAGAGAGATCAAAGGCTTTAAATACAACTCACGAGGATAAGGCATTAAATGTCAAAAACAGTCTACAACCAATATACAGCTGGTAACTGTTCTGTAATAGTAACGCTATGAATCTATAAGTTGGACACATTTAATTCTTGAAAACTGATCGTTGGATTTTGAATGATAAGGCAGAAGAAAATAGTGACTAATACATTTAAAGTATCCCAATGTACCGATGGTATGCAAGTCCAATCGACAGAAGCAAAAGTTAAATAAAATCGATATACCAGCGGTATGAACTAGTGTACGTAGGTATGCTGGTCCAAATGACATAGAGCAAAAGTTATATAAATCGGTATATCGACGGTGAGCCAGTATACCATCGGTATGCCTATCCAAACAACAAAGAGCAATTAAAATCAATATATCGGTGGTACGAACCAGTGTTCCGTCAGTCCGCCGGTCCAAACGGCAGAAAGCAAAAGTTATATAAAATTGGTATACCGACGGTTTAACCAGTGTACCGTCAGTATACCGATTTCTAAGTACAAAATTGGTGTGCGAATAATTCTAGCCTAGATTTTTGATTTGCCAACCATTGTAAGTGCGTACATGTTTCCTAAGACACTTAGAGACTCTAAGAGGTATTATACCCTTAGCAAGAGAGACTGGAACTTATGTGTTGTGCGAGCATCATTAATGAGTATGGTGCACTATATGGGCGAGTAGAGATGTGCTTTCATGAGCTCATATGTATCTTTAATTTAAGTAGACTAAAACATGTAAAATAGTCAATAACAGTTATTTATCAAAATTAATGTGCCAACAGTTCAACATATTATGTTCTCTATATATAAAGAATCATCCAACAGTCGATCTGCTACAAGTTACCTATAGAGCTTCAATGCCTCAACACTTCCTAGCAAACTCCGCACTTGAGAAGATCTAGTGGGAGGTAAGTACATTTTCGTGCATGTAAGTGGTCTCTCGTCGACTCAATCAAATCAACACGTTGAATTAGTAAGTGCAGGAAACATTATGTGGCCTTTATAATCTTATTTTAGGATCAGTTACATGACATAGCATGCATGTGTCCAAAAATTATAAATGTGTCGTGCAACATAGTTGATCTTAACCAATACTTATTGTTCTTCCATGTCAATACAATAATATTCATATATAATATACAAGTGTGTATCTGCATAAGACATTCATTAGCTTACATAAAATACATAAATGTATCAATTGTACCCATTTTGCATCAATACTAGGCCTGCAAGCATATGACATTAGCATATAGCCCAACTATATGAAGGTCACTAGCGATATGCCATCTTGGACTGTCTTGGGTTAGATGGCTCCCTTTCAGTCCAGATAGCTAGCCTCCGCTGAAAGTTTCAAAACACCCTGTATTGTGCCGCACCCTTCAGTCCGACTACTGAAGTCTCGAAATACCCCATGGTAGTACGTCATATACGACTATCATATTTTTCTAGGCCGAATCGATCACAATATCCTGACGACCATTCGAGGAAGCCCATAAACCTTGTGCACAAGTTGTCATTGACCATGCAATAAGCATGGACAATTAAACTACAAATATTGTCACGACCCGCACCCGATTTTCGGACGCGAGCTCGTGAGCAAGCCAGCTACATATCGAGCGGACTCCAGCCCGGCTCGAGTACGTATAAGCTGTCAAGGTCATGGTATCATGTCTAATCTAAGCTATATCTCAATCCACAGGAATCATATAAACAAGAATGAACAAGTATGGGTCGTGGTCTGCAGCCCACTAGCATATATGTCTGATTAGACTCCAAAAATAATATGAGTCTATAAAGCTAAGCTGATAAGCAGGATATATCATAAAAGTACGATGATGATAGTAAATCAATAACACTAACAAAATACCTGAATCATGCAGATGAAGTCAACTACCACATGCTCAGCTAATTAACTCCGTGCAATCAGCTACCTGAAGAGATCATCAGGTCCTCAGAGGACTAGCAAGATACATAAAACATGCCTACTAATATGACAGTAAATACCATGTAAGAAGGATAAGAACACTGTAAGGAGAACATTTAAGGACGACGAGTCGTGTGGAAATGTAATACTAGACTTGGCTATCAATCAATCGGTTAACCTCTATATCTTGTAGTATAATGCAAGATACTCCTAATCTATAGTCGATTTTGACTGTAAGACAATGCAAGATACTCCCAGTCAAGATTAGCCAATTCTAGTATCGATCTCCTCTCCTAAAGGATACAAAGTCAAGTAGACTCGTATAAATCGTAGTACAATGCAAGATACTCCCAATTTATAGTGTCATAAGTCAAGTCAATCAATCAATCAATATATGCTATAGGTCGTAGTACAATGTAAGATACTCCCAATCTATGGCATGTCTCAAGTCAAGTCAATCAATTGATATCAAGGTAGAAGAATCGGCTATAGGTCGTAGTACAATGTAAGATACTCCCAATCTATAGTGTCTCAACTGTAGTACAATGTAAGATACTCCCAGTTAAGATTAATCAAGTCAAGAACAGATACAAAAATTGATAACTCAACCGCAAGACAAGGTAAACATGATAAGACCAATCTAGCAATGTCAAATACCCTATACGTGTACGTAATCTAGAACAAGTAAGGCAATCAAGGACGAATCAATCACAATGTAGAATCATGTGACAATATGAAAAGGAATACAATAAAGGAAGAGAAAACCATGTAAATATTGTATATGTTCGGCAAGGTATACTTGTTTGGGGGTTACACGGAGAACCAACAATGTATCGCCAATCAACAAGTCAGAAAGTCCAAGTCATCACAACCGTCTCCGAAAGCTGAAATAAATATTATCAATGTTCTCAGAATAGTCAAATTAGCTAGGATTGTCTGTCCTTAAGTCCAATTCTGAACACAGGGGCAAAACAGTAATTTTGGGCAAAAAAGGTGTCCGTCGTTGGACCCGCTTTGTACCGAAAAGCGTGCCAAAGTCTACGGTCTCTAAAGTCGTCAAACTATATGTCTACAAATTCGTTTTGATGATACGAATCCAACGGTATGTCCAATTTTGGATTCCGATGGGCCGTGCACAAAATCGCCCATGGAATCGGATCGTGGGACCCGCAAAACGGCGATCCAATCAACTATCTCAGAACTGGACCAAACTTGGCATACAGGACCAGAAAAATGATACGGTCCTGTTGGCACAAGTTTCGTCTCGATCTGACGAGCGTGTACGAAGTAATTAGGAAATTTGCAAAGGGGCCGATACGGTAAATTTTGACGGATACGCATCAAATTCGTCGCGCACACGCAACCAATTTGAATTCCGTCAAATCCCACACGACCACGAAGCCGTTACGCATCTTTCGATGCTTTCGGTTCGTGACCACGTCGCCCGGATTGGCGGGACGCACGTCGTTTATTGATTTTAAAACAGATTTTTGTCAAACTTCGGGATTCGATTTCTCGGCACGTAGTCGATAAATTTGACTTCTGCAAAAAGGGTTGTGGAGCCCTATATGTTGTCTATAACTGTGTTCAAGTGGAATTTCTAAACGGTCACTGGATCGATCGAAATCGATCCTTGAATACGGGTGATTGGACTGTCTTATGCTCTATTTTCAGTCAGTTATTTCGTCGACTTCACTTCGATTTTCTGGACAACCTCGGCCATCTAGGTTCGAACTAATTGAAGGAGTCTAAAGACCTATATGTTGTGCTTCTATCGAACCAATTGGTTCGAGATTCGATAGAAGAACTAGGGAGAACGTTACCTGCGAAGTTGACCATTTGGGCGATTACTGCTGTTGGGGTCTTCTTTCCGCTGCAGGGGCGCGGCCTCCAGCGGCAGTTTCCGGCGACCTCCGGCGGGGGCAGGCGGCCGGGAAGACTCGCAGGGCGGCGCTTAGAGTCTGGGGTCGAAGGGAAATAATTAGGGTTTGAGTTTTGAGAGATTCCTCATGTTCTTTCTCTCGGGTTTCTCGGTAATATACTGATATATATGTAGACTGTAACATAGGGTCGGGCCTTCATATGATGGGAAGCTCGGCTGTTCTGGGTTGGGCCTTCATGTGATGAAAAGCTCGGCTGTTCTGGGTTGGGCCTTTCCATTCTCTTATTCCAATATTGTTTTCTTTTTCTTTTTCTTTTTCTTTTTTTTCTTTTCTATTTCTTATATGTACTACTCTACATATATATATATATTTATATATATATATATATATTATATATATATTATATATATATATATATATATATAATATATATATATATATATATATACTTACACCATGTATTCTATACTTACACACAAAAAAAAATACTTACACACATGTATTCTATATACTTCTATGCATATACACATATATATCTTATACACAAATACATATTTATATATACACATGCACACATATACATATATATTTTATATATACACATACATTTTTTTATACACATACTTCTATGCATATACACATATATATATATATATATATATTATATATATATATATATATATATATATAATATATATATATTATATATATATATTTTATATATGTTATATATATATATATATATATATATACATATATATATACACATACATTTTATATCCAAAATGATATTCATATAATGCACGAACAATAAATATACTCATATATATAACTAAATGGTTGCAACAAAATATCTTTTAGGAATAACCCAATAATTATAATAAAACTATATATTCCTTTAGCTATATATTCATACAACCTAATGTATTTATACTGTAATCTATGCACAAGTATTTCTAGCCTATTATCCCAGAAAAGTCTAAAATACTTAGCAAGTTACCATAATAGAAAATATCCCATCATATCGATAAATTGATATTTATATGTAACCATTAGTTAGAAAAATATTTATTGACTAATTAAATTAAGGTATGAAGTATACACTCCAAATAAATATCAACATGGACGTCTTATGACTCACTATAAGCCTACACAGGCTTGGGCTCGGTTCGAGTCTATTTCGGACTAGTTGGGTACAACCGGGTCTTCCGCAAGTCAATAATTTAATTAATAAATAATTAAACATCTATAAAGGTTAAGTCGCAACTTGGCCTGGTTTTCCTAGTTAGGACACACAGATGGCTTGGCACTCCCCTACCATGGCTAAACACTAGTCAAAGCAGGCTACTGCACTACCCGTGCCATGATTCCTAGTCGTCTGGTACTTCAAAACTCGACCATGGCTAAAATCATCTACCGTAATAATTAACTAAATAATCATTTATAAAATTCTAAAATCACTATTTAAATCAAAAACATATTTCGAGAAAATTCTCCGGGAAGGGGAGCTACAAATATAATGCATGGTACAAACCTACAAATATAATAATATACATCTTCTACTCAACATATACCACAACATCATATCTCATCCGCATTACCACATCTAAAACATATCAATATAATTGTATTCCATATGATAACAATGTACTAAAATCCATATATATGACAACAAGTTAATAATCCATGTCTTTATCAGCAGATTAATATTTATATCCTATACGGGAAGCTAAAAGAAGTAAGTTACTCTCTTTATCTATCTTGGATCTTCTCTTTTATTAGCATATAATGACTTATAGCATAAAGAACTAAACATGTATCATCATTTCATTTAGTGTGAAGGTAAAGAAGTGAAGGATTATCGAAACCACCTGCCTAAAGAAATGCCTAACTGCCTTAGCCGAGCAGCTCTATGAATAACTTCTATGAATGAACCCATGTCCAAACAAGCTCTTCGAGCCAATAAACTATCTCAATGCACCATGTGGAGCAAGAAATTACACATAGAAGGTGGCATCATCCATAAGGCATGTAAAATATTCCATAACAATCAGAACATGTAATTAGACACCGGATCGCCCCCGTCGACGCCTATGATTACTATGAAAGAAATTGTGCAGTTGTCCCTTGATAAGCACCGAAAAAGTAGGCGAGGAGATACACTCCAAACCCGATCAACCCGCCAAACATCAAATTGCATACATTCCATTAGATGGCATAAGAATTCCAAGTTAAGCATATCCAAGCAAGCTTTTTACCCTTCATGTTTGTTGAAGTCTCGAATCAGCTCATATGTCAAGAAACAGTGTTCCAGTATGGAACGTCTTTGATAAAAGCAGTTTGATTTTGTGTGTGTGTGTGTGTATTTTGTAAATGGTAATTGTTTCGACCACCCCCACTTGGGAATCGATCTCCTGACCACTCGGGCCGTATGTGTAACTCCACCTTTCTAAAAATTGTAGAATTTTAAATTTTTATATTAAATAATGATTTGGGAATTTTTATTATATTTAATATAGGTGAAGTAATATGTATAGAGTTTAGTTATCATTAAATCTTTGCTTGGGCTTAATTTATTTTAAACCTATTTATTGATTGGGCCCATCACTGAAGCCCACATTGGAAAGGATTACTCTCTTTCACTACTGAGCAATGAAGCCTTCTTTCAATTCCAAATTTCTAACGGCCATGGCAAGGACAGCCATGTGCTCTAACCGAATTGCCCGGGAGGAGAATGGGGATCTTTCCCGCCAAGTAGTGACCTACTTCTCACGCTACCCAGCCTATTAACATCTTATCTCCTTCCTCTCTTCTCTTCTCTTCTCTTCACCATCACACCATTGTTCCTGCAACCTTGATCTATTTTCTTCACCATCCTCGATTTGAAATCAACCATGGCACTGGATTGAAGTTCTTCTCTGACGAACGTTTCCTTCGATCAAGAAGAGCATCTGAACTCGGATGGAAGCATGATGGATCGATCTCTTCCACAGCAGTGATCAGCATTCCCATCTCTCCTTGTCCAACTCATCGTTCCTGGATCGACCGATTGGTAAGCGATCAATCCTTCTAGTTGTTTCAAATTGAATCGAATTGTTTGATATCGATCGAAATTCTCTTTGGAATATATCTTGTGATCGATTTGGATCTGTACGTGATTCTTCGATTCAACAAGAGGGGATACTCTGTTCTTGAATCAACTCCTTTACTTGCTTAGATTAGAATATTTTTCTCTATTCTATCTGATCTGGAATTAGAGATCTATGCTCATTTTCTTCTTTTTTTGTGTTCCTTTAAATTTTATGTTTCATATTTTTAGAACTTCTGGATCAATTTGCTCGGACAAGCCGTGTCGATTGAGGAATTTTGAGTTAGATACAAGAGTGAGTATCTGATCCTATAATTTCCAAATCCCTGTGTCTTGCCTAATGTGATGTATGATTGAGAATTGATCCTTCTATTTTATCTTGCTTCTGTTTGATTTTTGCCTTAGAAGAGATTTGGGTTGGACCTAGTCGAGTAACTGGGTGTCAGTTGTGACCCAAGTGCAAACTCAGGTCCTATTTTCAGGTAATCTCTAATTTACTTCATTTACAATGTTAGCCAGTTAATTATTATTTTGAATGGTAGAGAAAGGACTGTATCAGGATTTAGTTAGGCTAATTAGGAGATCTTATTATTGTTGAACCTGGCTATATTATGTTGTTCTGATCTTTGTTTGGAAATTCCTGGAGACTGTTGAGAGCAACAGATGGTATAGCTATTAGTTGAACATCCTGTCCTTTCAAAACATTCTAGGATCCTTTGGCATGATCCAATAATCTCAGTTGCTTCTCTATTTACTGACAGGGAAGAGGAGTGAACTAACCTCCCTTAGAACTGTGAAGTATTGTTTATCATTTGTTTTGGTTATCGAGTATTTTAGGACAGTGTGGTTAATAGAGGATGGCTAGAATAATTTCTATATTGACATGATAGGATAGATCCTCGTATCATTTAAAAATTATTTTCTTGTAATACTGTCAGATTAGAGGAATGGGGTTTCGAGTAGGAGATTGGAAGTACATTGTTTTGGATGACTGATTAAGTATCAGCTATGATGGAGGACTGATTTCATCAGCCTGAATTCAGACTGAATTGTTTAGTTTGAATTTGGTCTGTCCAAATCAGCCCTTAGTCACAGGATTACTGTTTTGTTAAGCTATGCCTGTGTAGTTTAACTGAAAGATTTTGCAGAATAGGCTAAACTAAATTCCTGTGGCAGTATTTTAAACTTAGTTTAGGTATCAGTCCTACAAACTTGTTATCTTTGCACTAATACTGCAGCTGAATAGTTGGGTTCCAAATTTGAGTTAACATAAGAGATTTTCATAAACTCTTTCACCCTTCTCTTATTTTGTGATTCAAATCTATTTTTGGGATATTTATGAATACTGTAGTTATCCTAGATTATGTTGAACTGTGGCACAAGAAGCTATGCTTTGGGTTATCGTACAATTGAGAGGTGAACTGAAATTGTTGAGCCAAGGCACTCATTCGAGTTGTCAGCAATCCTTGAACTGTAGGTTAAGAGCCATAGTCTTTTGCTCTTGTGTTTTTCTTCTTTTTGAATCCTGTACAAATAGTTTGGGAGGGGAGCAGTAGGAGAGGAGTTCATGAATTTTCTGAGTTAAGTGTAGATATCCCTACCCTTGTTGCAGACTTTAGGAAATCATTTCAATTGAGTTGAACCATGGTCAAGACTGATGGAGGACTGAACTAGATCAGTCTCATCAGGGATTGAACGGGTATCAGTTTATTTCTTGAACTGAACTATTTTCCCTGTCCTGTTTTATACTGAGTTCTAAATGTTCCAAGTTAAAATGATGTGAAAACCTGGAAGCCTAGTGTTTTAAGTCTGCTGATAAGTCCTAAGTTGTTGGCTTGTTTTCCTATTAAGTCAAGGACTGATAGGTGAGTTCGTATGAAGACTGATTATTTGAGTATTGGTTTGACAGCAGTTGGAAAATGGGTTTTAGGTTCATTCATGATTGCAAACCTCTCGAGTACAGTAGATAATTGAGTGTGGACTGAGATGGGTATTAGAATGTGTTAAATGGGTATTGGATTGTGTTGAGGACTGACCAGGATGTATTGGACTGTCCAGTTCAGGAAATTGAAGTTTATGTTTAGTTTTTAATTTGGGTAAATCTCTGGAATGGTATAGGCAACCAAGTTCCAGTTACAGTGAAATTGTTAAGGTGGAATTGTAGTGTATAGGACCAGAGGGTATTGGTTAGTTGAGATAATCTAAACTGAATGCTCTATTTCCTTTAGTAAACTTTTGTGGTTTATTAGATGTTGGCCACTTGGGAATCATAGCACAATTGTGTGATAGGAATTCTATGATAGAGTTTTCTCATACATTCGGATATTACTTTAGGGTGTGTATTTGTAAGATAGAGTTATAATACCTATGGTTTTAATAATAATATTATAAGAATTTAATGGTAGATATTGTCATAAGTTTATGAAATTTTGTATAATAGTAAGTGATAGTTTATGTATAGATAAGTTAGTGATAAACCAAGTTGTTAAAGTGATCTTTTAGACTAGGAATATTTACCTACATTGTAGACTTATCATTTGTAACCATGTTCAGGAGGATATTTTGCTCCGATCTTCACCCGTACTTTTCTGGAGCAAGACAAGTACATTCTATGGTCTTGTGCATTTCATTATATCCTGTGCTTTCTTGATTGACACATTAAAACACGTCATGTATTTTTTAGTGCTCATGTTCCTTGTTCTTACTACTTGTACCTGAGGTGGGGAAATAGACTATTTATGTGACCAAACCCAAGAAACAACTCAGGTGTGTTTAGCTTAGACCCCGCATCGTGCACGCGGGTCCTAAGCCGTACCATTCATGTGCTTTCTTGTACTTTCATGTGCTTTCATGTGCTTACCCCTAGCCGGTCACATACTTAGTTATATTTCAAATATTGTACACACATGTTCAGGAGATATACCTTGTACTTATTTTTATTATTTCTGAGATAACATGTTCTTTCATGTTCTTACATATCATGTTCTTTCGTGTTCTTACATACCATGTTCTTTCAAGTACTTTATACATCCTGTTCTTTCATGTACTTATTCACCATGTTCTTTCTTGTACTTTTCATGTTCCCTTGTACTTTTATATCATGATGTCTTGTTCATTACCTAGAATTGTACTTTGCTCCGCTCCCGAATAGGATATGTTGTAGGTATGCTTGCAGAACATTATTCTACTCTATGGTCCAGAGCACAGAATTTAGCTGAGCAGGATGAGGCTTAGCTTGAGGCTTCAGGTTTAGATTACTTAGCTTTACTTTGAGATATTGACTTTAGAGTTCATAGCACTTTTCATTCCTGTTGATTCTGGTACATTATGATATCTGAATTTGTGGATTATGGTGATCTTTCTGGGATACGTTATAGATGATGTGATTTTTACTTGTCTTGATTATCTGGTTAGATTTCCTTAGCTTTTGGTACAGCTTACTTCATTGTGTCTAACAATGAAGGCTGGGCGTGTCCGACTCGTATTCGATTATTTGGGAGCGGGTCGTGACATATTTTTAGTGGTGGCCCATGCAGGTCTATCCTAATGGTACCTAGGTCTTAGCATACAATTGGGGGACTTGATTATACTAGGGAAACTTGATCACAGTATAGGAAAATCGGAAAATAAGGGTATATCAGGTATATCGATATTCTATAAATACTTGTTGTATTTAGGTCTAGGTTACTTTAACAGTTTTCTGTTTTACAGATAGTTCAAAGGCTTGCGACACCAGAACTGTTGATCCACCTACACTTGAAGATTTTAAGCCTCCACTACTTTCTATCGCCCTACTATCCCCATGGGTTGTACGTTGTTGACGAAAATATTTGAAGAGTCCTTTGACACCATAGAGAGCATGCCATCCTTTTCCAAGCCAGACTGGTGGATACACACTCCGAGCTAGGAATGACTTCTGATTTCTTCGGATCCTTGGACTTTTCGACACAGAGCGCATATCTTACACCAAGGAGCAGATCGAGAACCTGGAGTTACCACTGAAGATCACCCAAGTTTCTGAGGACCCGACTTCTCTGAAGATTAGAGCCACCAGCCAGGAGATCCAGAATGTAGCAAAAATAATAGGACACAACGAGAAATTGAAGCTCGAGAGGAACATGAATACTTATGATGAAGATAACAACTATTGTGGATCCGTAAAGCGTCACCACACTCGGACAACACTTCTTCAGCCTAGCAGGAGATTCAGATTCAGCCGGCTATCATTTGTATTTTTTGCCACAGCCCAGGACACCACCACGACAAATGCCATAAAAGACAAAGGCTATGCTTGTACTGCTAATCGCCTGTCCACCAAGTCAAGGACTGCTGGAGGCCACTGATCACACTGCCCAAGGGTGAACACGAAGAGCACCGGGACTACAGCAAGGGGACCAGCCTCTCGAGATTCAGCAACCACATGGAGTACTACCGCAGGGATCAGCCTACGCCAGGACAATTGAAGGAGGTTAGAGAGATTTCCGTTTCGGAGGAACACTAAAGATAGACAGAAGACTCTTTTGCATGGTTGGAGGAAACCATGGATCATGATTCATAATCTAGTTTTTCTTTAGATTCCTCTTGCACCTAGATTGTTTCTTAGAAACTTCCTTGTTTCCTATTTAAGGATTATTAGATTTTATTTCCTATTCTGGAACCTTGGTCGCTATTCAAAATGTATTTTAAAAGTTTGTTTCCATTCTTGTTCATAACTCTGCTCTTATTCGAGATTTTCTTTCTGCTCGATAACTTGTTTCCTATGGCGTCGTTTCCTAATTCAAGATTTGGTTCTACTCAAATTTTGTTCTCCATTCAGACCCTGTTGATATTTAAGACTTTACTTTGGATTACATTCCTAATCAAACTTATGCCTTTCAAAACCTTGTTTGAATCTTGCTTCTATTCGAGATTTCATTTGCAGATTTCGTTTTCTATCTTAAAATTTTGACTCGTTCCTTATGAGATTTTATTTCTCATTCGTGAATTGTTTTTCGTTCTATTCACGATCTTGTTTGATCTTGCCTCGTATTTTGATATTTCACTTGTTTCATATCCGCTAGTTAATACCATGTTTTCATACTCATTTTTTACAACTTTGTTTTCTATTATTGGATTCTACTTGGAATTTTGTTTCCTATTTTGAACTTTTACTATTCCAGAATTATTCCTACTTGAAATATCATTCTGAAACCTTGTTTGAACCTTCGCTTCTATTGATGCTTGTTTGAGATTCTACTTCCTATTCTTGGCTTTATTCGGGACTTGTTCTCTATTTACAAATTTGTTGCTATTGAGATTCGCTTGTTTCATGTTTACAATCCAATACCTTGTCTCCTATTAGAACCTGTTTTCTAGTCACTATTCTAAACCTTGTTTCCTCGTCAAGATTTTCTAGTCGAGATTTTATTTCCTAATCATGACCTTGTTGATATTGGTTCTCTAATTGAGGCCTTGTATCCTATGGGAGGTTATTTTTCCTTCGAAACTTTATCTGAGGTTTCGTTGTTAATTGAGATGTTGTTGAACCTTGTTTCCAGTACGGGATTTTATTTCTTATTTTGAAACTTGTCTCCTATCTAATACCTTGTCTCAGTTCATCCTTCGAGACCATGTTATCCTTTCGGGATAACGTCTCATATATGGAATCTTGTTACCATTCCAGATATCAGTTGGTATTCCATCATTTAAAACTTCGCCCTATCTGAAATTTTAAATCTCCCTGGTTGCCCTTTGTAATCACCAATGGGATCCCTTGTCGTCTCTTAGTACCTAATAAATCCTTGTATTCTAACAGTCAGGTAACTTCACTATTTCCGTGACTTGGACTAATGAAACTCATTTTGAATTCCTTGAAACTCTTTTAAAATTCCTAGGGATAAAGTCGAGAGGCTGTTCGATGGCCTACTATGGCATGACAGTTGCGCGCTGCAGCCATTAGCTGGATTATGGAGACTGAGGTTCACTGCAGCCAATAGCGCACTGGCGAGGCAGGAACTCTAAGTTGAAGTAATTTCAGACAATCATAGGTTTTCGAGTACTGTCGAGACTTGTCATATTCTTCATACCTTGATCTCTTGGGTTGCTTCGTCAATGATTGTTGGAAAATGGATAAGGTTGAGAGATTATTCGGTGACATATTATATTTAAGTCACGGAGCCGAAAGTCCACTGCAGTCAGATATATACTGGCGGGGTAGGGATTCTAGGCGAAGTGATTTCGAATAGCTATATGTTCCTGGATATTATGGAGACTATATTCCCTTTCCATATGATTATTGGTTATCGAGAATCACAGATCCTTGCACATTCATCCTGATTTGATACTGTAATCCCTGAGTATTGCGTACGTCTCCTCAATCAACCCTTGCTAACCTCCCTTTAGTATTTTATCGTTAGATCATTGAATTTCTCAAATTATAAATTGCCAGATTTTGATTCCATACTTCATTTGTGCATTGTCTAAACTTCAATCTTAAATCATGTCTATCTGACCATAATTTTCCTATTGTGTCCTAGTCTACTTGTGTTAAATTATCGATTTTTTATCGTACTTAATAATTGTGTCTTCATGATTTTGCTCCTCTAAGTTGTAATAGGAACTTCATTCTATCTCGTGCCTATTTGATTCTTGATCATTGATCGTGTTATTCCAAGTTCTTGTGTGTAATTATCGTATTTGATCTCAAAGGCTCAGAGCGTCTCAGAGTTGCACAGATCGACAGAAGTACTGGGCGGACAGCAGCAGACGGCCACTGGAGTTCGCAATTGGAGATAGAGTGTTCCTGAAGATCTCGCTGACTATGGACGTCATCAGTTTTGGCAGAGGCAGAAAGCTCAGTTCGAAATTTATCAGGCCTTTCGACGTAACAGCGCAGATTGGCGAGGTGGCATATCGACTGGCACTACCAGCTAGCTTGGAGGGAGTGCATAACATTTTCTACGTGTCTCAGCTTTGACGTTACATTCCAGAGGTGAGTCATGTGGTAGATTTTTCAGAGCTAGAGGTGGGTCCAAGATTGACCTACGAGGATCAGCTAGTGGAGATCCTTGATCGGAGGGAGAAGCGCCTGCGGAACCAGACTATTCCTCTCGTCCGCGTCATGTGGAGACACCACTCTCCGGAAGAGTCCACATGGGAGCGTGAGGATGAGATGCGAGAGCGCTATCCTAGATTGTTTTCGTGATTGTATTTTAGCATTTTGATTTTCATTTTTCAATAATCATTTTGGGATGTTTCGTGAATCAATTTTGAACTATTTCTGAATTTCGAGGGCGAAATTTTTCAAGGGGGAGAGATTTGTAACTCCACCTTTCTAAAAATTGTAGAATTTTAAATTTTTATATTAAATAATAATTTGGGAATATTTATTATATTTAATATAGGTAAAGTAATATGTATAGAGTTTAGTTATCATTAAATCTTTGCTTGGGCTTAATTCATTTTAAACCAATTTATTGATTGGGCCCATCACTGAAGCCCACAACCAATGTCATTTAATCCTGTGGAAAGGATTACTCTCTTTCACTACTGAGCAATGAAGCCTTCTTTCAATACCAAATTTCTAACGGCCATGGCAAGGGCAGCCATGTGCTCTAACCGAATTGCCAGGGAGGAGAATGGGGATCTTTCTCGCCAAGTAGTGACCTACTTCTCACGCTACCCAGTTTATTTAACATCTCATCTCCTTCCTCTCTTCTCTTCACCATCACACCATTGTTCCTGCAACCCTGATCTCTTTTTTTCACCATCCTCGATTTGAAATCAACCATGGCACTGGATTGAAGTTCTTCTCTGACGAACGTTTCCTTCGATCAAGAAGAGCATCTGAACTCGGATGGAAGCATGATGGATCGATCTCTTCCATAGCAGTGATCAGCATTCCCATCTCTCCTTGTCCAACTCATCGTTCTTGGATCGACCGATTGGTAAGCGATCAATCATTCTAGTTGTTTCAAATTGAATCGAATTGTTTGATATCGATTGAAATTCTCTTTAGAACATATCTGCTGTGATCGATTTGGATCTGTACGTGATTCTTCGATTCAACAATCAAAGAGGGAATACTCTGTTCTTGAATCAACTCCTTTACTTGCTTAGATTAGAATAATTTTGCTCTATTCTATCAGATCTGGAATTAGAGATCTATGCTCATTTTCTTCTTTTTTTGTGTTCCTTTAAAATTTATTTTTCATATTTTAGAACTTCTGGATCAATTTGCTCGGACAAGTCGTGTCGATTGAGGAATTTTGTGTTAGATACAAGAGTGAGTATCTGATCCTATAATTTCCAAATCCCTGTGTCTTGCCTAATGTGATGTATGATTGAGAATTGATCCTTCCTATTTTATCTTGCTTCTGTTTGATATTTTTGCCTCAGAAGAGATTTAGGTTGGACCTAGTCGAGTAGCTGGGTGTCAGTTGTGACCCAAGTGCAAACTCAGGTCCTATTCTTCAGGTAATCTCTAATTTACTTCATTTATAATGTTAGCCAGTTAATTATTATTTTGAATGGTAGAGAAAGGACTGTATCAGGATTTAGTTAGGCTAATTAGGAGATCTTATTCTTGTTGAACCTGGCTATATTATGTTGTTCTGATCTTTGTTTGGAAATTCCTGGAGACTGTTGAGTGCAATAGATGGGATAGCTATTAGTTGAACATCCTGTCCTTTCAAAACATTCTAGGATCCTTTGGCATGATCCAATAATCTCAGTTGCTTCTCTATTTACTGACAGGGAAGAGGAGTGAACTAACCTCCCTTAGAACTGTGAAGTATTGTTTATCATTTGTTTTGGTTATCGAGTATTTTAGGACAGTGTGGTTAATAGAGGATGGCTAGAATAATTTCTATATTAACATGATAGGATAGATCCTCGTATCAGTTAAAAATTATTTTCTTGTAATACTGTCAGATTAGAGGAATGGGATTTCGAGTAGGAGATTGGAAGTACATTGTTTTGGATGACTGATTAAGTATCAGCTATGATGGAGGACTGATTTCATCAGCCTGAATTCAGACTGAATTGTTTAGTTTGAATTTGGTCTGTCCAAATCAGCCCTTAGTCACAGGATTACTGTTTTGTTAAGCTATGCCTGTGTAGTTTAACTGAAAGATTTTGTAGAATAGGCCTGTGGCAGTATTTTGAACTTAGTTTAGGTATCAGTCCTATAAACCTGTTATCTTTGCACTAATACTGCAGCTGAATAGTTGGGTTCCAGATTTGAGTTGACACAAGAGATTTTCATAAACTCATTCACCCTTCTCATATTTTGTGATTCAAATCTATTTTTGGGATATTTATGAATACTGCAGTTATCCTAGATTGTGTTGAACTGTAGCACAAGAAGCTATGTTTTGGGTTATCGTGCAATTGAGAGGTGAACTGAAATTGTTGAGCCAAGGCACTCATTCGAGTTGTCAGCAATCTTTGAACTGTAGGTTAAGAGCTATAGTCTTTTTCTCTTGTGTTTTTCTTCTTTTTGAATCCTGTACAAATAGTTTGGGAGGGGAGCAGTAGGAGAGGAGTTCAGGAATTTTCTGAGTTAAGTGTAGATATCCCTACCCTTGTTGCAGACTTTAGGAAATCATTTCAATTGAGTTGAACCATGGTCAAGACTGATGGAGGACTGAACAAGATCAGTCTCATCAGGGATTGAACGGGTATCAGTTTATTTCTTGAACTGAACTATTTTTTCTGTCCTGTTTTATACTGAGTTCTAAATGTTCTAAGTTAAAATGATGTGAAAACCTGGAAGCCTAGTGTTTTAAGTCTGCTGATAAGTCCTAAGTTGTTGGCTTGTTTTCCTATTAAGTCAAGGACTGATAGGTGAGTTCCTATGAAGACTGATTATTTGAGTATTGTTTGACAGCAGTTGGAAGATGGGTTTTAGGTTCATTCATGATTGCAAACCTCTCGAGTACAGTAGATAATTGAATGTGGACTGAGATGGGTATTAGAATATGTTAAATGGGTAGTAGATTGTGTTGAGGACTGACCAGGATGTATTGGACTGTCCAGTTCAGGAAATTGATGTTTATGTATAGTTAGTTTAATGTGGGTAAATCTCTGGAATGGTATAGGCAACCAAGTTCCAGTTACAGTGAAATTGTTAAGGCGGAATTGTAGTGTATAGGACCAGAGGGTATTGGTTAGTTGATATAATCTAAACTGAATGCTCTATTTCCTTTAGTGAACATTTGTGGTTTATTAGATGTTGGCCACTTGGGAAGCATAGCACAATTGTGTGATAGGAATTCTATGATAGAGTTTTCTCATACATTAGGATATTACTTTAGGGTGTGTATTTGTAAGATAGAGTTATAATACCTATGGTTTTAATAATAATATTATAAGAAATTTAATGGTAGATACTCTCATAAGTTTAGGAAATTTTGTATAATAGTAAGTGATAGTTTATGTATAGATAAGTTAGTGATAAACCAAGTTGTTAAAGTGATCTTTTAGACTAGGAATATTTACCTACATTGTAGACTTATCATTTGTAATCATGTTTGTAGGTCCTAAAAAAATAAGTTGCACACATCAACAAAGTCGTGAAGATTGAGAAATGTATCTTTCAAATGAACTGCGCAGACATCAGATTGCGCAGCATACAGATTGCGCACACTAGACTGCGCACACTCTCAAGCGCGCAGGCTGACGTGGCAGCACGGAGAACGAGGTGACTGTTTGTTTAATCGTGCAGCACGACGCTCGAGGATAGCTGGCAGCACAATCGGCCAGCCTATCTGATGCGCAATCCATATTGGCGCAATCTATGTTTGTGCAGTCCATTCCTACGCAATCCAAAGCCAGCGCAATTCAGGTTGCGCGTTCTATCAACACAACTGACAATATATACGTGGCATTCATGCCATCAATTGCTCATCACGTGGCAACCGTCTATGCACGATCATACGCATTTCAATCAAATGATGCCATGTGTCCAAGACAGTTGGTCCATGATCAGACAACTGCCTGTGCAGTCTACTGTTGCGCAATCCAATTCATGCGCAATCCATCATGCGCAGTCTAGAATAACTAAAAGTTAGTTATTTTCAGAACTCTATAAATAGAGTTTCAAGTCTCCATTCAAGGGGATCATAGATCAGAAATCAGAGATAAAGTTCAGAATTATCAGAAAGTTCAGGAGTTCTTGCCCAAGTGCTGCTGCATTCTTCCAAGGCTTTTGCCTTCAATTCCAGAGTTGTCTTCAACTTCAGAGGCTACCGTCTTCAAAGTTTACATCGTCCAAGGGATAAAACAATCGTCTTCTAGATTGGATTCCTATAGTTGTACTTTCCCAGAATTCTTGTAATCTTTACAAAGTTTGTATCAATAAAGTTTTATACTTTTATTTTTGCAAACAAAATGGCGACTCTGCTGGGGACGACTTTCTCCTCCGACGAGGAAGTGACAACTCAATGTGACGTAGCGTCTATCGGAAAGACGCAGAAGACTCTGGTTGTGAAGGTCAACCAGATAGCCTATGAAGCCATGATCAACTCTAAGACCACTCCTCGCACTGCAACCACTTCTGCCACGAGCAAAGTGCGTCCAGTGTGGGTCTTCAAGACTGCTGTGCAGTCCATTAACTCTGCCAGCAACTGCTGCACAATCTACCAAGAAGCCTGCTGCACAATCTGTTGCACAGTCTACAGTTGCTGCCACTAAGACTGTTGCACAATCTGTCTCAACTACTCATGTGCAAGCTGCTGTTGTCAAGGCACAGAAGACATCTTATGCTGCCTTGTCAAAGTATAAGACTCCTCTGCCTCTGGCGCAGTTGGCTGCCCATCTTCCTGCGCAAACTGATACTCCAACAACTAGAGTGCATCCTAAATACTCTGTGGCCAGAACTCCTGATGCGCAAACCACAGTATCTGTGGCTAGAACCAGAAAGTTCTCTGTTAAGGACTCTCCTGCGCAACCTGTCAGTGCGCCATCCACCCATGGGCAAGCCATGTCTGCGTAATCCAAGAGAGACAGCCCTTTGGCTAATCTCTCTTCTTCTCACAACAAGGAGAAAAGCTCTACTCCTCTCCAGCACCCTGCTGCTCCTGTGCAACCCACTGGGGGTAGTCTTTTAGCTATTCCTCCTCCCCACAACAAAGGAAAAGGCCCTTTGGTCTTTTCTCAAACTTTCTTATCCGATGACTTGGAAGGCAACAGAGAGAAACGCTCTTTAGCTAACCCTTCTTTCCAAAACAAAGAAAAAGGCCCTTTGGTCTTTTCTCAATCTTCTTCGGTTTTTATCGTCAAAGATCAATCTGAATGTGCTCCGGCATCATTCAGTACAAGGTCCCTTTCTCACAAGGATTCTCCTTCTTTCCTTGTCAAAGGGAAGTGTGCTGATCAGAGATGTATTCTGCCTACTCCGGTAGCAGAGTTCCAAGATCTCCCAACTCTCAAAATCTCTCGTTCAAGACAGGAAAAATTGCTAGTGTCTCAAACAGAAACCCCTGGGGGTGAGTTTGCTGATCTAAGAACTTATTTCAACAGTCCAACTTCGGGGAAACGTAAACAGCCAATGCCGAAGACCAAACATCATCAGAAGCAGACTTCCAGGATCAAGAATCCGGACACCTATGCTAATGAAATAAGCACTTCTCTGTACACTCAAGGGACAAAACATTTGAAGAACCGGAACCATGTTCCGAATGTTATTAAAGAACATATCCCTCGAACTTTTCCTCGTCCCGTTGCTGTTCCCGATCTCCGAGAACACCTCAAACAAAGGCGGGATAACACTTCAACACTTTCAATTCAACCAAGTGATCATCATCATTGTAATCATAAAGTTGTCATCAAGTGTTGTTGTCAAACAACAAGACGATCTGTCTTCGATCGTTTGAACTTTTCTAACTCTGAATCTATGTCGGAAGATGAAGATGAAGTTCTGTACGCTTCAATCAACATGACTTCCAAAGACACTGGGGCTAGGAAGTGCTCTAAGCACGGGAAGCCTCGCAAGCCAAGCCGACAGTATTTGGATTTACTCCAAGAATCCTCTGAAAGAGTGTTCCAACATACCAGATCCCGAAGCCGAGACACAATCGGTCAAAGGAATCTTCAAGATTCTTCTGAACGTCTTCTTCCTTCTCATTCAGAAGATGATTCTTTCTCCGACTATGATGCATACAGTGAAAGCTCAGAACAGACAGTGTCTTCCACCGTACCCAGAGAAGTGACAGCTTACGTTGTCAATGAAGATCCTGATGCTTCCAGTTCAGCTAGTCAAGAACAAAGAATAGCTGCACTAGAAGATAAGTTGAAGACAATGGCAGAAATGGTCGCAAGTATGTATTCCATCATTGTGGCTCAGCACACGGTGCTACCGACCGTACCTCCTACAAATCCTGAAATCATAGCATCGTCGGTGCCTGCTAATACAGGGCTGGGGGTAGCATATCTTCCAGTACCTCCTGTACAAGTCCAACCTACACCCAGTCAGTCTGGTGCTGGGGGTAGTGCTTATCATGCTGTTCCTCCTCCTAATACCGTGGTTCAGCCTGCTCCTTCTACATCAGTGGAAGATGCCAATGAAGCTGTGAAGCTCCTGCGAACTCAGTTCGAAGCTTTCAAGGAGAAGGACAACTTGCAAAGGTTGGGGATCAAGCAACCTTACCCAGTTGAATGGAAGGAAGTCCCGTTTCCTCCAAAGTACAAAATTCCAACTATCTCGCTATTTGATGGCAGCACATCTCCCAGTCAGTTCATCAACCATTTTGAGGTTATGACTGTTCAACTTCAACCAAATGACGCTCTTCTTACCAGAGTATTCGTCGGCTGTTTAGCTGGCGTAGCATACGATTGGTATAGAAGCTTACCCGATGGTTGTATCACCTCCTTCTCTGGCTTAAAGCAAATTTTCCTGGAACGATTTTACGAGGGGATCAATGACATGACTATGTCAGCCCTCAATAAAATCAAATAAAGGCATAATGAAACTGCTAAAAGTTTTATTGAAAGATTTCGCCGGAAAGCTTTGAAAATGCCACCGGGAACTCCGGCTGCTGTCACCATAGACACCTGTAAGGCAAATCTATTGCCCATTATTAGCATGTGGACGGGGTCTACTCAATTCCAAGACTGGCCATCTTTCATTATCAATGCTAAAGCAGCTGAAGTTAGCGCTGACAAATTCAAGCAGCTAGGGGTACAAATGTCTAACCCCGACCAGGATGAACATCAAACATCAGGTGGTGGCAATCGCCAGAACAACCGCAAACCAAAAGAAACTTTGAACATCAATTTGAACAAGAACAAAGAAGCTCTGGCGGTTAACGTAGCTCCTCCTACGTCCACTTCTACCCCATCAGCACCTCCTCCAAGGGAACCTCGGCCTAAAATAGAGTATTCCTTTGACGAGAATGACACTGCTAGCATCTTTGATTGCTTAATCAAAAGCAATAAGACCCAACTTCCAGATCCAAAGAAGCCCGATGAAGTCGGTAAGACTGATCATCCCAAGTACTATGTCTATCACAGGTTCATCGGACATCCCACTCGAGCATGTTATATGCTCAAAGGCAAAATTTAGGAGCTGGTCAACGCTGGCGTCGTCACTCGGCAACAAGACGAGAAGACTGTTACTGCAAATATGGTATCAATTCAGTTAGGTGACTTCCTGTCCCAAATGGTACAGTATGGCGTTATTCCTATCCCCAAAGCTACTCTCGAAATCGAGAATCTTCCTCCTCCACAAAATGAAGGTCTCGTCCCCTTGTCCCTTGACAATGGCGAGATTATGTGGATTCATCCGGATCTTGCTTCAGAGTTTGAACTTCCCTCTTCCTCTAAGAAGAAAGACCGCTCCAAGGGCAAGACAAAGATTTGCAATATGGTGTCTTTTGACCCCATAGTCGATGAAGAAATCCTGTTGGGCACTAGGTCAGGAAAAGCTTATCTAAAGGATTATCCTGAAGCCCAAGAGAATCCTGCTTCTTCCTCTGAACCTGCTCCGGTGCAGCCTGCTTCTACTGAGGATATTCCTACTGCTTCCTCACCGGTGGTGATACCCATTCCTCCCAAGCCGACGGTCGCTGACAAAGGCAAACAGCAAGTCCGCTTCGACAAACCTTTGAAGAAGTCATCTCCTTCCGGACTTGAAAAGCCTTACAACTTTGACATTTTAGCTCAATTGGCCAATACACCAGCCCAGCTATCCATCTTCGAGCTCTTGCGCCTCTCCAAAGAAATACGGGAAACTCTAAGCGAAGCCCTCATGCAAGCTGAAATTTGTCTAGCCCTTCTGAAGAAGCCTACAGCAGAGCCTGTCTCTTGCCTCCATTGTCATAGCGTGTTGGAGTTAATTCCAAACATAAATTTCACTCAAGATGACTTGTTGATGGAAGACAACAGACATGACCGTCCTTCTACTATACAGGATATGTCGATTCAATGAAAGTCGATCGTATTCTGATAGATCCAGGGTCTGCCCTTAGCATCATGCCGAACACAATGTTGGATGCGTTAAAGATCCCTGTACATAGTCTTTCCAGTACAATCACCACCATCCTTGGATTCAATCAAGGGAGAAGCGAACCTCTGGGCAAGATTCGTCTAAAACTCCAAATAGGCAATCTTCGTACAAAGGTGACCTTCTATATCATCGACAATCATGGTTGTTCTTATAATGCTTTATTGGGAAGACCATTCCTACATGAACACAACATTGTTCCATCAACTCTTCATCAATGTTTCAAAAATGTCGACGACAATGGAGAAGTTCAGAAGGAAGTTGCTGATCTCTATCCTTTCAAAGGTGTTGAAGCGTACTGCAACGACGCTCGCATGTACAAGGACGAATTCATGAAGGTTGTCTTGTCTCTGGATACTGAAGAAGAGCAAGAAGCAGTGCCCAAAGATACCCTTATCATACCTGTCAAAGGGCGTGTTTCTCGTCCTCGATCTTCCAAGCCACTGGCTATTCACTTACCAGTTCAGAAGAAACCAACGGATGATGATCATGATCAAAGGGAGCTCACCTCTTCTGAGCCGCTTGTTATTGACTTACGTCGTAACAAGGACAAAAAGCAGCTCACTTCTTCTGAGCCACTTGTTATAGATCTACCTCATAACAAGAAAAAAAGGGAGCTCACCTCCTCTGAGCCGCTTGTTATCGACCTCCATCGTAACAAAGCTAATCCTTCTCCACGTTCTTCTTCTCCCCCTCTTGTAATCAATCTGACCAAGCCTACTAAGGCTAAAGGTCCTGCTGTAAATACAAATATACAAATCAATAAAAAAGCATCTACTTTCTAGTATACTGATGTCATTTATCATACTAAATGCTACTTGGATATGTTAGATAGCTTTCAGTCATTTACAATGGGAGTTGTGCAATTTCTTCAAACTGTAGTCTCTTTTGAACACCCAGATGATTCATACCGAATTGTTCCTGCTTGAAAGAAAGGCGAAAGCCCAATACTTTTTAGTAAAGGAACGGAACAACAATTCAGCTATACGGATGATAGCAAAGTTAACGACACGAGACATCTTCAACTCCGTCGTTACAGTCAACAATCAAAAGATATCATCCGAAAGATGGGTTACGACTTCAAGAGCGGCCTCAACTACGGTAAAGGACGAAGAACTTCTATCCGTACGACTGTGCCGAAAGGAAAGTCAGAGATGTACTACGGCAGAACCAAAAGAGGTCTTGGATATGCTTCCCCTCCAATATTATCCCCAGCAGTTTCTGAATCCGATAGTGAAGAACGCTCTAACTCTTCTGATTCTAGATCGTGGGATTCTGATACCAGCATTGGTCAAATTCATCGGCTGACTGTGTCTTCTAACATGGTCTCTGTCGAACTTCTAGAAGGCTATGACGAGGATCTTGAAGAAAACCCTAAAACAGATCCTTAGGCTCAACGAATGGATACCCAATGGGAACTCCGATTCGAACAAAGGGAACCTCCTACCGAAGATCAATTGGTTCAAATTGATGTAGGAGAGAACGGGTCACCTCGTCCAATATTCATCAGCAAGAACCTTTCAGAAGAGGATAGACAAGAGTTAATCCCTCTTATTAAAGAATACATTGATGTCTTTGCCTGGAGTTATGAAGACATGCCAGGACTGGATCCTAAAGTCGCTACTCACAAACTGAACATCTTACCGAATGCAAAACCGGTCAAACAACAACAACAGCATTTCAAGCCAGAAATGATGGGCGCAATCGACGATGAAGTCAAGAAGCTCATAGCTTGAGGCTTTATCAGAGAAGAGCAGCATCCTGATTGGGTAGCCAATGTCGTCCCAGTTCTAAAGAAAATCGGCAAAGTTCGAGTTTGCATTGACTTCCGGGATCTCAATGAAGCATGTCCAAAAGATGAATTTCCTCTCCCTATCACGGACGTCATGATTGACAATACATGTGGGTTCGAAAAAATATCTTTCATGGACGGATTCTCCTGATACAATCAAATTCGAATGAACCATGAAGATGAAAAGCATACTTCTTTCCGCACTCCTCATGGAGTCTATTGTTATACTGTGATGTCGTTTGGTCTCAAGAACGCTGGTGCGACATATCAACGAGCTATGAGTACCATCTTTCGAGATCATCTGCGCAAAACTGTCGAATGCTATGTTGACGATATTGCTGTCAAAAGTCGTCTAAAGGAAGATCACATCCAAGACTTGAGAACTATCTTCAATCTCATGCGCCAACATCAACTCAAAATGAATCCCACCAAGTCATTCTTGGGTGTCTCTAGTGGCAAATTTCTCGACTTTGTCATTACCTCTAAGGGTATACACGTGGATCCCGAGAAGATCAAAGCCATTCAAGAGATGCGTCCTCCACGCAACCTAAAAGAGTTACGAGGATTCCAAGGTCGACTTGCGTACATCAGAAGATTTATTTCGAATTTGTCTGGACGCTGCAGACCATTCACTCAACTCATGAAGAAGGGTGTATCTTTCGTTTGGACCGAAGAATGTCAACAAGCATTTGACGACATCAAGCGATACCTCATAAATCCACCAGTCTTGGTGCCACCAATCTCCGGCATACCATTCTTAATGTATGTCCATGCCATGGACCATTCATTGGGTGCTTTACTTACCCAAAAGAATAAAGAAGGCCATGAACAAGCTATTTACTATCTCAGTCGTACTATGATTGGTGCTGATCACCGTTATAGTCCAGTCGAAAAAGAATGCCTAGCTCTCATGTTTGCTATTCAAAAGACTCGGCATTATATCATTGGTCAAACCATTCATATCATATCCCGAGTCAATCCTCTTCGGGTACTGATAAAGAAGCCTAGCACACTCAATTCTCGGCTGGCTACATGGGCCATTCTGTTAGCCTAATATGACATGGTATATGTTCCACAAAAGTCTGTCAAAGGTTAAGTACTGGCAGATTTCTTAGCAGCTCATCCTGTTCCAGAGACGTCCAAACTCTACGATAAAATTCCAGACGAGACGTTGGAAATCAACATGATCTCTGAAGAATTTCTTACTTGGCGTCTATTCTTTGACGGAGCATCCAGAATCGGACCCAATGGTACCATTGTAGCAGGAGTCGGAGTTGTTCTCGTTTCTCCAGACGGATCAACTATCCAAAGAGCCTACTCTCTAGATGAACCATGCTCCAACAATATGGCAGAATACAATGCTATACTCATCGGCCTTCAATTAGCCAAACAATTGGATGTCGAGTATCTTGAAGTCTATGGTGACTCTAAACTGGTTGTTAATCAGGTTAGAGGAACCTATGAAGTTCGTCATCAAGATCTGGTGCCTTATCATGAAGCAGCAATCAACATGGCTACGTCATTTAAAGCCTTCTTCATAGACTATGTTCGACGAGCTTGTAATACTGACGCAGATGCTTTGGCCAATCTTACAGCAGTCCTAGCTATCTCTATCAGAAGACAACAGGTGGTGGCAATCTCTAATCGAGAATTATTCTGCATCAAAAACAATCGTAATATTGAGTTCAGTAATCTTACTGAAGTCAATGTTATCAATGAAGACAGGAGAACTCCCTTCATCGACTTTGTTGTTCATGACATACTCCCTGAAGAGCCAAAAGAGGCCACGAGTATTTGTCGAAGGTCTCTACGATTCTACTACAACCAAACCACAAAGATCCTCTATCGACGAACTTATGACGGTCTTCTTCTAAGCTGTCTAGCTGGTGATGAAGCAAAACAAGTACTGCGTGAAGCTCACGACGGTGTTTGCGAAGCACATCAACCCGGTCCTAAGCTACAGGATTGCATCCAACGTATGGGTTACTATTGGCCCTCTATGGTATCTGACGCCATTGATTATGCAAGAAAATGTCGAGCTTGTCAAATCCATGCAGATTTTATTCATCAACCTTTAAAATTTCTGCATCCGACGGCTGCTTCCTGGCCTTTTGAAGCTTGGGGTATGGACATCATCGGTCTTATCAATCCTCCTTCTTCTAGAGGACATCGGTTCATTCTAGCAATAACCGATTATTTCTCCAAATGGGCTGAAGCTATACCTTTGGCTGAAGTCAAGACCAGCAGTGTCATTAACTTCGTCAAACACCATGTTATCTATCGATTTGGTGTACCTCGAAGAATCATCCACGACAACGGACCATAATTCATCAGCCAGAAATTCACAAGGTTCTGCGATGATCATAGAATTGACAACGTCGCTTCGACAGCCTACAATCCTGCTGCTAATGGCTTAGTTGAAGCTTTCAACAAAACTATCATCAAACTCCTTAAGAAGTTTGTATCTACTAACAAACAGAAGTGGAGTGAAAAGCTTGGTGAATATTTATGGGCCTATCGAACTACGGTCCGCAATCCCACAGGCTTTACACCTTTCTCTCTGGTGTACGGTTGTGAAGCAGTTCTCCCTCTAGAACTTCAAATTCCTTCTTTAAGGATTGTCATTGCCAATGAACTCACTACAGAGAACAATAATCTTCTTCGACTTCAAGAATTAGAGGCACTCGATGAGAAACGGTTAATGGCTCAGCAACATATTGAGTTATACCAAGCCCGCATCTCGAAGACTTTTAACTGCAAAGTTAAAGTCAGAGCCTTTCAGCAAGGAGAACTTGTTCTAACAGTCAGACGTCCTATGACTATGACTCACTCGAGCAAAGGCAAGTTCGATGCGAAGTGGGAAGGACCTTATGTTGTCAGCAAAGTCATTTCAAATGGAGCATATCAACTTGCAGAATTAGATGGTCGAGTTGCAATGATGCCTATCAATGGCAAATTCCTCAAGAAATACTATGTATAAATGTAACAGAAATTTATGTAAATATGATCAGACAATTCATAAATAAAGTTTGATTTTTATTTCATCATAAATGAGGTTACATGATATCAAGGAAGATCACTGTCATCCTTATCGACATTAGGACGGGGACCACTGTCGTCCTTATCAAAGACATAATCAGCAAAAGAGCTGAGAACATTTTTGCTGGAACTCACGAGGAACTTGCAGGCAGCCATCCTCATGGCCTCTTCCTCTTCAGTCTTTCTTGGTTCAAGCAGGAAGTCCAGGATATCTTGCGGTGGTTTGGATGCTAACGAACCTTCGCCTGCCTCTGCCTGCTTTGGCTGGACCAGTTCGGCCGGATGTTCTTCAATGTCCGCTTCAACCTTTGGGGTGACTTCGACTTTCTTGGATGCATCTCCGGACGACATCTTTTTGTTGAAAAGTGGAAATAATCATTCCTTCTAGAGTTATGTTCTATTTATAGACAGAGATTTTTAAAATAATGAAATGTCACATTCATCCGACGGTTCGCCCGTTCATTCACATCCATCTGACGGTTCGCCCGTTCATGTATTTTCACCCGACGGTTCATCCGTTCACATTCATCCAACGGTTCGCCCGTTCATTCACATACATCTGACGGTTCGCCCGTTCATTAATATCACCCGACGGTTCATCCGTTCATCATCATCCGACGGTTTATCCGTTCATTATGACGATTCATTTTGTTCATACCTTTTTGACGATTCATTTTCGTTCATTTTCATCCAAATCAGTAACTTATCATCTTTGATTAAGTTATCTATTGAAATAATCATATTCGACAAATTATATTCTGCCACGTCCATATTACCTCTGAGCAGATATAATGAATATAATTATTTTCTACAAAATCATCAAGAAATATATCATGTCTTGCACCTCTGAATATATTTTCTATCGCTATTATTTATATCTGAATAAGATATGCAAAAAAAATAATAGAGCCACAATAAAATGTCTTTTATTGATCAAAAATTTAAGACATACATAGCATAAAGAAAGATAAGATGATACAATCTTTCTATTGAGACGGAGGCATTATCAGATTAGCAATTTGCTGCTTTAGAATCTGCAGCCGTTCTTCACGAGATGCCATTACTTTCCTCCTGGCCTCTTCCATCCCAGATTCTTCGTTAAAAACGGGCATGGTCACCATTCGGCGAGTGATTTCCGCATCATGAGCTTCTACATACTCGTTTCTTTCCTGAGTTAGAGCATCAATTTGTTGGACTGAAGTCTGATGCTCTGTAACTTCATTTTCCAGTTCTTCTTCGAGACGAGCAATCTCCGCTCTCAGCTCGGCAATACTTCTCTCTCTCCTCTCAGCAGTTGAGATCACCGATTCCAACTTGGAATTATATTCAGCAGATTTAGTAGTATAAGCATCCAAGAGGTTCTGGAGATTCACTCTTTCAATTGCAGCTGCCTGAGCCATTTGTTCAAACTCTGCCTGCACTAAAGGTTCCACTTCCCCTTTGTTGAGATCTTTATAGTTCTTTATGGAGATTTCCAGTTCATTCAATATATGGTCAAGGAAAGTGGCCTAAGCCTCATCACCTTGCTCCAGGATGGCCTTCACCAAGAAAGAGGTCGGACCTCTAACCATGAAAAATTCAGCATCTTCTTTATCCATCATTCTATTGATCAGAGGTCCCAAGGACTCGAAGAAGCATCTGGTGAATGATTGGATGACAAGCTGATTAGTCGCCAGAGCACCAGGAGTCGCAGCTACTCCTGTTGATGACGAAGCAGCAGGACGCTCAATTTCTCGTATCTGAACAGCAGGCTCTTTGAATAAAGGAACCAAAGTGGAGCTGGTTGCTCCTCCTGGTTATTCCTCTGCAAAATCAAATACTGTCACTTTACCTGTCATTGGCTATTGATAAAGAGAATCAAAAGTGAAACAGTCTTACCATGGGTGGATCCAGCAATAAGCCTATCATCTGCAGGAACAGACTTTAGCTGAGCAGAAGTAGCTTCAGACGCTATGGCCTGGCTACTTCCTGCTTCAGAGCCACAAGACAAATGGCGGCTGCTACTGGCAATTGTCGTTGCCAGTACTATATCCATACATGTTGGAGGAGCAGAAGAAGATCCGGGCTCTGTATGAATAAAAGTAACGATGTTAGCTATCAAATTACTTATTAAAAGAAGATCGCTAATTTTATTACAATACCTTCAGGAGCAGCAACTGGAGTTTTCTCCACATCCACCTATTCATCAGCAATCTTCTCCGGAGATCTCGGCACCTCAGCCTCCTTTTCAGGAGTTAGAGTGTTTTGAGGGGATGTCTGGATCTCAACATTCTCCTTCGGATTTTGTGTCTCATCAGCAGTTTCTGATGAGGTGCTCTCCTCGTTCTCGCTGTCCTCGGGAACTTCTTCACTAGCAGCATCAGCGGCATGATCAGTTTCTTCCTGGTAACCGAAGTCACAGTCATATAAAGCGTCGATCATCAAACGATCTTCTTCAGCAAGGGTTGCTCCCGGTGTGGCAGGAAGATTAATTTCCGTTGATGTTGGCAAAGAAGATCGTACGACATTATGCTCTTCCTCTACAATATTATCTCTGGGCTCTTCAGCCTCATTTCTCTGGTTCAGCTCTTCCCTCTGCTTAATTTCCTCTCTCTGCTCTGGACTGGGAGTTTTATTCCCAAACTCAGAAACAGGAGTGGGAGAGGGCATGGTGAGTCCCGCTGCAGCGTCTATCACGATCGAAGACGAAACTTGTCGTCTGCAGACTAACCTTTTTCTTCTATGCAGAGGTCTCTCAGGACTCTCTGCGTCTATTGACTCGACTTATTTTTGAACAGAGGTCGGTGTGGCAGCTTCTTCCTGCTGAATTGTTTCGGCCAGCTGTCGAGATTGAGATCTAGTAGTAATCTTTTCTGAAGAATGATCCAAGATCAGTTTCTTCTTCGCAGCTGGGACGGAAGGCTCCTCTCTCCTTCTCTTCATGGCTGGAGATTTAGCAACCTTCAAAGAAACACGTAGTGGCGCGTTAACCTCTTCAGGGAACATAGCGTCCCTCGAAACTTCTAAGGGTGCATCCACTGGCTCGTGCACCTCATCATTACCTGGAATTGACATGATGACTCCTCCCTTCTTCAATCTCGTTGCAGACGCGAAGCTATCCGCAAGATTGAAGTTCTCTGCAAAAGTGTTCGCTGATGTATAAAATACAGAATAGGTGAACAGCATACGAGGGCCATGACTACTATTCACCGGCATCGAGAATGTTGCATTCGTATCTCGAGCGTTGTACTAAGCCCAAGCTCGGGCTCCATCTATCAAGAAACCTTTTCCTTGTAGGCATGTGATAGCATTACCTACGTGGAATTGGTCATATCCAAATTGTCGAGCAAACCGGCTGGGAAGATATGGCTCCAAGAAGCATTCTTCTTCAAATCGATACACCAAGTGGGATGGTCGAATTGTCTTCAACCAATTAAAAGCTGTACGGCTCAAAGGTTGCATCTTTGAGTCAACCATGTTGGTCAGCATTTGTTCATATCCGGTAGGAGGATAAGTGCAATAGAAGTTCCATCATTTACCAAGGTTCAAAGCATATCTGCAATCTCTCAAAGAAGTGTATTTCCACTTACCGTGAGAGTATCTTCGCAAAAAGCTGCCACAGACTGGTCCCATGTTGGGGTCCATTAAAGTTGGATGGTGTAGAAGCAACCACCCGAACAGATAAGTATACGACAATTCTAGCTGAGAAAATTCTTTTTCGCTTTTAGCTTTCAGCATCAAATTGACGTACAGGCGGAGACCAGCGTTCAATCTACAAGTCATTGCCGATAAGAGATCCATCTTGTAGCCGAAGACTAATCGAACGGCGACAAAAAGAACACCGCGATGGAAGCGGTCTACGGCACTTGATCCAGGGATGACGAACCGATGGAGCCAGTACGTCAGAAATCCTGCTAATTGGGCTTCTTTTGACATGAATCGATATCCCACTCTCATATAACTCTCGAGAGTGTCTCCTTTCTTTAGAGGAGGACATTGATGATCGTCCTTGATCTTTTCATCCAAATCCCCACTTACCTCCATCAACTTCACCACTTCAGTGCTGCTCAATGGTTTAAAGAAGTCGGGATAGCAGTTATCATGTTCCTTGGTCTTCTTTTCTTTAATATGGTTGAGGAACAGATAAGACAACCATTTGGAGGAATAGCAGGTATTAGATGTACCACTTTCGTAAAACAGAGAACAGATTTTGTAATAACACAGCAGTTCTTCGAAGACTGCTACCATGTCTGCGTTCTCTTTTTGAAGTTTGTCCAATTCATCATTAGTTGGGACAAATTCCTCATACGGGGCATCCCCCATCGGCAAGTAAGATATGTACTGCATCTCGTGAAGGGCAAACCCGATCTCTCCGTAGGGAGTCATAAAAGTCCATGTCCTGTAATTGTATCTCTCTGCTAGAGCCAAGAATAGATGCGGGTTGGGAGCAAAACCGTAAACAGTGGCATGCACTGCTTGATACAAGTTAATCTGCTGAACTTTGTCTTCAAATTTAGTCAAAATCCAGTTTGCTATACAATTCCATCTCCTAAGTCTGGATTCACCAGTCCAGTTAATCTGAGGTCTTGATCTGGATACCTCCCTTCAACCTTCGCGAACTCATTCGTGAATATTGGAACTCTCACGGGCAATAACAAAGAAGAATTTTTCGGCGGAATACAACCGGGCTTTAAACCTCTGAGCAAGACACTGTATCGTTCTGAAGAACTGTAGAACATGTCTTTCTTGTCAGACCCCTTCTTCACATAAATCTTTCCTGGACGGGCATCCTGAAAAGGTGTGAGATTCCATTCCATTTTCCTCGGATAGCTTGCATGAGCATATCGAGATAAGGAGAGGCAGCGGGAGACATCTGGTATCGAGATTGTCCTGTCTTTCTGATGGACAATCCGTTCTTCCATCCGTGGCCTTGGCTGAGAGCTCTTCTCAAAAGCCTCGCCAAACAGAAATAGGGGCTTCTTGTGAATAATGGCATCTACCGACTCTAAAGGTTGTCCATTCATCAGACATAATAGGGTTTCATTATCTTGGGCTACCAAGATAGCTTGGCAGGAAGCTGGCAGATCATATTGTGGATAGTGCACATGAGACAGGTCCTCTTTGTATTCCGATTCTGAAAGAGTCCCTACAAAGTTCTCATACCCCGGATCTTCTCTGGTATTAACTGCATCAAACAGAGAAAACAAAAATTCAGCACAAGGAAAAATCAAGGATGCAACCATCAAACTGCGCAAGCCATCAGATTGCGCAACCATTCGATTATGCAATAAACAGTTTGTGCCAGCATCAGATTGCGCTGGCAATCCTGTACAAAACAGCAGATTACGGTGACTTTTGCCAGCGCAGTTCAACCAATTGCGCAAGAAATTATTCTTCATAAAAATGAAGAATAAATGGTTTCGTGCAACCAAAACCCTAAAAAGGGTGGCGCAGTATGATCACATCTCTAAAAAGAGATGAATTCTGAAGAACAGTGAAATCAAAAACCCTAAAGAGAGTTTTTGATTGGGTCATCTACCTTGCAACGCGGGATGAGCAGTCTCGTGGCGAGAAGGACGTCGCGCGACCCTAGCCGAAGACTCAGCGGGTGCCTTGCCCTTGGCAGCGGCGGAGGATCGCTTGGGAGCCATGGAGATTCGATGGAGAAGAAAGGAAAGAATAGCTCGAGACTTCTCTCTCAGATCACAAAAGCAAAGTAAAGAATAAAATAAATATCGAAGAGAACTATTTATAGTTTTTCAAAGAGTAACGGCTGCCTCAGATTGTGCCGAAAAAGTCGGACTGATCCATCAGATTGCGCAGATAGCTCAGTACATGCGCAACTTGATTGAAATTTCAAAATTCAAAGTATTTCAAAATTTTGAATAAGTTCAACTTTCGAAAACTTTGAAGGGGGTCTTGTAGGTCCTAAAAAATCAAGTTGCACACATCAACAAAGTCATGATGATCGAGAAATATATCTTTCAAATGAACTGCGCAGACATCAGATTGCACAGCATACAGATTGCGCACACTAGACTGCGCACACTCTCAAGCGCGCACGCTGACATGGCAAATAATCATCATTACCTGACACAATCAAATCTTCTGACAGCTGACAGCACGGAGAACGAGGCGACTGTTTGTTTAATCGTGCAGCACGGCGCTCGAGGACAGCTGGCAGCGCAATCGGCCAGCCTATCTGATGCGCAATCCATATTGGCACAATCTATGTTTGCGTAATCCAAAGCCAGCGTAATTCAGGTTGCGCGTTCTATCAACACAACTGACAATATATACGTGGCATTCATGCCATCAATTGCTCATCACGTGGCAACCGTCTATGCACGATCATGCACATTTCAATCAAATGATGCCATGTGTCCAAGACAGTTGGCCCATGATCAGACAACTGCCTGCGCAGTCTACTGTTGCGCAATCCAATTCATGTGCAATCCATCATGCGCAGTCTAGAATAACTAAAAGTTAGTTATTTTCAGAACTCTATAAATAGAGTTTCAAGTCTCCATTCAAGGGGATCACAGATCAGAAATCAGAGATAAAGTTCAGAATTATCAGAGAGTCCAGGAGTTCTTGTCCAAGTGCTGCTGCATTCTTCCGAGGCTTTTGCCTTCAATTCCAGAGTTGTCTTCAACTTCAGAGGCTACCGTCTTCAAAGTTCACATCGTCCAAGGGATAAAGCAATCGTCTTCTAGATTGGATTCCTACAGTTGTACTTTCCCAGAATTCTTGTAATCTTTACAAAGTTTGTATCAATAAAGTTTCATACTTTTGTTTTTGCAAACAATGTTCAGGAGGATATTTTGCTCCGATCTTCACCCGTACTTTCCTGGAGCAAGGCAAGTACATTCTATGGTCTTGTGCATTTTATTATATCTTGTGCTTTCTTGATTGACACATTGCAACACGTCATGTATTTTCTGGTGCTCATGTTCCTTGTTCTTACTACTTGTACCTGGGGTGGAGAAATAGACTATTTATGTGACCAAATCCAAGAAACAACTCAGGTGTGTTTAGCTTAGACCCCGTATCGTGCACGTGGGTCCTAAGCCGTACCATTCATGTGCTTTCATGTACTTTCATGTGCTTTCATGTGCTTACCCCTAGCCGGTCACATACTTAGTTATATTTCAAATATTGTACACACATGTTCAGGAGATATACCTTGTACTTATTTCCTGTGATTTCTGAGATACCATGTTCTTTCATGTTCTTACATATCATGTTCTTACATACCATGTTTTTTCATGTACTTTACACACCCTGTTCTTTCATGTACTTATTCACCATGTTCTTTCATGTACTTTTCATGTTCCTTTGTACTTTTATATTATGATGTCTTGTTCATTACCTAGAATTGTACTTTGCTCCGCTCCTGAATAGGATATGTTGCAAGTATGCTTGCAGGACATTGTTCTACTCTATGGGCCATAGCCCAGGATTTAGCTGAGCAAGATGAGGCTTACCTTGAGGCTTCAGGTTTAGATTACTTAGCTTTACTTTGAGATATTGACTTTAGAGTTCATAGCACTTTTCATTCATGTTGATTCTGGTACATTATGATATCTGAATTTGTGGATTATGTGATCTTTCTGGAATACGTTATAGATGCTGTGATTTTTACTTGTCTTGATTATCTGGTTAGATTTCCTGAGCTTTTGGTACAGCTTACTTCATTGTGTCTAACAATGAAGGCTGGGCGTGTCCGACTCGTGTCCGATTATTCGGAAGCGGGTCGTGACAGTATGCCTCACCACTACCACTAGACTAAGGGGTCATTGGCGTGTGTGTGTGTGTGTATGTATAGAGTCAATCATCCCTAGCTCAAGTAACAGGGGTGAGAGGCATTCTTCCCACAGGTTGCGGGTTCTATAACCAAGGAGAAAGGAATATGTGGGCTTCCAGGCGGGCAACGGTGGAGTGGGCGTAAGGGCCAGGTTGTGGTCTCGTGATCGAGTTGTGGGTCTATGGGCCAAGTTGTATGCCTTTCGAGGTCGAATTGACAGTTGTACCTAGTCTTAAGCATTTACGTTGGGACCTATATATATATATATATATATATATATATATATATATATATATATATATATATATATATATATATATATATATATATATATATATGTCACCCATCAAAACTGGGTGGGATGTTCATCCTTTATTAAAAAAATGACACGTGGCAAAAAAATACTTTAGAGGGTGAACAAAACTACTTATAAAGTGGTTTGTGTGGGATGAAAATGTCATGTGTCATTTTTGACTGGAAGTGAATGTTCCATCTAGTTTTGGTGGGTGAACAAAAAAGGACTATATATATATATATATATATATATATATATATGGAAAATTTTAAATACAATGCATACAAGTGCATCGAAAATTGTAAAAGTTGTCTCCTTGACTTTGCTAGTCATTGCTTGTATTAAATGAAAATTAAAGTAAAGCATGAAAAGGAATCATGACCTACAATAGTAGGTAACCAACAAGGCAAAAAGAAAAATAACATTAAATGATGTTCCATCATAATAATTGCTCATAGTCATATTACAAGAATGCTCTTTCAATAAAAACCATTGGATCATAAATCAATGACTAAACCTATTGCTTGTATCGATACAATTTTTGTATTTTATTATAGAAGGACCCATGTGTGTGTGTCTGTGTCAAGCAAGTGTAGCTCAAGCTGTGAGCCCTTGTTGATACAAGAATCCAAATTTGACCAGTGAGTAGAGGTCCGATTCTCCCTAGACACATTAGGCCCTTAACTTAAAGGGGGAAGAAACTAAGGGGGCGTTTGGTATGCGGAATACTATATAGCCGGCAATTCTATATTCTAGGGAATCAAATTCCAAGGAACTAAATTTCCTGGAAAATTACATTCCCATGTTTGGTGACAATATAAATATTCCGGAAAAAAAAATTAAAAAATAATAATAACGAAAAAAATGAACAAATATAAAAAAACGGTAAAAACGACAAAAAATCGTAAAAACGAAAAAAAATGGTAAAAAACGACAAAATAACAAAAACGACAAAAACGATGATAAACGACAAAAATCGGTTAAAACGACAAAAATGACCAAATAAACGACAAAAAATAACAAAAAAGGGTAAAAACGACAAAAATAACCAAAACACGACAAAAACGACATAAAATCGGTAAAAACAGCAAAAAAATCAAAATACGGCAAAAACGACAAAAAATAACAAAAAATAGGTTAAAACGACAAAAAAAATGACAAAAAATCGGTTAAAAACGAAAAAAAAATCGGTTAAAAAACAATAAAAAAAATCGGTTAAAAACGACAAAAAATACCAAAAAGCACCAAAAACGAAAAATAATCGATAAAAACGACAAAAAGGACAAAAAAATCGGTTAAAAACGACAAAAAAATCCGTTAAAACGACAAAAAAAATCGGTTAAAATGACAAAAAATAACCAAAAAGCGATAAAAACGAAAATAATCGATTAAAACGACAAAAAAGAACAAAAAATCGGTTAAAAACGACAAAAAAATCGGTTAAAACAACCAAAAAGCGACAAAATTGGTAAAAGCGACAAAAATGACAAAAAATGCCATAAAATCAGTAAAATGACCAAAAACGACTAAAAAATCGATAAAAACAACAAAAAAGCTACAAAACGACAAAAAAAATCGCTTAAAACGACAAAAATTGACAAAAACGACAAAAGGACAAAAATTGGGTAAAAACGACAACAAATAATCAAAAAGTGACAAAAAAGACAAAAAATGGATAAAAAACGACAAAAATCGCTTAAAACGATAAAAAATTGGTAAAAAACGACAAAAAAATGACAAAAAAGCGATAAGAACGAACAAAAAAAAATCGCTTAAAACGACAAAAAAATTGGTAAAAATGACCAAAAAGCGATAAAAACGACAAAAAAAAAGAAAAAAAAATTCAAAACTAATCAAAATTGATCAAAAAAGAAGAAAAATTTAGACAATTATTTTTTTCCGTGCAAAAAAAAATACCCACCTATTCTAAGGGATAGAATTTTCATGTTTTGTGGGTAAATTATTTACCCGAATATTTATAATTTCCGAAAATAAATTTTTTATAAGCCAAACAAACGTGGTAATAGATTTCCATCTTAAATTTTTCCGGGAATAAAAAAAAATACCGCGTACCAAATGCCCCCTAAGTTTGTAGGGATCCCAACCAAGTTGGGATTTGATCGTTGGTCCTAGTAAAGCATGGAGAGCAATGCATAGGGCATGGTGTTAATAGTCATGCCCGAGAGATGCCATAAGTTGTGGAGCGACGACAGGGTCGTAATGTTGATGATAAAAATTGAAGGATTGACGTTGAGATGTTGTGGTTGAGAAGGGATCCATGGACCCCGAGAGAGGTTGAGAGAGAGATTTGTAATATGAAGTCCTAAACATACGTCGAACAATTAGGATACCAATCCCATTTTTTCTACACAAACCCTAATGAAAAAAAAAGGTAGCGGCGGCTGCTATGGTTCCCAATAAGATGAAGATGGTATTGATGAAGGCGATTGGACGCTTGTTACGAGTACAATTACCAAGGCGAGATCTCGAATAGATTCAACAAATGAGGAGTCTTAGGTGGCTCCTATGTGGCATGAACCACAAGACAATGTCTTGTTTATGTAGCAAAATTATATCTCAAAAGACAATGAGATAGAAAAACTCTCTCCAATGCAAAAGTATTGAGGAGACAATAAAAAGTATTTTTTTTCAACTTCCAAGGCAACTCCTCCACTTCTTCAACTTTTTATAAATATGGCTAAATTTCAACTTGATTCCCTCAACTATCCATGTTTTGTAACTTGATACCCTAAACTTTTAAAATAGTTAACTTAATACCGTCAACTATTGAATATTTTCAACTTCATACCCTAAAATCCAAAATACCCTTGCCCCCCCCCCCTCCCTCCCTCTCCGGCGTTCCCCCCCCCCCCCCCTCCGGCGTCCCCCCCCTCTCCCCCCCCGGCGGGTCGGCGCGCAGCAGCAGCGGCGGCCGGAGCAGCAGCGGCGGCGCGTGCAGCAGCAGCAGCAGCGGGGCGCCGGGGCGGCGCGCAGCAGCAGCGGCGGGCGCGCAGCAGTAGCGGCAGCGGGGCGGCGGGGCGGCGCGCAGCAGCGGCGGCCGGAGAGGGAGGGGGTTTGGAAAATAGAGAGAGGGGGGAGGGCATTTTGGAAAATATATTTTTCAGGGTATCAAGTTGGCTATTTTGAAAGTTTAGGGTATCAAGTTGCAAAACATAGATAGTTGAGGATATCAAGTTGAAATTTAGCCTATGAATATTTCTATTCATAATTGATGATGTGGAGACAAAGTCATTGTAAAGTGCATTGTCTAGATCTAGACAACCAACTTCACATTCTCCTTGCCATGTCATTGCCATGTCAACTTCATGTTTTATTCTACATTTGCATTGGAGAAGAATTTTTGGAATGAAAGTTTGTCATTCCTATGTGGCAACCATTTTTTCTAAACTCACAATAGGGTTGGAGATGCTCTAACCCTATTGTGACTTTGGAAAAAAAGTTAATGCCACATAGGAATGACAAAATTTTATTCAAAAGTTCTTCTCCAATGCAATTGTCAAGTCAATTGTGAAGCTTATGTAGCAAAAATTAAAGTAGACATTGTGAAGTTGATTTTCTTGTTCTAGACAATGCACTTGACAATGTCTTCTCTTCCATGTCATCAATTATGAATAAAAAATATTAGAAAAAAGAAAGAAGATGAGTAGTTGTCTTAAAAGTTGCCTTGGAAGTTGGAAAAAATACTTTTTATTATCTTCTCAATACTTTTGCATTTGGAGAGAGTTTTTCTATCTCATTGTCTTTTGAGATATAATTTTGCCATATAAACAAGACATTGTCTTGTGGCTCATGCCACATAGGAGCCACCTAAGACTCACAACACTTAACAAGATAATAGGGTTGGAGATGCTCTAAACAAAGAGATTATAAATAAAGGGGACTATCTTTTTCCACAATAAAGCCGAGAAGTAGGCCAATGTATGTTCAGTCCCCACCTCTCAAGCCATTGGTGAGGGTTATGTAAAAAAAAAAAAAGAACCAGCGGTGGTATAGTGTGTGCGTATGACGAAGATAATGGAGGCTGCTGCTTTAGCAGAGTGGGAGATGACACTTGTCATGCACGTCTTGGAGAACGGCCCTCGTATCTTGTGATGTCGCCCTTCGTAAGGGAGGTATGACGGCCGGCAGGAAGCAACCATCTTCTCTAGAGAGAATAGTTATTTTATTGCTAAATTTGCTAAGGCATCTAATCGTGAGAAGGTTCTGGCGAGGGGACCTTGGATGCTATATGGAGGTCGGCTTTGAGCTCATGGGGATTCGAGACGAACTTTCAAAATGGACCCCATGCATAATATAAAAAATAAATAAATAACCTAAAACAAAAGTAAATATAAAAGAATTGTCACCACCAAGAATTAAACTAAAAATTTCATATATGAAAACCTAACATAGTAAACACTACATCATAATCGTTTTGTGTTAAATGGTGCCCATGAAATATACTATTTCTATTTTAGATTAAAAAAATATTAATATATTTACATCTAAAACTGATTTTTTTTTTTTGGCCTTCCGGATCCATGGGTCATGGGCGGTCGCCCTAGCTACCCTGGGCCAGGCCCCCCGATCCAGCGAAGAGATGGATTCCACCCACATCCTTGGAACGTTACTGTGCCGATCCCCCCCCCCCCCCCCCCCCCCCCCCCCCACCACACACACACACACACACATCTTAGTAAACTAGCGAGTTTGAAATGGTAACACCAATTTTCTCTTTCACTCCTCAACTAGAATAATTTTCACCATCCTCCGCATCTAGAATCTCTTCATCATCCTACTCTTGTTCTATATAGATATTTTTATTCATTTTTATTCTTTTCGAAACTACAAGAAAATGCATATTCAGCGACATAAGCAATATGTAGCACAAAGTTATATTTGTGTCGCCAAAACGTTTCTGCGACATAATTGGCTATGTCGCACATATGTCGCTGTAACCTTGTCTGGAAAAGTCTTTTGTGACACGAAATCATCCATGTCGCAGAATGTAATTTCTTTTGGCGACATATCATATTTTTATTTAAGATGACTTTTGGCGACGTGTCTTGTGCCGTAGAAATGTGATACAATGGCAACATAACATATTTTTTTGTATAAAAATACTTCATGCTACATGCTACATAATTTGATGTCGCAAAAGCTCATTTATAATTTTATATATTATTTTATATTAATTTTTATTTTCATATATATTTTTCAACATAAATATAAAAATATTATTACTAAAATAACTTATACACATTTAAAGTTGTATGCAAAGAACTTGAGAACAAAGAGCAACAAGTTACCGTAAACACAACATGATATCCAATTTAATGTCTTCAAACACCTCTTCATAAAATAATCCAATAATATAATATTTTAACAACTTCAAGTAGCTCATTCAAAAAGAAACGTATTGTATTCCACATATGTACTGTATTCCAGCTAGACAACTATAATATAAACAAAATTACAATAATTGAATTCCAAAAAATTAGCCTACAATATATCTCATGATATAATTTTTCCTCTCAGGAAGAACACAGAGAAGAAATTGAGGGGGGCTGGAAGACTTCCCATAACTTGTTCGAACATCTTCTCCACCCTTACCACTGGCCCAGAACTATTCCATCGTCGGTCCTCTTCAATTAATGCATGAGGACCATTAATTTGCTGTAGAACAATAAACAAGCTGTTATAACCTCCTTTTTCATGATAATTACAATCAAAACAGTAACTGAACCTACTATTCCTTTAGTTCTGGCACAGTTAATCAGATCACGAGATAGGCGGAGGAGGACATTGTTATAACAACACACATCAATGTTAACCTAAGAGTCTAAGACATTGTTTAATTAAGCCTCTAGACATATCAGACAAATTCGCCTCCAAAAGTTTCAAGCTTTCGTAATAAGCAAATAGTATTGCGACAAATGTAGAAAGGATCAAGTAATATGTTGCTGGAAACAACATAAAAGCTATATATGCTTTAACACATGTAAGTCAAACATTGTACCGAAACAAAGACTTAGAGGAAAATCATATTTGTTTACTCTATAGTTGGATAACAAGCATAAGAAAACTACTGGCTAGTCTGCAAGATAAGATACCAAGATAAGTACACTCATACATTGGTTCTCATGAGAACATATATCATATCATAATTGCTAAGAAGTCAACCTAGAAGACTTGGTACCATTGAGAAAATTTTAGGCATAAGACCAACTCTGTCATGCACCACAAAAGAATGATGACTGTTCAGTTTAAATGGCCCAAGAAACACCACATGGCATGGTTATAGTAAACATCATATAACCTGGTAATCAATATAGATAATTAATTTTTTGCCATCTCAGCTTTCTCAAAATCAATGGGTTACAAGGTCAACAGTAGGAGAGGGAAATGTCCATTGCAAAAGTGTTATTATCCTGTTAATGAAGTTAACTATATCAGTTACCAAATACCAAATAATTTATTTTTTGCCATCTTAGCTGACATGGATTATGTGAGTAGGAAAAATCCAAACTTAGTAATATGGATACTCATATAACCCTACCCGCATCTTCAAAATTGCTGATACGGATACTTGGTTACTTACTGGTAAGAAAATTAAACTCCATCTTCACAAATAATTAGATTAAGCTTCACCAACATGTTCAACATGGTTGCAGCTAAAACTTACCAATGTTCATATATTATAAACAAATAATTAGCATAAATGAATTATAGATCTTGATGCTCACCAGGGTACAGTTGCCTTCCATATAGTGAGAGAAGTCATCATTAAAATATAATTCAGACATCAATTTGCAAAGGTTCATCCACTTCCTACAAAAAATTAGAATATTGTGATCTACTAAATAGTGCCACCAAAGTAAGAGAAGATAAGAACAAACAAATGTAGGCACCTTGAAAATGGTAGCATTACAAGGATTCCATAGGGTGGACATACGCATAAATTCAGCAAACATTTTCCATGTCAGGTGGTTCAATGCCCGTAACATCTAATCATGACTACCAACTGCCATAACCTTGCCACACGGAGACCAAGCAACTTTTTTCACACCCAGCCCGCTTTCATATATGCTTGATACTTGGGCAAACATATCCCATTTGGAGAATAAACCAGCACCTACATTATATGCACATTTACCTCCACAAATTTCTATTAGCAACAAAGTCAAAATAAATTAATGATCATCGAAACTTGTGGGAGTAACGTCTAGAGTAGGCTAGCTAAAAGAATAAAGATGTGAACAAATCATCTTTGTTATAATCATATATGTTGGAGAGTAGTCAAAATACTCTATGTATATCAAGGTATACAGATAATATATCATAACAATATTTCATGAGTAGGAGATTAAGAACACTACTCTATATATACCATGGTGTACAAATACTCAATATTCATCTAGATATAAGGCCACTGCCCCCTCCATTTATAATAACCATATTTCTAGCTTGCTAGCTAGATAATAATCATATTTCCATATATAGATCTTCAACTGTTCTGTTGAAATGTTTTCTCCACACTCTACTACCACATATTTAATCCACAACAGAACTTTGAAGGCCAGATAGGGATAAATCATTAGAATACATTTAAGTTTCCTCACAATCGAAAATACAAGCAAAATAATGCATCTTCCCTTGCCATAAGAACATGTTGCATAGACTGGAATAGGATAATATCCAGATTCAGAATACAGAAACAGGTTGCATAGACAGGAATATGATGATATCCAGATTCAGAATACAACACTTTCACAAAATCCAGGATACGAGATAGCATGCATACATTTATACATACACATGATAACATATATAACATACATATTATACATTAGAACTTACTAATATCTATATTTGTGCAAGTTTTAAACAATAACTAGATTCCAAAAGTTAATGTATAGAACCAGCTGTAAAAGAAAATTTACTTTCTCATATACTTGACTAAGTTTGCAATGAATGTGGCCATCCCAAATCAATTCCAACTATGTTTTTGGACCCTTTGGAACTTAGACATGGGACAACCATGTCTAACCCGCATGACTAGGTAGTAATAGGTCCATCAGTTATGTGTCAAACATGTATAAGGGCATGAATACGGTCCTCCATACCATAGGTGTGCCCATGTAACTAGATGGTATCAGAAAGGAGGACACCAGTCTGAAGATAATATAGGTGGCAGATACAAATCAAACTACAAGTGATGACAATTTTCCAAAGCGGAAGCATCAGCCTTTGAAAAATTATTTGTTCAACATTATGCCAATTAGATGGAAATGTCAGGTACTCATGCCATTTGTGTAGTATATAATATCATTAAGCCATATATGATTCAGAGTGGAATATACAATTGAGCAGAAGAAAGATTCAAAAATATTTTTTTATGACCGGTTTATCATATATCAACCCTACGAGTTGGTGTCCAATTCCTATCGAAAGTAGATACGAGGAAGGGTGAGATTTTCCATATAAACTAAAAGAACAATTTTTCAGTATGTCTAGTATACTACCTTTATCATGAAAGCTTCATCATTAGACTGGTGTCCTCTATGGAGCATGAGAAATTCCAAAATAAAAACTGACAGATTTTTTGACCGGCTGTCAGGTTGATGTCAATCATCTTTATTGGTGTCAAATTCCTATCGAAAGTAGCTATGAGGAAGGGTGTCATTTTCAGTTTGGGACAACACTCATGAACTCATAAACAAGTTTAATTTAGGCTTAAGCTTGTCTCTAATTCAACTCATAAACAAGGAACCCATGACAAATCATTTGGCGGGAATCATATTCCTCTATTTGCTTGATCAGCATGGAAGTCCCTCGAGGTTAGTCAGCAAATGGATTTAGTCTTAATCAATGGATGCTTTGAATTAGTTGTAATGAACAAAGAGCAATATAGACTATTCATCAGGGATTGGAAATGCAAAATATTTCAACTTAAAGAGAAATGTAGACTATATTATGCGATCCAATGGATTGGTGGTACAGAATATTGGCAGGTTCAAGTTCCTTGGGAGCTTTCATCCAGTACAGCTATGAGGCATTTCTCCAATAGGAACTCAGAATTCACCCAGGCTGATATGTATCTAGAAAGAAATTAAATAATCCATATACAAGTAACAAGAATATACACTAAATCAAAATATACTTTTTGACATTTATACTTCAAGTTTGTATTATGTTTTGCAAGACACGTGGTGGGTTCCTAAGCATGGTACTCTTATGAAACATAAGTATATTCGCGTCCCTTGGCTATCAATTCCTCTTATGAGACTCTACACCAAATTTCATTTATTTACTCTATATGGTACTCTTGTTCCTAGTTCCTATGTATAACTTCTATAGTTTCCTGGAAGATATTGATAAGATAACAAGTTTTTATTTGAGAAAAATGTGTCATAGTCTCCCATCAAAATTATAATGTGCAAGTGAATAAGGTAAAGGAGGAGAGGTAACCTTAAGAAAGGAAAAGGTATATAAGGATTCAATATATATGCATCTTAAGAAAGGAATTTTTTTGTCATATGCGAGTTCAATGTCAGATGTTAACTGACAATTCATTTACACAAGGATGATTACTTATTGTAGGTAACCTTGCCGAGCTTATAAAACCACAAGTATCTGACCTGAAATTACAGAGTATACATGATATTGAATAATTATATGAAGGATGAAAAACAACAACACTAGTAAAGAAAAGCTTTACAAGAAATACCACTATAGAAGAATAGTATTGATAGACTCAAATAATTTGGGCCTATCAACAAACATTGCACCAACTCTCAACCATGACCAAGCACACCGAGTCATTGAATACTAACCAAGAAGAAAAGTACACGGATACACGCACACTATACGTTAAGTTTTTTTATATTATTAACTAGAACATTTTGCATCAAGTATCACCACCATGACATTGAAACAGAAAAAGCTTAACATTTTCTAAAATCTTCTTTAAGTATTGTATCCCTATAAAGAAATATTGCATGGAGAGCCAAGTGATAGTTGTTAACACATGGAGATAAGTGTACAAAATTCTATTATGAGTGCATAAAAGGAGACCACAGAAGTGTTTGGTTAATCCGTGCTTTGAGGTGCGTAAATCATAATGATTGGTTCAAAAATGAGTTAAAGCGTAAATCATAATGATTGGTTCAAAAATGAGTTTTAATGGTTAACCCTTGTAATTTTATTGCTATGCATGTGTACATAGATTGTATAATAACAAAATAATGTTCTTAATGCCAACAGTTAATCAAAAGTTTAAGCTAATTTAGTTTTTCTATGTTGGAATGTCATATGTTAATCATAATATCAAAAGAGTTTAAGCATGTGGCAAGATACACATTACCCAAATTGTGTCTGCTATGTAGCAAGATAAAGAACCAGGAAAAAAAATCATAAAACAGAATACATATGCAAGACACTTCAGCATACAGGACAGTGACAGCGCATGTGATAATGCATGACTTACAGTACCGTGGAATAAACCAGCCATTAATCAGAAGCTTCATTTAGAGGGAATGAAAATTTACTAAGCATGAAACTTGGAATTGGAAGGAAATAACTTTCAAGCTTAGGCTGCTAGCACATCTCAAACCAAAAAGAAATAGATATCTACTAAACTGATGCGAATATGGAAGAGTGAACATGCAAACATGAAATGTCTATTTGATTTGGTATTGTGAGCCTTGTTAGCAATTCGGCAAACAAAAAAAATCGGGATGACAAAAGTACGAATAAATCGGCTCAGTGCAAATAAAATACGTTAAAAAATTCGGTCAAATATTCAAAAAAAATGGAAATATTTAGGTTAGAAACTTCACATTCTTAAATATGTTGTCAAATTTGGTTAATTAAACAGGTTCCCAGCACGTTTTTTGTGCTAAATTTGTCAATAATTTATACAAAACACATCTAAAATTTCACATGCTTAAAATTTACATACTGATTTGGACCTGTCAAAAGTACGCAAGTATTATACGTTTATGAAAGATACGGAAAAATTTGCGTATAATACGAGTTTTATTCGGGTGATTGCTAACAAGGATTGCGAATGCTTGTTGTCAGAAGGTTATGGTTGTAAACTTGCAATCTAAGTGGACAAAAGCTGTAAGCTTAATTTGGCAAGGTTGTCTTGCCACTCTGCCAATGATGGCAATGGGATCAATGACACTCGTGTCAACTAACATAATATCCTAAATCAAACCCTAACAAAATTGATTGAGAGAGAGAACCCAAACAAAATCAAACCCTAAGAAAATTGAAGCAGAGGCAATCATTTACCTATGTATAAATATAATAAATGCCAATCATATTCTCAACCTAACAAAATTAACCTACTAAGAATATTGGGGAAGAAGTTCACCACCAATGGGAAGAAGTTTGAATCAATCTCGATGGAGGAGCGAACCGCCAATCCAGGCGAGAGAGAGAGAGAGAGAGAGACCATACGCTGCGAAAGAAAACTCAGGCGCCGCGAGAGAGGAAACCATGCGCGATGCGAGAGAGAACACTGTGTTTGGGTTTTTGTTGTTCTTAAGGGTTTTGTGTGATTATCTTTTTAGGTTATTATTTAATTAAGAAAATTATAAAACTATATTTCCCTACATAGGTGCATGTCGCGGAACATAAATTATCTTTTTGCGGCATGTCGATATCTGTCGCCAAACATATATTATCTTTTCGTGGCACGTACATGTCGAGATATGTAAAGAATTTTTGGCGGGCCTTAAATTTTGTCTAAATTCTGCGACATACAAAAACTCATGTCGCTAATACATATGAAAATAACTTTTGGAGACATAAAAGACCCTATGTCGCTAAAACATGTTGCAAAAAATGTAATTTCTTGTAGTGAGAACCTTCTCTACGTCATGGCAAACATTGAAATCTTCTAAACATATTCTTATTTTTTCATATTTCCTCCAAACTCTCTACTCTTCTAGAAATTACCATTTCTATCACTCCTTCACTATAAATAGGGATGTCCTCTCCCATTTGAAAACCAAGCACCAAGTACCAAGCAAGGAACTAGTGTGAGTGAGAGAGAGCCTTGTATAGGTTGGTATCATGAATTTTCTTGTATGAGTGATTGTTAGTAGTTTTCTTTGCTAGTGTTATGTTGAGAGATTGTGTCATCTTGTATACAAGTTTTATTTTCAATAAAACTATATTGTTGAGTGTTCCAAGTGTGCTAGTTCCCTTCTGATATCCAGCAAACGTGTCGTGTCATATATGTGTCCATGCAACTAAGGGTGGAACCACCTTAGGGAGGTGGGCTCTAGCTCACTTTTCATATGTTTTTTTTCCTCTTATGAGTCCATCCACACCTTAGCCCACCTCAACCCAACCTAGCCCCATCCTAATTCAAATTTCCGGTTCCACCCTTGCATGCAACATAGATAATGCAAAAATAACTACAATACTTCTTGAAATTTCTGTCATCTTAATCTTGTTTGTTAAGCATTTTGTTTGAATTTTATGTAGACGGATAATTTGAGGCAGCACCCACTCCACCAGCTGCATCGAATCTCGACAGTTCGGCAGGCTGCCCGGTGTTTCCTTGCAATCGGAGAGTACTATAGCCGGTTGCGTGCTCTCATGTCCCTATGGGCTTCTTGGCATCGCGATTAAGCTTAATTTCCTTAATAATCAACTAAAATGTCTAAATACCTTGATCATATTATGCATGCTGCATGTGGTTGACAAGTAAAATATCCAATATAAAGAGTGCAAGTAGTCTCGTAATTCAGTCTGGCCATAGGAATCATGGGCATATGATTGTTTCAAGATGTGTTCCATCATAGTAAGCATTAGTGGTTAATGATTCTCTCATACAATTCACAAACTTAGGGAAACTAGAGTGGAGGACCATTCCCAACTTAAAACATGAAAGCTACCTTGCCATTCATTGAACACTCATTATTGGCCATCAGGATCCAGCTATGGACCCAACCCACCTGGAAGTGGATATAGCTTGGTCTCCATCCATGATGTGTTTGAGTTATTTCACTTGCAGTTCTGAGTAACTTCCTACTTTTAACAGAATGGACCTTCCTTATTATTTTATAAAGATAATTATTTATTTTTCTATCATATAGTATCACATGATTCTACAATTCTTTCAGGAGTACTGGCATCACACCTCCAACAAATCTAAATGATAAAAAAAAAAAGAACAAATAAAAAATCGAAGACCATTTCAAATTTGCGTCCCATAATTTCTAGTAGAACCTCCTCTTAATTGTTACACTTGTCATGTATTGAGATTATGAAGTTAAATGGTTGTTTACTTGTTACAGGAACATGATTGCGGAAGGTACTTGCCCTTCAACTACAGACCTACAAATTATTCATTGGCCAGTTCAAAGCCATGTTTCCGCCTTCTGACTGGAATATCCTAGTTTGTTCGTCCGTTCGCAAGTTCTCTCCTACGACACAGAAACATATAGAGAGAGCTTAATATGTTATATTATGACTAGCAGAAAAAAACAGAAAGACTTTATAATAACATAGTAGGCAGGAGATAATACAGAAGAAGGATGAGGGTTAGGCAAAGGGATGTAGGGTCTTTATTGTTAAATGTTTCAAGTAATTGCGAGGCTAAATATTCTAATTACATTGTAGATAATAATCAGAAACATCTTCTTCTTTTTGCAAGCACTGTCCGTAAGTTTCATATAGATCACTATCTATATCTACAAAAAGAAACAAGTTAGGAATGCTCTTGCATTACTAAATGAAATTGTTATGGATTTGATAGAGCCAACTTCCCTACTTTCTGATTACAATGTGCGTTAGTATAATTGTGGGTGTTGGTTCGACCACCAGATATGACCCGTCGATCATATTAACCAGAAGTCATGGCAAGCATACGGTTTTTACTCTTCTTAAATTTAGGTTGGCTTTGTGTCGCCTAATTTGTGAAGACAAATGTAACTTCTATAACTGTTTTAGTTAGGCGAAGACTGACAGTGTGACAAAGCACAGAGTTCACTGACTACACTGATTCAGATCGGAGAAGATGGTGTCAGCCATGTGAAAAATAAATCACCATCGATTCTGACCAACTGAACTTGGCACATGTAAAATCTCAAATGATTTGATCTTCTGAATTGGAGTGAAGGGTTGAAATGTCTTTGTTTAATGAAGAAAAAGTTCAAGAACTGTAAATTCATTTTGAAAATGAACAATAAACTCCTTCGTAGCCTTGAGCTGGTATAATAGTTGAACCCTCATCAATCCACTTCTAGTGCGTGAAACAGACATTACCACCGGTATCCGACCTCCCTTGAAGCCCATCACAAGTTCAAAAACTTGCTGGGGCTATTTTTGCGGCCTACAGCTGCATTTCTGGCACCTTTTGAGCTATACCTGCATGCATCAAGCAGCTCCGGACCATTCTTGATTGAAACCGGAGCTGCACTTGTTTCAAGCATCAAAGAAAGTGTATTATCCATAGCAATCTAGTTACAAGGTAATAGCACCTTCCCTCTCCCTGTTTGGGGGGGGGGGGGGGGGGGGGGGGTGCGGAGGGGGACCTGGATAACTATTTCCAGGTATTGTTGTTTTAGCCTTCTACATAGACCTTACGAAAGTCTGCAAGCCAACTGAAACCTTAACTACACAAGGGGGAAAAGACAAGAAAAGTTAACAAAACTGAGGCTGATAGAGGGGCAGAAAGAATCAAAAGTTCTCCTAGTAGTTGACAAACACAAACACTATACTGATTTATTAAGGTACCTTTCGGAAACAGGTTGATGAACGCTCAATTTCGAAGAGAGAGATTCATGAAGCGCTTCAAATTCCTCAAGTGAGAAACATTGTAGCAATGCATGTCAATATGAGGTTCGACAAAATATGGTAATGGAGGCGCTTTTGATACGAAATACATGATTAATCTTGAACTTCGGGATTAACCATTTTCTTCGAATTTTCTTTGAATATACATCTTAATGTCAGATTGGAACATAGAAAGTATTACATGACATAAATTCCTCATATGCCCTATTTCAGAGAATATAATCGTCTGCTACGAGAAAAAGGTTGGTTGAGTGTCTTAAAAGATCATTGTTTTTCAGACAAATGCCAGTATTTGGACAATTTCAAGATTTTGTGGTCCTGACCATCCAATATAATCCAAGGTCGCTTCACTTGAACCATCCTCTGAGCATTATTCCAGTCTTCACCCACAGCTAATGTATACTAGAAGTGCACACATCACACAAACACTTCTCCCTTGACCTGTTGCGTGATCCATAATCCATCAAAATATTAGGTGAGGTTATAGATCTCTTAGAATGGTGGTCTTGAGACAACAAAATAAAATGACTGACAAAAAGTGTGAAGACATCAAGTTAGTCAACAACTGCAACATTTACCAGAAAAAGTGGCGTTGTCGATATTCAGTGTAGTTATAACTCTAAAGAAGTGTTTTAAGAATCATTGCACTGTATATTGTGTATAATTTTAAATGATCCTATTTTCAACTTCTCCACCTGAAGTCGATACCAATGAAGAGGTATTATAAATTACGAACGGACAAACTCTATTTGCTATAGATGATCATTAGCTAAAGAGATAGTAGCCTACAATACAAATGATGAAGCAGAGACACCAAGATTACAATAGACATAGCACATTGTCTAACAACTTCCACTAAGAAAAGTATATATGTATGATTGCAGAGGATTGGTTTGGAACTTACAGTCTAAGCATCCAGGTTAGGTGGTGCATTTATCCATGAGCATTGAAGCCTTTAATCACAATCAAACCAGACATGCACTATTGCAAGCAATTACGAGGGAAAAAAAACAGAAATTAGACAAAGAACGGTCAAACTCTATTTGCTATAGATAGTTTATCATTAGCCAAAGAAGATACTAGCCTACAATACAAATGACGAAGCAGAGACACCAAGATTACAAATAGACATAGCACATTGTCTAACAACTTACACTAAGAAAAAGTATATATGTATGATTGCAGAGGGTTGGTTTGGAACTTACAGTCTGAGCGTCCAGGTTTTATCCATGAGCATTGAAGCCTTTAATCACAATCAAACCTAGACATGCAGTATTGCAAGCAATTACGAGGAAAAAAAGAAAACAGAAATTAGCCAAAGAACGGTAAACTCTATTTGCTATAGATAGTTTGATCATTAGCCAAAGAAGATACTAGCCTACAATACAAATGATGAAGCAGAGACACCAAGATTACAAATAGACATAGCACATTGTCTAACAACTTCCACTAAGAAAAAGTATATATGTACGATTGCAGAGGGTTGGTTTGGAACTTACAGTCTGAGCGTCCAGGTTAGGTGGTGCATTTATCCATGAGCATTGAAGCCTTTAATCACAATCAAACCTAGACATGCACTATTGCAAGCAATTACGAGGAAAAAAAAAACAGAAATTACTGAATTATGCACACTTAGTTTTTATACTTTCTGTTTATCTATCTTTTATACTTGGTCGAATTCAAATTTGATCGCCTTCGATGCATGCTTAGCTCAGAATTGTGACACTTAAATTCTTAGTACTCAGAATGCTGGCATTTAAAATGCTTAACCTTTGATCTATCTTATCATGCACAAGTTCTCAACTTCAAGCATTATAATGTTCAAGTCCATGCTTTATTTATCATAACTCGAAGAAGTGAACTTAATTTGCATTTCCTCAACTACTTCATAGCCTTCTATGCTTAATATGATTCTACAAAATAGCTCTTCATACATTTACATGGACCTATATATCTACCCTGACAACACAGTGACAACACTTCTGCACTTAAACCAGCAAATAAAATCTTGGTCAGCTTAATCTAGTCATTGCTTGATATTAGTTCTTTCACATTAAACTTCAGAATATGATTAGCGAGTGCAGACACACACCTGTTGCACTTCAACAAGGGCACGGGTATCAGACTCCAAAATCTAGACACAAGGACAATGCCATGTTTGTCTTTGTAAATATATCGTTAACCTATAGTAATTTACCAATAGGAACAATACTCTTCATCTCATGAATATTCTAGGTTTCGTAGAAAACAAGCGTTGGGCTCGGATGGGCACCTCTGTCAAATCTCACACAGTTAATTTGTAGGGAGAAGTGACCAAGTGTCCAACATAACCAAAAACCTTTATAATCTGGAATATGTTTTAATCATTTTTCTTCTTTTTGCTAACTCAAAGTAAATATATGGATCCTAGTTCATTGATCCTGAACTAAAATGTTCGATCAAATAAAAATCCTTAAGAAGGGAGCAAACTTTCCTAATCATATTCACATCACCTTCAGCATCTTGAGAACCGTATTCCCTTCAACATAAAACACAAAACTGCAACGCCATCCACAAGGAACTTGTTTCAAGCAATATAAGGTACTGAAATACACTATAAATAAATGCCTCAAGCAATCTTAAAGGTATCATCAAAGAAAAAGGAGAAAAACAATTTCTCAATCTGCAAAATTGCTACTACGTGTCCAAATTTGCATCTACCGCTACAAATGTATTAAATAATGATATTATGGTTGTTGTATACAGAATATGTTTGGATGAGATGCAAGAGCAATCAAATATGAAACAAATGGAGTGGCATAAAATGAGGTAATAGGAATAGAAGTCATGCCAGAGTTTTCAGGTAAATAGATACCAATAGCAAAACAGTTTCTGCCAATCCAACGACTTTGGATATTCCCATGAGTTAGTAGCTCCACAAAACAAGCTCAGTGGTTACCTACACAAGTCAAAAGATTGAGTTAGCATGCACGTCTATATTTTTATCTAGATTATAGGTGCTGCTCCAACTACAAAAATGCAAAGTCGGCAAAGTTTTCACCTATTTTGTGTGGCCTCCAAAGTAGAGAAGATCCTCTGATCAAATGTAACTTTGAGCAAGACTCTACGATATAACATTTTTCTACATATTTATAGCAATCCGTTAATGAAACATACTAAACGTTTATATAGACAGACATTGGTTCAGATTTGATCTACAATTATAGTCCAACATGGTGAAACACAAAGACGTGATAGTAATAACAAATATGGTCGAGAAGATAACTGACCAATAACGAAGAATGGAGCCGAGGAGTGGATTGAAGATGGTACAGAAGCTTCAATATGAAGAATAATTTTCTCTTCTCACTCGTTTACACGTGTAGAGACTAACTAGATAGTGATGAGAAGGCAAGCAATGTACCTTTGGAGAACCATTAACAGAAGAACTTAGGATGACTGTATATTGAAACATTAAAAAAAGTCCGGTAAAACAACCTGATGTGAGTACATGATATGGAATAGCCCAGTACTTGTGAATACAATAGATTAGGAACATCCTTTCCAATCAAAAATTTTGCAAAATACAGGCTTCTTTCCAAATTGCTACCAGAACAGCCAACAATGTCCTACAAAATAAAAATGGAACCCTTGCACAATTCAATCCAAGCATGACCTATCTAATGTAGCCTCTCAAGCCAACTGCCACATTGCATATTGGTGCCATCTGCCGCAGAGAGGAGATAGCTGCATCCTCTGTGATCAAGCAATCGTGCAAAAAAGAAAAAAGAAAAAAAAAGACCTCTACATAAAGGAAATCTGTTTTCAAAACATAAAATTTTTGCGATATGGAGTGCTTCCCGCCAAACCGGACCACTTCGTGTACCAATTGCATCGATACACGACAAAGTGGTCCGGTTTGGCGGGTCGCACACCGTATCACAAAAATTTTATGTTTTGAAAACAGATTTTTGGTCAACTTCAAACTAAATTTAAACAAAATATTATAAGTAATAAAATAAACTAATTAATAGGTTTTGATCTCGGTCAGATTGTCTAAAATATTGTTCAAGCGGTTTTCCATGATTCGCGATATTCTGGTCGCAAATCGACCGCAAACAGGGGACATTGGGACAGTTTCTAACGTCCAAAAATTGAGTTTTTCTCGATTTTGGAACTTGATTTTCGTCGCGTAGATCGCGAATTAAATTTTTTATGTTTTGAATAACACATAAAGGAACTCTACAGAGAGGAGATAGCTGCATCCTCTGTCTTGAATGCACAGGCAGATAAAATTGACCAGTAATGTTTATCTGCCTGTGCATTCAAGACATCAAGTTATAAATTCCTAGTAACACTTGGGAGTTGCATTAAAAGAAAATATACATCCAATACATTAACTCGACTGGTGAAGTATAAATTGGAGAATATAATCACAATAAAAGGATTTCAATGAGGAAAAACTCTCCATGTTATAGTGAACTTTACGAATCATCAATTACCATTTCAAACTATACATTGTCTACCAAAGTTAAAGACCTGGCAGCAACAAAAAAATCTTTATTTTGTTAGTCATTTATAACATGATTATTGATTATTTTACACAAGACTTCTGTTAAAATAGTATCTAAAATTCTAAATAGTTACGAACCAAACGCAACAAAAGTTTTAACGACCTTCTCTTTTTCATATGTTTTAGTGAAACCTGGTATCTGTCAAGTACAATGAAGTCTGGCTGCATCTAAAGATTTGGATCAATTATATATACTACAGAAAAAAGAAGACATAATTTCCTAGCAAGCATATGATTTGAAAAGCATTGCTGCAATGTTTAAAGACACAAAGTGATGTATTTCCAATGGCTGTAAAGAAAAATCAATTAGGTGATGCAATAACACATTTGTCCTAGCATTCCTTTTCACATTAGTGAACCACAATGCATGTATGCTATATATAACCCAGCATCTTCAAGGGAGTCCCTTCACCAAATGCAAGTGGCATAGATGAAATAAACAAAAGCAGCTATGAACCAAAGGTAGAACTGCTAGGCTGCTTCAGTGTAGGAGCATATAAGCCACACCAAGGAAATCAGAAAAAATGGTAGCTTGATTGCCTGCTATATTGTGCTAGAAAAACAGCATGAAAACACATCATTCTAATCAGTGGCCGTTAGAAAGCACGTTTACTATACAAGGGGGGAGGGGGGGGGGGGGGGGGGGGGGGGGACAGCATGAAAGGACATACGCAAACCGTAGAAAATAATGGTTGGATGATTTTATTGATGGACTACTTCACTACTTGTAGGGAGTCTAGCTCCTCTACATACTACATATTCCGATGTGGGACTAAAAGTCCCTTATTGATTCTCAACACTCCCCCTCAAGATGGGCGATAGATATTGATCATCCCCATCTTGTTACATAGCTTCGACAGACTTAATGAACTAAGACCCTTAGTCAGACAGTCTGCAACTTGTTCTTCTGAGCGGACATGGTCAATCTTCAGTATCCCTTGTTCCAGCTTCTCCTTGATGAAGAATCGATCAATCTCGATGTGCTTCGTTCTGTCGTGCTGAACTGGATTGTTAGCTATACTTATTGCAGCTTGACTATCGCTCGGAAGACGCAATGGTGCTCCCTTATCCAGCTGCAACTCTGTCAGCAATGCTTTCACCAACAGCAACTCTGACACTCCCAGAGCCATTGCTCTGTATTCTGCTTCAGCTGTCGACCGTGCTACCACTGACTGTTTCTTGCTTCTCCATGAGACCAGATTTCCTCCTACAAAAACACAGTATCCCGTGGTAGACCTTCTGTCGTCTATGCAGCTCGCCCAGTCTGCATCACAGTATCCCTCAACTTCTATGCGTCTATTCTTCTTGAACCATAGCCCCTTTCCCGGCGTTCCTTTCAGATATCTCAAGATCTGAAATAATGCTTCCATATGACCCTTTCTTGGATCATGCATGTAGCGACTCACTACACTCACCGCAAATGAGATATCAGGACGAGTGTGTCCCAGATAAATCAATCTCCCTACAAGTCTTTGATATCTTTCACGATCAACAGACTCTCCTGCTTCTGCTCCAAACTTACTCTTCTGGTCAATTGGAGTAACGGCTGCTTTGCATCCCAGCATCCCTGTCTCCTTCAGCAGATCTAGTGCGTATTTTCTTTGTGATAGAACAATTTCCTGTTCGCCTTCACACACTTCGATACCTAGAAAGTACCTCATCGCTCCTAAATCCTTCACCTCAAACTCCTTCGCGAGTTTTGACTTCAGCTTAGTGATCTCGACTTCATCATCATCTGTGATCACTATATCATCCACATATACAGCAAGTATAGTGATGTGGCCTCTTGCATGCTGGAGGAAGACCGTATGATCTGCATTTGTTTGACGGTATCCCATGCCTGTAACAGCCTTTCTGAATCTGTCAAACCAGGCTCGAGGAGATTGCTTGAGCCCGTATAGCGACTTCTTCAGTTTACACACCTTTCCTTACGACATCCCTCCGTCTGATTCCGTCGCGTAGCACCCTGGCGGGAGCTCCATGTATACTTCTTCTTGCAGGTCCCCATGAAGAAAGGCATTCTTCACATCTAGCTGGTACAGCTTCCATCCATAGTTCGCTGCAATGGAGACCAGAGTTCTCACGGTGCTCATTTTTGCTATTGGGGCAAACGTCTCATCATAGTCTATTCCATATGACTGTGTGAATCCTTTTGCAACCAACCTTGCCTTGTACCGCTCTACTTTTCCTTCTGGCATCTCTTTCACTGTGTACACCTATTTGCATCCCACAGCTTTCTTCCCTTTGGGTAATGGAACCAGCTCCCATGTCTTATTTTTCTCCAGTGCCCCAAGTTCTTCCATCATTGCAGCTTTCCATCTTGGATCTTTCTTTGCTTCCTGCCAACACTTGGACAACGAAGTAGAGTCTAACGATGCAATGAAGGCTCGATAATTCGAAGAAATGTTAGAATAAGGCAAGAAGTTGGCAATGTCATGTTCGTAATCATCAAAATGAGCAGGAGCCTTACCCGCATTCATGCGAGAAGATCTCCTTAAGAGAGCAATAGGTGGTGGAGAGATCATACCATCCGAGTCGGAGAGATCCGCATCAGAATTCGAGTGATTCAGTGCGGGGGCAACATCTTCAGGAGTTGGAGCAGGAGTAGACGTGGGACTTGGTACAGTAGGCACAGGGCACGGCATAGGCACAGTACTGGACTTCTGTTGTCTCCTTCTGTAGACTTGGAGCTCATTTTCCCTTGTCTGCTGCTCTCCCTGCGTAACATATGTATCTTCTTCTTCATTCTCTGTATCTGAGTCACTGTGCTCTCCCCCTTTCGTCCAATTTTCTACAACCGGACACGGAACCGATCCGACGACCACATTTGGGCTTATTATCTCCCTCTCACATCGAACACCATCTGTGTTAGGTGTGTCACCAAATGTTGAACCTTCATCCGAACCATAGTATGGTTCGAGCTCTGAATGTAACGTCCATGCTGACAAACATCTTCCGCTCGACTGGACTCCAACAGGCATATCCCTTCTGAGTCGCCGTGTAACCGACAAAGACACATTTAACTGCCCTAGGATCCAGTTTGCCAACGCCTGGCCTATTATCTTGGACAAAGCACACACATCCAAAAACTTTTGATGGAACAGTGTATGTAGTTGCCCCAGTAAGCATCTCCAACGGTGTCTTCCAGTCCAATACATGAGATGGCATTCTGTTGATGAGATAAGAGGCCGTCAATATAGCCTGTCCCCATAAGTGTTTCGGGACATTCATAGCCAGCATTATCGTCCGTGCGACTTCCAGCAGGTGTCTGTTCTTTCGTTCAGCCACACCATTTTGTGCCGGAGTATAAGCACATGAAGTTTGATGTAGTATTCCATAAGTGGAAAAATACTCAGCAACCCGCTTATTAGTATACTCCGTCCCATTGTCAGACCGGAAACACTTAATTTTAGCGCCATATTGTGTTTCCACCCGTCGATGAAAGTTCCGAAAGGCCTCAAGGACGTCACTTTTATTCTTCATAAGGTAGACCCATGTCACGCGAGTATAACAGTCAATAAAGGTGACGAACCATCGAAAGCCGTTAATTCCGGTTGTAGGACAAGGGCCCCATACGTCCGAATGTATCATGTCAAAAGCAGCTGAACTCCTATTCCCCGAGCTCACATACGAGCTTCTGGTATGTTTTCCCAACTTACAAGCATCACAAAATAACTTCTCTTTATTAGCCCTTTGATATAAGGACGGATATATTCGACTAATAACTTGAAAAGAGAAATGACCGACACGCTGGTGGTGGAGTAGCAAGTCGGCTTCAACACTGCGACAGGAAGCTTCTGGTGGTTCGTCTGCTACCAAGGATGCCAATGCGTTGTCCAGTCCAGTCCTGTCTAAATACCACAGCCCCTTATGTCATGTGCCAGTCCCAAGTCGTCGTCCTGTCCCTTTCTCCTGAAAAGTCACCGTAGGAATGTCAAAGGAAACAGTACAGTTAAGATCAAGTATAATGACACTAATTGATAGAAGATTGACAGGAAAAGACGGAACATATAGGACATTGGTTAGAGTGATGGAAGGGGTGCATGTGACAGTGCCTTTACCCATTACAGGGCTGGATGTACCATCAGCGGTCTGAATACTCTCCGGCAATGGTAGGTGAGTATAGTCCTGAAACGCACCACGGGATCCCGTGACATGGCGAGATGCCCCAGAGTCCACAATCTATCCTGGCTGATGGACAGATGCAAGAGCACGCGCAGAATTACCAGTGTTGGTTTGGGCAAAGCAAGTGATGTGATCTCCCGAGGTAGAAGACGCCCCAGGACTGTCGGCCGAATCCAGCTTTGTGCCTTGCAACTTCTCAAGGAACTCCCGCTCAAGCGGAGTTATTTCAGCCAGTTGATTCTCTCCCCCTTCCTCCGCCAGATTTGTTTTGTGTCCGCCCCTTCTACCAGCATATCCTCCTCTACTACCACGTCGGCCTCCACGACCCCGTCCTCGATCATTAGACTGATTGCGCATGGGTTTTGGACAAAATCGGATGTAATGTCCGGAGTTACCACAATTGTGGCAAACACCACCCACAGATGGAGGTTGATTGAAGGCAGCAAGGGCAGACTTTTCAACCGCGGCTTGCTCCCCCTGGTAGGAGCCCTTGTTGGACATCAACTTCAGTCGAGCTTCTTCCTGTGTCATGACGGCTATAGCTTCTTCCAAGGTCGGAAGCGTGGGTTGGGATAGGAGGATATTCCGTCTCTGCTCAAATACAGGGTGTAGTCCCTTCAGGAATTTCATCATACGCTGCCGCGAAATATAAGCCAGGAACGTCTGAAAGTACTTCGCGAATGCCGGTTCGACTTGTGCATCTTCCATCCCAAGAGGATCATAATGATCCAGATCAGACCAGTACTTCTTCAACAGGGCTGCGTACTCAGAGATGGTACGTTCGTCTTGGGCCACCCTATCGAGTTTATCTTGCAGTTGAAAGACTCGCATAGGGTTGCCGGAGCCGGAGTACATATCTTTTAGAGTTCGCCATATATCAGCAACAGCCTCCATTGCCTCGACATTGCCCGACACCTGGTCGGTTAATGAGACAGTCAACCACCCAGCCACTACGTTGTTGACAATCTCCCCAACAGCAAACTCCTTTGCGGAGTGATCGGCTGGCGCCTTGGCTTGGCCAGTGACATAGCCAACCAAGCCACGTCCCTTCAGCGTCCGCATCGCCTGCCGCGACCACTTCAAGTAGTTGGACGTTCCTTCCAACTTCGTCTCCAGCTTCTCCAATTTTCCTATTTTGTAAGGTGACGGATCCACATCAGTATGGATCACACGTGGGGTTGCCTCGGTTAATCTCTTTGATAAGATATCATCAACCAAGGCCTTCATCTCTTCGGCCGTCAGTTTGCCACTGATTGAATCCATGGCTTCTTCAACTGTGAACCCTATTCGTCGTCTTTTTCGGCGTCTTCGACGTCAGGGTCGGCAACTTCCCCAACTTCGTCGTCGTCTTTGTCTTCGTCGTCTTCTTCTTCGACGTCACAGACTTTACGAATGCGCTAGTAACTTGGCCAGCACCGGCACGCGCATGTAAAGTGAACACGTCAGGTCACCAGAGAAGACATGATCAGTCTCTGTAGAGATCCCGATATGAAGAAGGAATAACAAATAAAGCATTTGTTAGTTCCAAACGACGTAAGCGAGGATCAGAGTTGGTGCAAATAAAGCATTTGGCAGCCATCTGTCTTCGAAATACGCCGTTTTTTTTTTGTGACAGCTAGGGTTTGTAGTAGATGGAAAGGCTAGGGTTAGACATGGTGGTGGCTAGGGTTAGGGTTTGGGAAAGGGGGGTGCCGCTGGAGGTCGGGAAGGGTGGGGGCCGCCGGTGGTGGGGGGGGGGTTGGGGGCTGCTGCTTCGGGGGGGGGAGGGGAGGGGGGGTGGCTGCTGGTGGAGGACGATAGGGGGGGTCGGGGGTGGTCGGGGGTCGGGGGGCTGCTGCTTCGGGGGGGGGTGGGGGGGGGGGGGGGGGGGGGGGGTCGAGGGGGGGGTCGGGGTTGGGTCGGCGAGGGTGGTGGGGTCGGGCTGCTGCTGGTGGTGGGGCGGCGAGGGGGGGGGGGTTCGGCAAGGGAGGGGGGGCGGCAAAAAAAATTTTTTTTTTTTGGAGAGAGAGAGAGAGTTATGGCTCTGATACGATGTAGAAAATAATGGTTGGATGATTTTATTGATGGACTACTTCACTACTTATAGGGAGTCTAGCTCCTCTACATACTACATATTCCGATGTGGGACTAAAAGTCCCTTATTAATTCTCAACACAAACCATTCTTAACATTTTGGCTACTAGTCAAATGCAAAGTGTACTGAATATTAAGAAAGAAAAAGAAAACAGAAAACCTACCAAGATAATCTTTCGAGACAGCTAAACCCCTCATAACCCAAACAACCAACAAAACAATCCAAAGACATTTCTGTTCTATACACCATCACAGAATTAGTGTAAAATATCAGTTAGCCAGTTAACGTTCATGATTCTAAGTGTTATGGAAGGACGGGTGAAGAATAGATAATATGATATAGATATCCCACAATTCACACCATATAATAAACTAAAACTGAAAATATAACTGAAAATAGATAATATGATATAGATATCCCACAATTCAGAAAGATTTAAGAGTTCAGACAAACAAAGTTAAGGTCTTGGGCAAGGATGCTGTAAAGAAAGATGAATCTTGGAAGCAAGAGAGAAATTGTAGGCATGAAGATCAGCCCCAGAACAGAACAAAAGGATTCAAACAGCCGACCCCAAAAACATGAGATAAAAGGCTTTGCTACTGCAGCTGTGGTTGCATTGTTGTTTTCTTTGTTGTTGTTGGGTCTGCTATATAGTCTCCTCGGTGGTGGCTTGTCCTCTTCCTCGTGTCTTATTCCTCTTCTTCCATTAGTGGCATATTTCTAGACTATCCAACTTTTATTGAGGTTATGGTGGTAAAAGAGCTCTAAGGTTTGAGCTAAATGTTTATCAGTTCCTATTAGAATATTCTTTACATATTGTCTATTTTGTTAGACTGAGGAAACTCTAAATTATGACTGTGTGGCCGACAGAACAGTATTCAACAGATGAAGCACAACCCAGAGCTCTAAGGTTTGAGCTAAATGTTTATCAGTTCCTATTAGAATATTCTTTACATATTGTCTATTTTGTTAGACTGAGGAAACTCTAAATTATGACTGTGTGGCCGACAGAACAGTATTCAACAGATGAAGCACAACCCAAAACTTTACATAGTTTTTTGATACCATAACTGCAATGATAATCCTTAACAGAGCTGAACAGAAGAACGGATTTGGATTGGCAAGTGACAACCCCAATATTTGGGATGAAGGCTTTGTCGTTGTATGTCAGTTCATTTTGATTAACTTGAGTTTTAATCGCTGTTATTGTTGATATTCCAAATATGGAGATCCACCTGGATAAAATAACCACGTGACCACCTAACACTAGAATTTAAGAGACCAGTTTGAGTGGCGGTAGACTAATCTCATTTACATAGTTTAAGGAACTACCTTAACAATTTCCATGAATTGGGAGCAGTCCGACAAGGCCATTCTGATTAGCCACAATGCTAGTGGCACTTTTCTGCACATATATTACACAACAGTCGCACACTCTGTGTTTTATCTTTCCAGACTCCAGTATTGCCATCATCATATTATGTTATTCTTAAACTTTGAGATATTTGCATAAGCAGGAGCGTCGTGGCACTCGTACACCCCATATAAACTCACCCCATATAACCCCATATAAACTATCCAAAGATAATCACCAGCTTCTTTCTCTCAGCAGAATGAAAGAAATGAATTCAGAAAACCGACACCAAAAATTCGGGATAAAATTTTTGTAGTTGTTTACGACAAAAATAGAGTATATGAAATGTAACTTCAACCAAAAGACAAAAAGAAATGATTGGGGAGTACATATAAATGGACGAGATACCAAGGAATGATAGTTTCTGATACCATGACGAAGGGATTAGGATGGATGTCATGCATAAAATTAAAACAAGAAGGTTGAAATGGAGAGTGCGTCTGGAGTACTTTGTCATTACAAGATACATATGAAGTTGAGAGAAATTATTTATAAGATGCCTAAAAGATTTGTCATGCTATATGCATTAGAGTGTTGGACAATTAAGAAACATGTCCAGAAAATTAGTGTAGCAGAAATGAGAACACTAAGATGGAAGAGAAGCAATACATTACAATATAGAATAAAAAATGAGTATATTCGTGGTAATTTAGATGTGGCACCAATTAAAGACAAGCTAAGGAAAATACGTCTTAGGTGGTTTGGACATGTGCAACTGAGACCAAAAGATGGCCCAGTAAAAAAAATATATTAGTTAAAGGAGCCGCTAGGACTAGAGGTTGTCGAAATGAACATAGATTAAAGTTTCAAAAAAGGAAATGGTTTTTGCTTAATGTTACAGAGGACATGACCCTTAACAGAACTGAATGGAAGAAAAGAGAACTGAATGGAAGAAAAGGATTCAAAAAGACGACCCCAAACGTTTTGGGATAAAGGCTTTGTTGTTGTGGTGGTGGTGGTTGTTGTTGTTGTTATAGGATCAAGAGAGTGATGATGCGGGTAAAGTGCAAAAAACCCCTTCTTAGATTTACATCGTTAGCAAATAAGACTCGTAGACGTCTGCATCAATTAAACCCTCCTACAATAAATAACTTGAACAAAATAGCCCCTTCCGTCTATTAGTAGCTGGAAGAGAATGTTAGAGGCTGCTTTTTTCAAAAAAAAAAAATTATGATATACCCAAAATAACCCGAGCACTTTAAAACCACGATAGGAATGCCAGTTTATTACAGGAATTAGTTTTTTGCACTTTACCCCAGGAATGGGTTTAGATTTTTTAAAAAATCATGATATACCCAAAATATCCCTCACTTTTAAAAGAAAATCATGATATACCCAAAATAAATAAATAAATGGATGCAATGGATTTTTTAACATGTATGTATTGTAAGGTCAAATTTAAATTTAAAAAATTAAAAAATCAGAACAGCATATAACCAAAATCATAAGATATTTTAGAATTTTATTAAAATATTTAAACTTTGGGCCTCGAATAAGTTACGATATTTGCATTTGAGTCTCCATAATAGACATGATTAATGTTTGGGTCTTGGACTAACGATTGATTGGTAAAATCCAACCAAAAAAATTAAAAAAAAATGAAGGAAAAAAACACTAGCAGTTGACATATTTTTCATTTTTTCCTCCTTTTTTTTATTTTTTTGTTTTGTTTCGTTTCGTTTTAGCTTTTTTCTATATTTTTTTCTTTTGTTTCTTTTTTTTTTCTTTTTTTCTCTTTTTTCGTTTTTTTATTTACTGTGTTTTTATTGATTTTTCGTCGTTCTTCGTTTTTTCAGTTTTTTTTTTTATGTTTCATTTCTTCATTTTTTTAGTTTTTTCCTTCTCTTTTGAGAGGTTTCCAAGTTGCATTTAAAAAATAGTATCGTTCACGTGCGTTGCACTGTATCAAAAAAAATCTAGATATTATTAAAAAATAGATAGAAATTTATATATACAAATACAAATTTGTTGTATATTTATTTGTTAATACAAATACAAAATTAGATAGAAAATCGTATATGTTTGCTTTTATTAATAACAAATTAATATATACAAATAAATATATTAGTATACAAATAAATATAGATAATAATAAATTAATATAGATAATAACAAATAAATATATTAGTACCCATCCAAACCTAATGGCCTTCCTCAATCTCCTGCCAGCAAAACAAACCTAAACTAAACTAACAACGGGTTTGTCACGGTCGTATCCAATAATATAGTATTATTCAATTTATTTTAATTATTTGTACATTTCTTAATTAAAAAATCCTAATTAATTATTAATATTTTATTTTAAAGAAAAAGATTTAATAATGTAATTAGATGAATTTTATTCCATATATATGAGTATTTGCATAAAAGTCCATAGTTTAATTTTGCAATTACAAAAACCACATTGACACCTCAACCTACTAGGTGTCAATCCCTCACCAATCCAAGCAATGACTCACTAAACCAACCCTCTTTGAATCCCACCTGTACACTCCCTCTCTTCATTACTTGAAAATAAAAAAGTGGAACACTCTCACCTCTCCTCTCTCTCTATCTCAGCCTTTGCCCTCATCTTCCCCACACCTCACTCACACACTCCCCACACCCCCTCACATGTCTCTCCTCTCTCCCTATACCTCTCCACCGCCTCCCACTCTCCATATATATCTATCCCTCTCTTTCTACTCTTCATCTCTCCATCCCCTTTCCTACCGAAGTCATGTCGTGTCGCCGGTCGACTGCCGCTCGGCCGATCGCCGGCTCCCCCGACCGCCGGCTCCCCCTCACCGCCGACCACACCACCTCCAACACCACCATCATCATCTTAATTAAAAAAATCCTAATTAATTATTAATGTTTTATTTTAAAGAAAAAGATTTAATAATGTAATTAGATGAATTTTATTCCATATATATGAGTATTTGCATAAAAATCCATAGTTTAATTTTGCAATTACAAAAACCACATTGACACCTCAACCTACTAGGTGTCAATCTCTCACCAACCTAAGCAATGACTCACCAAACCAACCCTCTCTTTGAATCCCACCTGTACACTCCCTCTTTTCATTACTTAAAAATAAAAAAGTGGAACACTCTCACCTCTCCTCTCTCTCTATCTCAGCCTTGCCTCATCTTCCCCACACCTCACTCACACACTCCCCACACCCCCTCACCTGTCTCTCCTCTCTCTCCCTATACCTCTCCACCGCCTCCAACTCTCCATATATATCTATCCCTCTTTCTACTATTCATCTCTCCATCCCTTTCCTACCGAAGTCATGTCGTGTCGCCAATCGACTGCCGCTCGGCCGATCGCCGGCTCCCCCGACTGCCGGCTCCCCCTACCGCCGACCACACCACCTCCAACATCACCATCATCATCTTCATCTCCAACACCGCCACCATCATCTTCATCTCCATTTTCACCTCCAACCCCTAAAACCCTAACACCCTTTCTTCAAAAAAAAGAATTATGAAGAAGAAGCTTGAAGAAAGAAGCAGAAGAAGAAGAAGAAGAAGAAGAGATTGAAGAAGAGATTGAAGAAGGCTCAAGCCCTAGCCCCTAATTTTTCCAAGGCAAGCCCTCTCCTCTATTTCAACTTTGTAAAATATTTTTTAATTTACCTTTATAATTGCTTCTTATAAGATCAACTAGAACATAAATTGAATTATTTCAATATTGTTTGTCATAAAAACATTTGGAACATAGATTTCCTAGTGTAGGGCTAAGATTGTGGTATTTGGCAAATAAATAAGTTAGTATATATTTTGGCTAGGAATATATATTTATCTTGATACTATAGCACGGACACGTGTTAAAGTAATCCGGACACGCTTTGATACAAGTCGGTATTGTAATTGTAAGGTAATTATATTAATGATGATGATCAGTCTGATATATAATTAGAAAGCATATCTATATTTCCAATTTTAGAATTTAAGTTCTAACGTGGATTAGGACATAGGATGATTTATGTATATCTCTATATGCATAACCTATAAGTAGATAATAGGATTCAACTAATCTAATTTAGTATACTAGGATGCTTGGAATACTACGTTGGTTCTCAAGATTCAAACCTACATCTTGTTGTCCGAAGGATAAATTGGACAAAACTAAATATTTTGAGTCGTACTAAGTTATAAACTAGTAATCTTGCATCTTGGGTCCTTAAATAACGATAGGGTTGGATGTTGAGTACAGAACCGTATTGACTCTAAAATGAGAAATAGAGAGCACCAATAAAGGAAAACCATTTGGGTTATATATATATGTTAGTCTTAGTATATTAGGAATTGACGTTAAACAGTTAAAGTAGAGATTTTAGTTAATGAAATTCCAAATACTTTTATTTCCAAGATCTAGTAATCATGGAATTGTTTAAGCTTTTGAGGAAATCTAGTCCAAGGGACTATAGTTCCATTTTCTAGGTTTTCGGGATTGTATCGATCCAAAAATTTACAAAATCTGATTTTAGGAGTCAAATTGAATTAGAATTCAGCAATTGCAATTAATTTAGAATATCATAATGCCCAATTGGATATTAAAATTTAGAGTAAGTTAACTAGGTGGCTATTACCTAGTATAGGTTAGCATATCGAATCCAAAATTTGACTTTTCATGATTTTAAATCTAATTTACTTAAAATCAGCATACATGTTGAATATTGACTCTAATTTAGTGTATATATAAGTAAATGAGTTCGATTACTAAGGTAGCATTAAGTTTCTAGTACTACGTGAATTGTCGGAATATGTTTTATAGCAAGTATTGCTAAGTTTGGAATACATGTTCTCAATTAGGAA